>JANAVB010042642.1:0-45132 GCA_029216955.1 Iris pallida | reverse complement strand
AAAAAAACATAGCGAGGTGTACGGCTCCCCAATGGCGGGTCTGACAAAGGCGCAACGTCGGAAGCAGCGTGCCATGGTCCACCACAGACGGAGAAGGCTGCACATGCGAGAACTTCTGTCTTTGACAGAATTGCCTACCCATCTGGTAAGGATATGTTAGATTCTGAACGTTACACACCTTCTAGGGGTAATACAAAGAAGTCCAAGGCGGCACGTGCCTTACACGGCCAAAGTGCTATGCCAACCAAACCACTTTGTTGGACTCTGAATACTACGCACCTTTTAGGGGTAGTAGGAAGAAATCTAAGGCAGGACGTGCTTCGCGCTATCAAAGTGCTATACCAACGGCAGACCAAAGGCCCGCATTGACAGTCATGCGCGTAGCCAGTGGGAAGCTATACAAAACTGGTCCAGGTGCTTCTATGCCTCGACCGGTGAAACCCCGCTATCACTTGAGCGCTCATGCGCCCGATTCAAGCCAGGGGTACCTACTATCAAGATAGATTCTTGCGAACAGTATTCCTGTAAGCATAGAAGGAGTCTACCTCATCAACAACTCTCTAATCAGGACCTAAGCGTGTCTCATGCACAGAAACTAAGAAAAGAGAAGCTATCTCTACATCCTCACTTCTATGCGCAGCTTTTCTGCGCGCACGAAAGGAGTGCGTGAGTGGAGACCTCAACAACTCCCCACAAGCGCAAAGCGAGGGAGGGATCTACGATACAAGACGTGTCTAAACCAAGGCACAACTGCACCCAGATCGCCATCAACTGATGCTGTTGCCAAATAGTCGCATTGCCACGAAAAGGCGGTCCATCTTCTAAAGACTACAACCGATGGTATCTGGTGAAAAAGAAGACGAACTTCGCGTTGCTTCATGCAACGCGGTGCGGGGTTCTCCGTCTTACAAGAAGCTTTCCAAGAATCCTCTCTTGTCGGCCAACAAGCCTAAAAATTGGCCTGAGGGTAACAAGACAGCAGTACCCAGTACAGGTGTGTTCTAAGGCACACGGGCCAAATCTGGATATTTGGCGCAAGGAAATGATGTCGCGGATGCAACATTAGCTGTGGGTGGCCAGCACTCCACCATTCATTACAATCCCGTCTTCCAAACCAATGCGGGACTGTATGACACAGATACCTCCGTAGGCGCAGGTAGCCAAAAGTTGGGGGTAGCAATTACAACGAATCTAAAGATGATTGCAACCTCCCGGTTTATCCTCAAGATGACGAGACTCAGGCATCTGAGTCATAGAGTAAAAGATCCACCGTCCCTTCTACTTATCCGTATATGATGTCCGTGTTCATGGCCGAAGGCGACAACATAGACAACAACGAAGGATCTAGTCAGCAGAAATGTATAAAATTCCTTGAGACGGGCCTAAATACGTTGAACGATACTATGAAGTCCTTAGTGTCCGTCATCTTGGATATCAAAAAGAAATTGACACCCGCTGTCTTCGCTCATACGAACCAAGACCCGGGGACTAACGGCGGGTCCTGTAGTGCCCTGTCCCGCTCAGTCAATCGGAGGAATAGAAACGCCGACGGCATTCGGATTTAGCCTTGTAACGGCTGCTCGAAGACATCGCTCGGTCAAGACGACCGCTCGCTCAGGTGGGGTAGTTTCGGTAAACTTGTCTCATCTTTGCCTTCACATAAAAAATCGCATGCTTTCAACTTGCACAAGTAGGCTTAATAATAAAAGAGATGAATCCACATAGCTAAAGGGAGTAATCCCGATGGGTCAAATTGAGATAGAATATGGAAAGGTCCAACGGTCGGCTTAGAGTTGGTGCACGGCGTACTTTTAAAATGATACTCGGTCCTTCATCCCGTAGCTTGGGAGAAGAAAAGTTGGTCTTCGACACAAAACTGTGAATTAGCCTAAGTCATAGACGTCGCCCGCGTAAATGTTCGATAAAGCATGCACGCTTTCGTAGCGCAAGGCTTGGCATAGCCTTTGTTCGTCCCTTGGGTTAAGTTGTAGGCTTGGTTAAGTTAGGCAAAGTTATACCAGTCGACCTAAGTCATTCCAAGTGCTGTCTCGCTCATTCTGCGGTTGTCAAGTCAAATAGTCCCACGATCCCAAGGCCCGTCATATGAGGTATGACTTGGGCGATAGCGTTGCGTAGAACACGAGTCGGTTTAAGGCACGAGCCACGGTTGGTTCAGTAGAAAGTTAGCCACGGTTTGTCGATACTTAAGGAATCACGTTATGTTTAAGTTAAGTTGGAAGGCTATACAGTAGCCGTTCCCTGAGTTCAAAGAATGTTAAGTCTAAGCAATGGTTAGTCGCCGAGAGGAAATATATCGGGACTGTAGTTCAGCCCCCGAGGCAACCCTGGTTTGGGCTCTGCAAAGGAAGTGTGAAAAGTGGAAGAAGAAAAGCAAAGAAACTAAGTGATGATGATGAGACCATGCATTACGTTAAGTCTAGAAGTTAGTGTAGGCGCGTGGTCATGGACAACTTGTCGACAAGGGCGATGGTTTCTTCGAGCGACAACCCTGGGCCATAGGACCGACTCGACCTAGGAAGAAACAGGTTATAGCCGAGCTGGGTAATAGGCAACCGGTAGGTCGGGGACTTGTATCGGGGATCGCCACCTGCGGTACAAAGGGTCCCGAATGCTAGGCTATGTCCACGATGGCTAGTTAATGCCAGTGACCTTTCATATAGATGTGTTGGCATGGACGGCAATTCGCATGTGTGCCTTTGGACTGAGTTGAGTTGAAAGTGTATGCAGTTAGAGAACACAATGTTTGGGCCTAAGATTTGGCTACAATGAAGGCGGCGTGCTTTGGCACGAGATGTGGCGTAAAGTGTTAAGTCGTTGGCATAGAGTTGCATGAGTTAGGCTTGAGCTATTGCGAGTTAAGTCGAGAAGGGCCGTAGGGCAAGTTGTGTGAAGTTACGTTGAGTTGCTGGACACGACCTCGAAATATAAGGCACGACCGCGTTGTCACAACACAAGTATAGGTAAGACTAAGCGAGGAGGCACTGCCTTAGAGATATTGAAGCACGAATCGGGTTCATGGCACGACCGAGTCGTTACGTCCCAGAGTTTGGCATGAAAGACAAGTATGAGTCGGTGTGTTGACATTGCTAGCAAACGAGAAGGTCTTGAGGCAAGGATAAGGATGTTATCGGTACGATAACACGGTCACACGGAAATAGAGTCCATCTTGTAGTTGCGTCTCTGATTATGGCCGTAAGGCAAACACGACTTGATAGGTTAACGTTATTGGCACGAGAAGGGTCTAAGGCAAAGTATGAGTTAATGTTATTGTGCAAGCACAGGATGGTCCTCAGGCACAAGTATGCCAAGCCGTCCGTCATAAAACTGATCCTAAGATAAGATTAGAAAGCCAATTGATAAGAATGGACTATGTTGTACAAAGTAAATCAAACGTGTTGGTTTTGTATGGGTGGGCGAGGAGCTCATTCTACTAGTACAGTTGAGTACTGACACCCACATAGTTTCTATGTGCAGGCACAGGTAGAAGCTCGTGGCGCAGAGCTCGCTTGGATGCGTCGAGGCACGGAGTTCCTTGGCGATTCGAAGCGTGCGGCCGCATGGAGTCAAGACTTATACGGGATATAATGTACGGACGTCGCCTTCCGAAGCTGCTGCTGGCTCAAGCATTATATCAAGAGAGAGAGAGAGAGAGAGAGAGAGCTGAGAGATTTGTAATGTAAGAAGAGTGAGCTTGAGTGATTGTAATCTTGGCCTTGCGCCTCCAATGTAACCGTTGTTCAATATCAATAAAGAGCTTCTTTGAGTAACTTATGTTTTGTTCTAATTTCTGCTGCTATTATTCAATGTCTCTGCATGGGACTTCTGTGTGACGACCCCGTCGCAGCTGCTGGCATCGGCCGTTATGGAACCCACCTTGTACGAGCGCAATCTAGGCTCGTACGGCATCACGCCTTATCGAGGACGATCGTTCCTACGGAAGCAGGGCATGACAGGTCCAATGCGCCTCACTCCTAAGCCAAGCAGCGCCCCCGTCATCTACTCCATCAACAATAGGACCTGCAATATCGAGTGAAGTACAACAAGCCTTTAAAGAGTTGTACGCTCGTCACGATGCCAGAGAAAAGCGAGAATTACTCCAAAAGATGGAGATTCGACAACCATATCCTGCCGAATGGGATAATGTGATCTATCCTCCCAAATATAATCTACAGACGCTCACGCCGTTCGATGCGAAGGAGTCTCCCCATCGATACTTAAGGTACTTCGCCTCAGTAACAGGGCATCTACCAAAACGACGCTCTCCTTACCAATATATTCGTAGGAGCACTGCAGGGGATGGCCTATGAATGGTTTTGTAGCCTTCTAGAAAACTGCATTTTGTCGTTCAAAGACTTGATGCGCCTATTCCTCAATCGATTCTCTGAAAAGGGAATAGGCATGACAATGTCGACTCTCATGGACATTGTTCAGAAGGAGAAGGAACCTATACGCGCATATATTGAGCGCTTTCGCCAGGCCGCTATGAGATTACCCCCGGTATACCAGAGCCCATGCTTATGGACTCCTGCAGCAAAAACATGCTTCCCACAATCAAATTATGGCATAGTGCTCCTTGTATAGAGTAGACCCCCTTCATTACAGAGGCAGACGTGGCAGAAAAGAAATCTCGAGATGCGTAGCTATTGGGACTGAGTTTCCTATCACTCAAAGACAAAAGAAGGCGCTCATCTAGCAACAATCCCGCTCCCAAGGACGGTAAAAGGAAATAAGCCATGACCGTCAATATCTTCGTAGAGGCCGAAAGAGATCTACTATTTCAGCGACGAAGACACACTAGAACTCTTTGATATGCTGACGAAGGGTGGCAAGCTTCAGCTCCCACCTCATAAGCGTCCCGATGAAGTAGAAAAGGTGGACAATCCAAAATACTGCCACTACTACCAGTATGTTCACCATTTGATACGTGACTGCTACATGTTGAAAAGATAGATCCAGTGCCTCATCGATGCCAATGTCATTTTGCTCGACTACGAGGAAAAGACTATTACTGCCAACATGGTCACTCTCCAGTTCAAAAGTTTTTCGAGAATAGAGGCTCAAGACGGAGTAGTCCCCATCCCAAGAGCAACGATGTAAGTAGTCAATCTTCCACCAGCCCGTGACAACGCTTAAGGCCTCATCCCATTTTCAATGCCGCGAGGAGAAGTGATGTGGATCCATCCTGATCTCGACCCTGACATGATGGTGCCTACATCACACTCTATCAAGGGAAAGAAAGTTAAGTCATATCGTATGGTCTCTACATCGACTGATGACACTCTGGTTACCACTCGCTTGGCTTACCAACGAGAAGAAAATCAGGCTCCGGAAGAGGAAACACCTCCTCCTGTTGCGGTTACCACCCCCGATACATCGAAAGCTGGTCCGTCTCAATCTCCTGCCGTAGACAAGCAAAGGCAGAAGGAGGTTCACTTTGACAAACCTCTAAGAAAAGACTCGGCATTAGGACCAATCAAGTCCTATAATTTTGACATATTGGCGCAGCTGGCCAATACCCCGGCTCGACTGTCACTCTTTGAGCTCCTCCGTCTCTCCAAAGAGACTCGAGACGCCCTCAGCGAAGCTTTGTAAAACGCTGACTCCTTCCTCACTCAGGTGCAACAGCCCAAGGAAGACCCAGCTGCATGCCCACATTATCACAGTGTGGTCGAGGTGATTCCTAACATCACCCTCACCCAGCAGGACATGTTGCTGAAGAACAACCGGCACAATAGGCCCTTGTACTATATAGGGTATGTTGGTGCCATTAAGGTCGATCTCATCCACATAGACCATGGATCTTCTCTTAGCATCATCCTTCGAAGTTTACTCCAAGCTTCGGAATCCCAATGCATCGACTGACTGCATCAAACACTACAATCAGCGGCTTCAATGCTGGAAAAAGTGAGCCCCTGGGCAAGATTCTCCTGAAATACCAAATAGGTGATCTCCAGACTGACGTAACTTGCTACGTCATTGACGCTGATATAAACTACAATATGCTATTGGGACGACCATCGATCCACAAGTACATGATCGTGCCCTGCACTCTCCATCAATGCATGAAGTATGTGGCCAACGATGGGACCATCAAAACCGAGTTCGCTGATATCGACCCATTTCGAGGACTCGAAGTATACTGTACAGATGCTGAGCTGTACAAGTCAGTCCCATGAGACAATAATGCCAATGATGCCGACGATGAGACAGATACAGTATCGAAAAGTGCAGCTGTTGCGAAAGAACAATTAAAGGTTCGATTGAAGGGAAAACTTTCCAAAATATCAGCTCCTCTCATCATCAAGCTTCGAGACAAGGCTCCGGCTCGGTCACCCTCGATAATAGCAGCCGTTAGCCAGGAGCTTATGCAAATAAGGCTTCCCTGGAAGGCCCCAAGGCCAACTCTGAAGTCGCAAGAACCTCCGACTATAACCCCCTTGGTAGTCAAGTAGAAGGGAAAACTGCCTCCACCTTCTCCCATGGCAGCCCTAGTGCTCACAGATGAAGAGATGGGAGACTACGCGTGTGCCAATACTGAGGCACACTCTTTAGATGTTATAATCCCTTGGGATAAAATTTTATATTTTATTAATACGAAGTTGTCTTTGAATTACTCTTGTGCGCATTGAAACACTAGGTATTTCTTAGATAACGCTCTATATATGTTACAAACATAAGTGCCGACTGCCAGCCTCGTAAGCCGAGTTGTCCCTCCCCAAGGCACCTACTTCTTGGTTCCAGCAAGGAAAGAAAGAGGAACCCATCATCTTCGGTCGATTGGAGCATCCTCAGCGACTGGCTCGGGAAGAACCAGAACCTGATAACGGCAAGATGTAACTCTATCGTTACACTACTCAAGCCAAACATCTTATCCAGAAAATAGGCTACGACTTGAACAACAACAGAGAGCTGAACTATGGCAAAGGCCGACGCCTTCCCTTATGACTTCGTACTCCAAAGAAAAGTCCCAAAATTACTACTAACGCACTCGTTGGGGGTTGGGTTACGTTACACCCACAACAACTTCAGAGAGTTCAGAGCCAGAGGTCTTGATGCATTCATACTCTTTCGACTCCTCAACCTGGAACTCCGATACCAGTATCGACCGAGCCTTCAAGAAGATATTATCCGTTAATATGGTCTCTGCAGATCCCGGGTTGAGGAGGAAGACCAAATACTTGAATTCTTTGAAGATGAACCCTGGGCTCAATGCCTGGGATCCCATTGGGAATGTCGCTTCGAATATCGCAGACCTCCCACTGAAGATAAAGTCGTCAAAGTCGAGCTAGGAGATGAGGCTTCCCCAAAACCCATCCTCATCAGCAAAAGCTTGACGGAAGAAGAAAAGGAGTCTTTGATACAACTTATCCGAGAATACATCGATGACTTTGCTTGGAGCTATGAGGACATGTCGGGTCTAGACCCGCAAGTCGCCATGCACTGTCTCAACATCTAACCCGATGCTATGTCGGTCAAACAGCAACAACGTCATTTCTGCCCCAACGTCATGGATGCTATTAAGAAAGAAGTCGACAAACTCATAGAGAGTGGCTTCATTCGCGAAGAACAACACCCGGACTGGGTGACCAACACTGTCCCAGTCACGAAAAAAATGGAAAAACTCGGGTCTGCATAGACTTCAGGGATCTCAACTCGTCCTGTCTAAAAGACGAGTTTTTCCTCCGGATCACCGGCGTGATGATCGACAACACGTATAACTTCAAGTGCATGTCTGTCACGCCCCAGAACCAGAATACTGGAGAGCGGGGGCAGACATAGCCAGCTACGTATATTGAAATAGAATACATCTCAACTATACGGTCACGGCTGTCTAGATATGAGGGTTTACTACAAGCCAGCAGTCTCTTAGGGTCAAGCCTATTGTCTCAATCTCAAGCAATTAACAGAGTTACAAGATGTTAGAGCATCAAATATATATATAAGGCGTCCCAAATATTATATATTGGATGATCATGAAGCTAGTCGTACAAAATGATAGGACTAGCAAGAGTTCAGTCATACATGATCAACCCTAGGATTTGTTAATCATGTTTATAGCCCGTAGGCAGACAGTAAGTAAATGTGCATCGAGCTAACAGGTGCTCGTCGGCTAAACGCCTCAAAAGAATAAATTTACATATAAGTGGGTGAAACAAAAAGGAAAACCCACTCTTGGCCCGGGTTCCGTCTAGTTGTCACCATTGGGCTGGAAGCTCGGTAGATCCTCGGAAGCTGCTCCGAAATCTGGCCACACAAAACCAGCTGGGTCAAACCCCAGAAAGAGCAAGTGCCACAAAGGAGGCCACAAATAAGAACAAAAGCCAGCATATCAGAACATAAAGAATAAAAGAAGGTACAAGTAGTAAGGTACATAGGGCGATAAACGACTAGGGACGCGGAACCATTCCGGGAGCCAGGTTACAATCCTTAAACCAGACAAGGACCGGGGTTGTAACCCTTCGCCTGAATAGCTCACTGCCTCTACTCATTTATCGTTAAGATAAGTAAAACAAACATGCTCAGGAGATAGCAGGTACTGGAGCTAGACAAGACTTAGACAAGGCTGGACACCATCCATTCGCAATCGGCCAAGCAAGTACTACGGCTTACTACTTTAACTAACTAGGGTTATCACAAGCCTAATTACTAACAAGATGCAAGTGAGAAACTCCCAGTCCCAAGCCCTGCAAACTATCCAGTTATCCTTCCGCGGGTTGAGAGTTATAGGTGGGTACATTGCCCGAGAGACAAATGTACCCTTATAGGTGACTTAGAGGGTGCAACACATGACAGTGTGCTGGAAATGTGCTCTACTCGTCGGCAAGCTACAAGTCCATTAAAGCGCCCAGATAACGAGATTGCCTGTGACTGGGAATTCTCCATGTTCTAGTTTGATCTAATTATTAGCCTAATCCAATTTAGCGCGAGTCCCTGGCCGTGGTACCCAGGAAGTCACGTCCTAGATATGATGCAAGACAAGACAAGTGGATTGTACAAAGCAAGCAAGCAGGAACACCCACGGTGTCAAGGCAAGTCAAGTCAAGTTATCAAGTCAAGTCAAGTCAGGAGTGCGCCGCCACGGGCCACTATCAAGTCAGGTTGGTCATGTCAGGAGTGCACCACTACGGGTCACTGTCGTGTTATGCTAGGTCCTTGTCATACCATGCCATGTACAATAGACATTCCAAACATATTAAGTAAAATCAAGTTCATGACAAAAGGCGTAAGGATATAAAATGGGCATAAAATATCTAATAAAATACTAATATAAATAGGAATATAGAAGGGCCAAGATCAAGAAATAACAAATTCATCATAGACAAGTAGGTTGTGCAGGGTATGTACTGCGCAGGGTGCCAAGTGCGCAGGATGAGCTGCGCAGGGTACCAACTGCGCAGGGTGCCAAGTGCGCAGGGTGAGTTGCGCGGCAGATGGATTGCACAGGAAATGGGTTGTGCAGGAAATGGGTTGCTCAGGAAATAGGTTGCGCAGGAAATGGGTTGCGCAGACATGAACTGCGCAAGGGATGGCTTGCGCAAGGCTGGCTTGCGCATGGCTGGCTTGCGCCAGCGCAGTCCAGCGCAGCGCAAAGCACTGGCCAAGTGATTGCGCAATCGGCCATGCGCTAAAGAGCACAGGCCGGGGGTGCGCAATCGGCCATGCGCTAAAAAGCGCAAGGCCGGGGGGCTGTTCTTCCTGGCCGAGAGCAAGTCCAAGAACACCAAGAACTTCAATTCTTCATAACTTGATCAAATCAAAACCAAATCTAGATTTTCAAAGTTCTAACTTGAGTAAAATCGAATTCTCTTCCACATGGAAGCATCAAAATATGCAAAAATTAAAGTTAAATAGATCAAAACCAAGGAATTCCGAAAATAATCAAAACTTAGATCTAGAGCAATGAAGACTCCAAATTACAAAATTTCAAGTTCTAATATTGATCTACATGTCCTAATCTATCAAATGGACAAATAAAATTGGGTGCTTATTTGTTGGCAAGGTGCACTTGCCTATGGGTTGGGGAGTTGTGTGGAAGAAGGAAGAAGAAGAAGTTGTAAGAAATAAATGAGAGAATAAAGAGGAGAGAGAAAGTAGGTGGAGATATAATGAGGGTGGTTGTGTTGTGTTGAGGGTAGAGTGTAGGTTAAAGTGTTCCACTCATATTAAACCAAACCTAATCAAACCAAACCAATTCCATAAAATAAAACCAAGCCAATTAAAACTGAGCCGAACCAAAACCCGAAATACGAGAAAAACCCACAATTCCGCAAGTCGAGAAAATTAAAATACATGCCAAAACCCAGATACGAGCATAATTACGTAATACAGGAAATGGGGGTGACAATGTCCTTCATGGATGTTTCTCAGGCTACAACCAGATCAAAATGTTCCACGAAGACGAGAATCATACTTCATTACGGACTCCAAAAGCGGTATATTGTTACACAGTGATGCCCTTCGGGTTGAAAAATGTGGGAGCAACATACTGCGGTCTATGAGCACCATATTTCGCAAGCACTTCCGAAAGACGGTAGAATGTTACGTCGATGACATTGCCGTTAAGAGCAAAAAGAAATCCAGTCATCTAGATGACCTTAGGACGGTATTCGAATTAATGCGGACACATCAACTAAAGATGAACCCAACCAAGTCTTTTCTAGGTGTTTCCAGTGGCAAGTTCCTGGGCTTTATTGTCATAACCAAGGGTATTCATATTGGCCCTTAAAAGACTAAGGCGATCTTGAATTTCGATATATTGAATTTTTCTTCTTCTGGATTAGACTTATAAGACTTTAGAAGATACGGTAACACCACATAGAGAAAATGCAATACAGTAATGGTGCCTTCATGAATAGTGATAAGATATGGATTGTTAGTATTTAGGAGTGGTATTATTGATGGTCCTATATTAGACATTTGGTTGAGAGTACTTGGAATATGCTAATAGCAATAGTGTAGACTATCCATTCTAGTAGATCATAGCTCCTTAAATTTCGAGGATAAAATTATTTTAAGGTGGGTAGATTTGTAACCCCTCTTTCCAAAATTTTAATTTTTTATTTATTTGAATTTAATGGTAATTTTTGGAATTTTATAAGTATTTTAATTAAATGGTTATTACGATAGAAGACCTAAGTCATGGTTAAATTTTAGAGTGCGAGATGACTAGAAATCATGGCACGGATAGTGCAGTAGCGTGCCTTGACTAGTATTTTAGCCATGGTAGAGAACGTCGAGCCATAAGTGTGTCCCAACTAGAAAAACCAGACTAAGTTGTGATATGACCCTATAAATAATTCAATTATCTACTATTAAGATTTATGACTTATAGAAGACTGGTTGTACTAAACTAGCCCGGATTGGACCCGAAACGAGCCCAAGCCCATGTAGTCATGCGGTGTGTCCAAAGACGTCCATATAGATATGTAGATGTGTATATATTGGTACTTCATTTTATAGTCTAGTGACTAATTTCTATAAATCGAATATTAAATATAATATATGTACTAGTTGCTATTTTAATTTATATATACCTTGGAAAATAGGATAAATACCTTCCGTAGTTATCTTTGTACATTTTGGAGATATTCAGACTACACCTCCAATTGTATGTGCATCTATTATTGATTTACTCTATTTTGTTATCCTTATTATTGTTATTATTATTGTCATTATAATTGTAAAAATGTATAATTATTATTGGTTACCTAATTTTATTAAATAAATAATAATGGTTGCATATACTTTGTTTGTAACCCTGTACTAGACAATGATAATCAAATAATGTTAAGATTTGGTTTTATTGCCTATTCATTCATATATAGATATATATAGAGAAATACATAAATAATATATAGAGATGTTTATTTGTTTGTGTATACATATATACATGGAAATAAAGAAAACTCAAGTGTTGCACTATTCACTAACTCATTTCCTTCAAAACTGAACACAGCAAGCCCCGCACAGCCCAATCCCAGACCCGACCCCAACCACACAGCTGTAATCCCGCTTTTCCAAATTCTTTGAAATTTTGTATTTTCTGGGATTTTCTAATTTAGCCATATTTTATTTTATGGTTTATTTATGGAATATTTAATTGATTTACCTATTATTATAATACAATTTTCTAAATGGGTATTAATTTAGAGCAATTTGAATTTGGGTTTTAAAATTTACTTTCCCTCCAACTTTTAAAATCCTTAATTTTGAATTACCAAGTTGTTATAACTAACTAATGGTCCCCACGTAAATGTTTTAAAAAAAATTCCTAACTGACTTTTTGCAAAACCGCAAATTGTGAAAAGGGGAGGGACTCCTGGGATAAATTTTATTTGGTGGAAGGGCTTCTATGAAAATATTCTATTATTTTGGATTTTTCTAGAAAATATCCATTCTTATCTATTTAATTCTTTCTTCTCTCTCTCCTCACATTCCATTCCATCTGAAAAAAATTGATAGGAGCAGAGCTCCTCAGAATTATTCTCTCCTCTGCCCTAACCCTAGCTCCAGTCGGCGAGGCGAGCTCCGGCGACGGCGGCCAGATCCGAAGGTTCCTTCCACCACGGATCAACGATGGAATTTTCCAACCGGCGACGAGCGACGGCGTTCTCTGTTCCTACGGCGAGCTCCACCACACTACTGTTCTCGGCGGCCGATCTTCTTCATCTCCGTCGATTCGCGGCATCCCACGGCGGCGCACCATCCCTTCTCTGGCAGCGAGCCTTCTGCGGGGGGACACCATTCTCGGTCAGCGACGACGAAAAGTGAGTCTCGATCTCGGTCTTTTTTTTAAATCTGGAACTAAATTGTGTTCCTGATGATCGACCGATCTTGTTCTTTGAAATCATTTCATCTGTTCTTTTGAGATCATTTCTTGTCGAGATCGACTAATCGGGATAATTTTGGTCCAGATCTAGTTGAGGTTCTTCTTCGACTCCTTCACGAAGGATTCGTCTCCGCGGCAGTGATTGGGCCGGGAAGATCGTATCCGACGCTCGGGGTCGTGTTTCTATTCCTGATCTGCTCCTCATTTCTCAGGTAACATTTTACGTTCTTTATATGAGTATGCATTGGCTTAAATCTAGTTTTGATGGGTATATGGTCAGGACTGGTCGGGATATGGGGAGATCGGGATGTTCGTGTCTGTTCGTGTCCAGCATTGGTTGTGTCAGACGTTGGGGTTGTATGTCAAGAGCTGGTACTCGGTTTAGTGTTGGCACGAGGGAGAGCAGTAGGTTTTGTTAATTTTGTATGTTTTATTGAGCATGGGCTTTATTGCTTAGTTGGATTTATGTATAATAGTTATGTATGTAATTTATGTGAAGATTGAGTGTTGGTTGTCCTGTGTTCAAGCAGCATAGCTGACAGTGGTCAGGGACAGCTGTGCGTCTGGGGGGTTAATGTTGTACCTCCTATGGTTTGTACATATTTTGGTAACTGTCCCCGTTGTTTCAAAAATAAGAACATCCTCCTGTCTGCTTAATTTTTCACTCATTTTCTTCTATGCACCAGGGGGTACAACTAATTAACTTTATAAATCGGGGGGTATTCTTTATTTTTAAAAAACATGGACAGTTACCAAAATATGTACAAACCATAATACAACTAATTAACCCGCGTCTGGGAGAAGTGAGATTAGCAAGGGCTGGGTTCATGATCGGGTTTGGATTTATTTTACCATGGTGTGTTGTTTAGTTGGCCCTGTGCTTGGGTTAGTATTTGGCTTGCTGAGTTGAAGGGTTGTGGGTTGAAGCATGACTAAGCATATTAGATGGGTTCTGTATTTGGCAAGTAGATTCTTTATTCGAACAACTGCTAGAGAGTAGCCGTTAGATTCGAATTTATGGGTGTGATATTGAGCAGTAAGTAGCAGAAATGAATTAGGCCATCAACCTTGGGCTTGGTTCTGTAAATTTATTTTCTGCAATTAAGTTATATATGGTTATTTGCTAAACCTAGTTAAAATGTGTTGTAGCATATGTTGATTTAGAGCAGTAGGCTTAGAGACTTGGGTCGGGCCTGCTGCTTTGGGTTGGATGATTTTAGCGTTATTATTGGTAAATCAATTATATTAACTAGTATCCAATTTTGAAATTAATTAATTAAATGTTAATTTGTATGACTTTTGGTTAAAATTTAAAGATAACTAATGTCTTCGTAAAGTAGTATTTGCTAGTAGGAATCCTAATAATAATATATTAGTTTCCAAATTATTTTCTAACTAAATGTTTTGGTTAACTAATTTGCTGGCTAAAAATTATGTCATAATATATGGTATTTAACTAATATAGTTTTACTAATATATTTAGGATTCAATAGGATTATTAACATGCTGTCAGTGATAAGTTTTCTACTCGTAATACTTTATAATAATTTTGTTAAAATACGGTTTGGGGAATTATTTTGAATGAAAGTTAGTATATAGATGTTTATATATTTTTTAAACAATTTCTATTTAGTATATATAGTTGGCTATAATTTATATGCTAAATAGTGATTTAGTTTGTTAAAAGATTAGTTAGTCAAATTTAGCTAACATTATATTTCAAATAAATAGTTTCTAAACTTTACTTTGATAATTAGGATAATTAGTGTAACCTCTCAATGTTTTGTGGTATTGCTAAGTTATATATAGCTTATTTTGCTATAAAAACCTTTTTAACTATTTTCTAATAATATTATTATCTAAATAATATTTTACTAGGTTTCCTTGCTAGCCAGTAGAAGTAGAGTTGGCTAATTTACATAGTGATTGGTTAGTTAAGTGATATTAGCTAGATTGACATTTTAGAATCTAACCAAGTTGTATCTAAAATAGGTGATCAGAGAGATTACGATCTCCCTACTCGTGATATCCCAAAGCAAGGCAAGTACACCGACTCGATCCCTTTACTCTGTATTTCTGTCTTGCTTCATGTTCTCATATTGACACGTTGTACACACGGCTGTTCAATGTTCACTGTTCATCGTTCATAGTTCATTGTTCTTACTTGTATATTGGGGTAGGAAAATACTACAGATATGTGACCAATCCTATTTTATCTAGGCATTGACTACTAGCTTAGGTCTCACACCGTGCACGTGAGACTCTAAGCCATACCATTGTTTATTGTTCACTGTTCACTGTTTTCCCAGCCGGTCATATAATCTGATAGTTATTTCACTTGCATGTTACACTGATAGCACAATTCATTATTTCTGGATCCGGTACTATAGTTTCATTGTTATTCATGTTCCACCGTTTCATATTCCTGTCTGGTACCATAATTCATCTTGTGATTTATTTTTATGCATTTCAGTTTACATTGTTTAGAGCTTCTTGTCGGGGTTGTACTTTGCTCTTTTTTTGACAGGATACGTTGCAGGTTTACTTGATGGTGTTGTACCTCCTTCATGGGCCAGAGCCCGAAGCCAGGATAGAGGTGTGCCTCAGGATAGACCTAAAATTTCAGAGTTATAGACAGGACTTTACTTAGATAATTTTAGAGGATTTTATCATGTATTGCATTGTATTGAGGATTTCAGGATTGTATAATTTTATTCATGTTACCGGATTTGTCTCCGGATTAGATTGTATAATAACTTGTGGATTGTGGTGATTCTGGAAACATGTATAGTAGCTGTGATGTTTTACATTTCTTGTATCTTAGAGTTTTTCTTAGAATTGTACAGCTTACTTCGTCGTGTCCTTCGACGAAGGCTGGGCGTGTCCGACTCGTGTCCGATTATTCGAGAGCGGGTCGTGACAACAGCCGACCATATGAATATATACGAGAGAGATCGAGTGAGAATGAGACTTAAACCCTAACCCTAACTCTTCCCCTCCTTCCCTTCCACCTGGCATGCTGCCCCCCCCCACGAGCCACCGCCAGCACCGCCCTGAGCCGCCGGATGGACGGACGACCATTGTGCACACACAAAATAGAGCATACCTCGTTTCATCGAAAAACTCCAGGTACTCAACTTCTCAGTTATATTTCTTCTAATTTTTCGATCAATTCGTGATCCAGAAACTCTACCGAATAGACAACATAACCCTCTGTAAACCCTAACAACTAGATTTAGAAATATAGAATCCTGTTTCCCGGGAAATCGGCATGAAGTCGAGCAAAAACAACGTAAAAACTGAGTATTCGAACAGTCCAGACACCCACTTTGGAAGGCAACCTATTGCCAAACCATCGACTGATTAGAGAATCTAATTGAACAAGTTTTTAGACAACTTATATGAGATTAAAAGCCTTCTTATAGTTCCTGATTTAATTCAGTATGTGAAAAGTTATTCGACTTCCAAAACCAAAATCTGTTTTCAAAACACTAAGAATTTAGGAATTTCACCGATATGGCGTGCACCCCAATAAATCTGGCGATGTCACAATCCATGAGTATCAAAAGACACGTATGGATGTTGTCAACGTGTGGAATTCGACGGAACTCAATTTCGTTGTGCGTGCGCGACGAAATCGAGGCGTATCCGACGAGATACCCCGTATCGGCCTATTTGTAAATTAGTCAATTACTTCGTGCACGTTCGTCATCTCGAAACGAAACTTACGCCAACAAGATCATGTCATTTTTCTAGTCTTGTTTGCCAAGTTTGGTCCGATTCTGAGAAGGTTGACCGGAACGCTATTTTTGCGGGCCCGCGACCAGATTCAACGGGCAAATTTGTGCATGGCCCACCAGAATCCAACTTTGGACATACGGTTGGGTTCGTATCAAACAACTAGACTCATAGACATATAGTTTGACGACCTTAGAGACCGTAGATATTGGCACGCTTTTCGGTGCAAAGCGGGTCTAATGCCGGACATCGTTTTGACCTGAAATTACCGTTTTGCCCCTGTGTCCAGAATTGGACTTATGGATAGGCTATCCAAGCTAATTTGACTATTCTGAAAATGTTGGCAATGTCTATTTCAGCATCCGGAGGCATTTTCGGGAGTTTAGATTTTTTTACTCTTTGATTTGACGAATTGTTTGCGGGAGATGTTGCTACAACCAGGCAAGTATACCTTGCCTTCCTCTACATCATTATTTACATGCTTATTCCTCTCATTATCTAGTTTTTCCTAGTTGGTTATTGACATGTGTTTTGCTCATATCATGCATACTAGTTGATATATATATATAGTCCTTGCTCATAGTTAGCCTTGTAGTTCATATTGGACATGTTCTCACATGTACTTTGACTGAGTCGTATCTTGTCGTCACATGTATCTTGACTGAGTCATATCGTGTCATCACATCTTCCTTGACTGAGTCGTATCATGTCGTAGAATGAGTGCATTATAACTGAAATGCTATTTCCTATTTTCGTTTTCTCAACCTGCAAGTCCACACTCGGGGTGAGGTTGACTGTTTGCACCTGCGAGTCCACACTTGGGGCGAGGGTGATTGTCGTGAACTAACCTGTGAGTCCACACTCAGGGCGAGGGTTAGTGATTTTTCAAACCTGCTAGTCCACTCTCGGGGCGAGGTTTGGTATCCGTTGATCTCTTGTTCACATGTTTTCTTCCAGTAGTTTATTTATGTGTAGTTGTTCTCGTATCCGTGTTCATAGTCAATTGTCATTTTCTGTCTCTTTCCTGTTTATTCCTTATGCATGATAAACTATTAGATAGTGTAACGCTCCAGTCCCAAAATACGTAGGACTAGGAATGTAGACATGCCAGCCGTATAATAAATATATGTAAGCTGTAAAAATAGTATAACCACGACAACTAATCTTACCCACAAAAATAAAGAATAAAGGATATCATGATATCAACTATGAATTATCTTTGTACAAGATGTTGGGCGAAGACAAATCCACTACCAACTATTTAAACAAAAATAAATAAATACAAATAAAAAAAAAACGTTAAGCGAAGCGAATGACGATCCAAGAGCACGTCATCTACAAAGGAATGGAGAAGATCACGGCCTTGGCTAGAATACCTGCGAAAGACAATTGCACACACCTGGAGAGAACACCAGGTCCTCAGAGGGACGTAACAACATATAATATCATGCCATAAAACTGAATATACACTGCTCAATAATAAGTCAAATCAGATTATAACGTGGTCCAATACCCACCTTTGAATTAGCGTACCATCCCTCCAACCAACCAAGGATAGAAGATGGCACACTAACCCACGACGAAGTGTCTTCCTGAGTCATGAATCCAATATGGTATCCGGACCACAACAAGGTTCAGTACCTTCTCATCGGAGTAGTGAGCCACACCTACAACCAAACAAGGACAAGATGTGGTAAACTAGTCCGCAACAAGTTACTGTTCTAAGCCACGATCAGATATAAGTACTCAAACCAAAAGTACCCATACCTAACGGATAAGGAAGTTTAACCGTTCTAAGTGAATGCAGTTTAAGAACACACCTCCAACGCAAGGGCTCTTTGGCTAAAATGGGATCGGCATGGTTCCCCTTAGGGCACCAGAGGCCCAGTAAGTAAGAGCAAAACGTTTCACAGAACGTCAGTGGCCGTCAGTATCCATGGGTAATCTCACTCGCGTCTCCGGCGGAGCTCATGGGTTACAAAAGGTAAAGTGTATAGTAGCCCATACGCTAAGGTATTGTCTTCCCCACCCAACGCCTACTACGTTGTATCCACAACACACATACCCTCTATTAACCGCTAAGTCAAACTAATCGTACAATACTATTAGCGGTTAATCCTATCGCACGACTTATACGTACTGGTGGCCAGCCAGTCACGCATGTCCGAGTTTTATATGCGACTCGTAACTCCGTAGTATAAATGTGTCAAGGCCTATGAATGTAACACACAAAGGGTGGTCCCTTAAATGTAAGTTCAATGTGTATGAAAATAGTACATAGCAGGAAATAAAACTGAACAGTAAAATTCTATCTAATTATGCCATGTATGACAGTTTATTTTGGAAAAAGTAAATAATAAGTAAATGCATAAAATATGAGCTAAAATAAATAGACAACAAATGGCAAGGTATCTTGCTTGAGGTTGTGTGCAGAAAGGGCGACGTCCAATAGCTCGAATCGACATATTAGTGAAGCATAGAAAGTCAAATCTCACAAACGCCTTCGGATGCTGAAATAAACACCACGAACATTTCAAAATAAGGAAATTATCTAGGATAGACTACCCATAAGTCCAATTCTGGACACAAGAGCAAAATCGTAATTTAGGGTCAAAACAATGTCCGCCGTTGGACCCGTTTTGTACCGAAAAATGTGCCAGTACCTACGATCTCTAAAGTCGTTAAACTACATGTCTATGGGTCCGATTTGACGAGACGAACCAAATCGTATGTCCAAAGTTGGATTCCGGTGGGCCGTGCACAATTTTGTCTGTTGGATTGGGTCGCGGGCCCGCCAAAAAGGTGTTCCGGTCGACCTTCTCAGGTCGACCTCCTCAGGATTGGACCAAACTTAGCATACAGGGCAAAAAAATGCCATAGTCCTGTTGGCACAAGTTTCGTCTCGAGATGACTAACGTGCACGAAGTTATGGCCTAGTTTGCAAAGGGACCGATACAGGGTATCTCGACGGATACGTTTCGATTTCGTCACGCACGCACAACGAAATCGAGTTCCGTCGATTCCTACACGTCGACAACATCCATACACGCCTTTAGATGCTTATGGGTTGCGGCCATGTCGCTCGGTTTGTCGGGGTGCACGCCATATCGGGAAGATTTACCAATTTTTACTGTTTTTGAAAACTATTTTTGCTAAATTTTGAAATCGAATTTCTTTGCACATGCTAAATAAAATCAGGAACTAATAGATGGGTTTTAATCATCTATAGGTTGTGTTTAAATCTATTCAATTAGATTTTCAATTCGGTCGATGAATTGGCTAGAAATGGTCTTCCAAATAGCACTTTCGGTAGGTTTGCTTATGTTCTGTTTTTCAAAAAATTTGGGTTTTGCCTCGATTTCGTTTTGAATTCCAATCGAATACCTATCAGTTATATATAAACTAATTGGCAGAGTTTCTAGAGGGTTATATAGATTGTTCGTACGAGTTTACGGAGTCGAAAACGATCGAGCGAGAAGAAAGAAAATAGGGTTCCAAGTGGAGTACCTAGGGGTCGTAGGCTGTGTTGCCAGCGCCCTATTTGCACGCGCACGGCGATGTTGGCCATCGGCCAGCAGCCCTGCGGCGGTTGTAGGTGGCTCAGGGGGTGCGCCCAAGGCTGGAGTTCACCTGGGATCGATCGCGTGTACTAACGGTAGGGTTTTGAAGGTTTTTGTTGAAAATAAAAGGTTATATAGATACCGATTACCTTGAGATTTAAATCAGATTTCTCTTCAAATTTAAATTTGATTTGAACTGGATTTAGGATGATCTAGTGGAGAATAGGATTGGGTTTATGTGGAAGAAATTTTGATTCGATTTGATCAAGATTTACTCGATTTTCTAAATTGAGAAGTATCTGAAAATCCTATATACTCACTATCGGGTTCTAGGGAGGGTATTCATCTCGTGAGAAATTGAGTTTTTTATAACAAATAGTAATATATATATATATATATATATATATATATATATATATTTATATATATATATATATATATATATATATATATATATATATATATATATATATATATACACACACACACACACACACATAAATATATACACACACATAAATTATAGAATATTTATAAAATCACTCTAAATTTTTTAAGAGTATCATAATACATGTAACAATAAAGTGTTTTTCCCTTTTTATTAATGTAGAAATACAAACTTATTTATTATAAACTCTTATATAAGATGATAATAAAATCCACTCCCAAGATAATAAATAAAATAATAAAACATATGAACAAATATAATTTCAATAATTTAAATAAAAATATATTTTAAAAAACATTAATTATGAATACATTAACATCATTTTATACATTTACTTATAATGAGTAAAAGTTCTAAAGTAAAATACTAAATATTTATATATAGCTCTAAAATCCAAAGAATAAAATCCTAAAATATTTTAAAACGTTCCTAAAAATCTAAAATATCAAAAAAATTGTTTTGTAGCAATAGTTCCTTTTATAGCTTAAGAATAATCTTATACTTATATTAATTAATATATCATACTTATATTTTATACACAATAAATTCTAACAAATTATCCAACTAAGTAAGATGATTTAATATACAATTATAAATATAAAATAAATCTCTAAAAAAAGGAGTTTACAGATAGGCATGTTTTATGTATCTTGTTAGTCCCCTGAGGACCTGATGATCTCTTCAGGTAGTTGATTACACGAAGTTAGTTAGCTGATCATGATGGTAGTTGATTACATTTGTAGGATCTAGGTATGCTAGAGATATTACTTTATTATCCTCTTGTGCTTTATATTCCTTATCATGATCTATTCTGCTTGTTAGCCTACTTTATAGACTCATGTTATTTTCTTTGGAGTCTAATCGGACATATATGCTAGTTGGTTGCAGACCATGAACCATAAATGTTCATTCTTGTTTATGTTCATTCTTGTTTTATATTCTTCTTGTGGATTGAGATATAGTTTTATCTGACCATGATTAGGCATATTACCATAGTCTAGACAGCTTATACGTATTCGAGTTGGGCTGGAGTCCGCTTGATACGTAGCTGGCTTGTGCACGCGTTCGTATCCCTAAAAGCGGGTACGGGTTGTGACAAGTTTTTTGGCGGCCCATGTAGGTCAGAGCATATCGTATCGGTTACATAACTGTACTGATACGAGCCTGCGAATATGATTAAACCCTTAGAAATCTTAATCCACACTGCCTTAAAAATTCTTTTAGTAATTTCTCTACCGTCCTTGAAAACTTCGTATTAGTTCTCGATTATTCTTCCTTGCCTTTCCGTACCATTGATTCTCGCCCCTTCCTATTTCAGGGTGACGAATGATCGTGATGTCTAAAAATTATCATAAATTCTTAAGTTATAGTGTAGGCAAGTTTGATTATTGAATTTTGGTTGCTTGATAGATATGAGAGGATTAGATATGCCGTATGTCATAGATATCTAGTGGTATAGATTTTTGCAACTAGCATGCAAGGGTTATAGAATTTTAGGGCAGCGTGTGCTTGATAGCGTAGGGTGACCAAAGGTGGGTAGAAGTCCTCAAAGAACAATACGATCCATTGGTGGTAAATTAATGATTGAAATGATTGTTGAAGTTATTATGAATTTATGAACTTGAATGAGAAGAGATTGGATTCAGTTTAAACTCTGAGGTGGTTTTATAAGCTATAAAACCAAATTAGAAGATTGATGGATTCAAATAAGGAGAATGTGAAGATTGATGGGTTCTAAATAAGTAGAAATTGTTTTGTCAAAACCAAATTAGGAAGGAAAATTTTATTGAAGGTGAAGGCCTTAGATGGTGGTTAAGAAAAAAAATTGCCTTGGACTTCGAAAATTTTATAAAAGTAGTTATGATCGATGACATTAAAAATAAATATAGATAAGGAAAGAGAGTGACATAGAGGAGAGTTTTGGAGAATTGAAATTAAAATTTTGAATTTTGATATATTGAAAAAAAAAATTCTAGATTAGACTTATAAGACCTTAGAAGATACTGTAACACCACATGGAGAAAATGCAATGCAGTAATGGTGCCTTCATGAATAGTAATAAGATATGGATTGCTAGTATTTAGGAGTGGTATTATTGATGGTCCTATATTACACATTTGGTTGAGAGTACTTGGAATATGCTAATAGCAATAGTGTAGACTATTCATTCTAGTAGATCATAGCTCTTTAAATTTCAAGGACGAAATTATTTTAAGGTGGGTAGATTTGTAACCCCTCTTTCCAAAATTTTGAATTTATTTATTTATTTGAATTTAATGGTAATTTTTGGAATTTTATAAGTATTTTAATTATATGGTTATTACGATAGAAGGCCTTAGTCATGGTTAAGTTTTGGAGTGCGAGATGACTAGAAATTATGGCACGGATAGTGCAATAGCGTGCCTTGACTAGTGTTTTAGCCATGGAAGAGAAGGTCGAGCCATAAGTGTGTCCCAACTAGAAAAACCAGACTAAGTTGTGATATGACCCTATAAATAATTCTATTATCAACTATTAAGATTTATTGACTTGTAGAAGACCCAGTTGTACCAAACTAGCTCGGACTGGACCCAAAACGAGCCCAAGCCCATGTAGTCATGCGGTGTGTCCAAAGACGTCCATATAGATATGTAGATGTGTATATATTGGTACTTCATTTTATAGTCTAGTGACTAATTTCTATAAATCGAATATTAAATATAATATATGTACTATTTGCGATTTTAATTTATATATACCTTGGAAAATAGGATAAATACCTTCCTTAGTTATCCGTGTACATTTTGGAGATATTCAGACTATACCTACAATTGTATGTGCATCTATTATTGATTTACTCTATTTTGTTATCCTTATTATTGTCATTATAATTGTAAAAATATATAATTATTATTGGTTACTTATTTTTATTAAATAAATAATAATGGTTGCATATACTTTGTTTGTAACCCTGTACTAGACAATGATAATCAAATAATGTTAAGATTTGGTTTTATTGCCTATTCATTCATATATAGATATATATAAAGAAAAAATAAATTAATACATATATAGAGATATTTATTTGTTTGTGTATACATATATACATGGTGTAACACCCACTTTTTGAAATAAAGGGTACTTTAGTCATTTTAATCATTTTAGCCATTTTAGTCATTTTGTGATTTTCTAGATATTTTTGGCTTGTGTTTGTTTTAGCATTTGGTTTAACCTTAGAAAATCCATATTAGAGACTAACCAAGACATATGATGATCATCTAGCTAATTAGAATTTATTTTAGGCTTTGGTTCAACTTAGAAGGCCATTTGACCATTTTTAGGCTATTTAATTAATTGGCCTTTTTAGCCTTTCTGTTAATGGGCTTAACTCAACTTAGATGGAGAAGAGGGGCCCATGAACCAACCCTAACCCTAGAGGGACTAGTATGGCCGGCCAAAACAGGAAACCCACTCCCTATATAAGCATTGCATTAGTTTTGACACCCCTTTACAAAACCCTAGTTTCCAGCTCTCCAAAACCCTAACTTTTTCATCCGACCTCCGTTTCACCTCAAACGAAGTGCGTTGTGATTGTGGAAAGGAGGAGAATTTGCTGGAGCATTGCTAGCAAGGAGTTGAAGGCGTTTGCTCGGTGGAAACTGGTCGTCTCATTGATCGAAGAGTCAGTTTCATTGGTATTTCAACTCTCAATAGGTAAACACCTAAACACTATAGTTTCTCCTGATTTTTCTTCATGGTAGCATGCATCTAGGTACCCTAGACCCACCCATGAAGTTTGGTGAGTTTTTAGTGACTGTTTGTTAGGCGTGTCGGACACGTATCGGATTAGGGTTTAACGTGTTCAATAATTTATCTCTTAGAATTCAATACTGTTATTATTGCAAACTAATTTCGTGATTTGATAGCCCTAGATGTAGGGATTCCAAAACCCTAGTTTTGTGCACGAGTCGACACGTATTTGTGTCCAAAATTGGACACACACGTGCAGCACGAGGACCGCGCGCGTGTCCTGCTGCTGCCGTGTCCGTTCTCGATGGACACGGCGACTCGATGCGCGAAACTTGGTGAGTGGGTAGGGGCCACGTCTGACATGGTGCCCATGAAATTTGGTTGGGTTTCGTGGAGAATCGAGGAAGAAATCGACGTGGCACTGATTTGGAACTGTCGTGCGCGTGCCAGTTTTTAGCGTCCGATACGTGTGTCGTACGATCAGACATGCGTCGTGTGGCCGGTGCAGACATATGGGCATGTAGCCCTATAGATGGGCTACGTGTAGGAGTGACCACGTGTCATAATTTGTTCTGTGTCGAGCCCTAGGTCACGTGACACGCGTGCACGAGAACTGGATCCCAGTTTTGATACGCGAGTATTCTGGACACATCGTGTCCTAATACTTGGACACAATGACACCTGAACTTCATGTTCAAACACGAGACGCGTTACCAACCCTTAGTTTTGATTATCTTTAGATTTTCGAGTGTGTTTAGGTCATGTTAGGTTTAGTGTTTTGAGTATCGGGTAAGTTCAGTTTTTTCCTTTACTGTTTAGTATTTTTGTTTTGTCCAGTTTCGATTTTATTGTAAATTCTTTATAAAACCCAACCTACAGATCATACATAACCCTATTTAGGAGATACATGTTAGTTTGCATAATGGATAGGGTGTGTTCGAGTTTTGGTCTTTGCATAGGGTTTTCGAGCAAGTATCAATATAGGATATCAAGAAATAGGTAAATTCCTATATCAGATCATTGAAAGGGTAGGTTGAATCATTGATTTAGAATTGTTCAGTGAATGCCAAGTTAGTTGATTGTTAGTTAGGATTTGGTTAAAGTCCAGTTAAGTTGATGATTAGTTTAGGACTAGTAGTTGTAGTTAAAGTAGGAAATTGGTTTTTAGATATGTCTATGTATGTGTATTGTGAGTTGAGAGAAGTTGGAGTAAAGAGAAGAGTTTACTGCAGCAGCTACAGCATGCCATTAGGCAGCAGTGCTGAAATGGTAGCCACTACAATAGGCAGCTGCAATAGCAAGGCTTGGCTAGTGCATGTGCTCTAGTGTGAATTGCATTGGTTGAGTGTGAGGATTAGGAATTGAGATTACCCTATTCTAAACTAGAAACTTACTAAGTAATATTCTAACCTAGAGTTTTGGTAGAGGTTAGTCAAAGGTATAGATATTAGATATAGGGTATGATGAGTTAAGGTATTTTGTGAATTACATTGGTTGTTAGGATTAGGCTTCTTGGAACTAAGATAACACCAACTCAATCCCCAAAATCAACTCTAGGACTGGTAGTGACCTAAGAATTGACTTATAGACTAGTTGACCAAACTTTGACCTAGTTTGACTAGTCCGGTTGACCAAAGTTGACCCAAGGTTGACTTTGACTTAGATTGACCCAAATCATGTAGAATTTGCATTGAAGGCTTTCCTTATGATATTTTAGACTGTATTATGACATGTGGTTGTTTTAAATAGGATCTTATTACTCCAGTCCAGTCACTTTTCATCATCAGCAGTTCGGATTGCCAAGCGAGTACATTCTCTGATCTTTTCATACTTCTTTGGATATGTACTCTTGTTATAGACTAGTATACTTGATGCTGACACGACGTTCACACGGATCAGTACCCTCTGGATCTTTTTATGCGATGTTATCCCCTCGGATACATCGAGTATGTCATGTTCATGTACTTTATCATGGTCATCATGTACTCCATGTATTCACATTTATCCATGTGCACTCATATGTTATTCATGTACACTCATGACCATATGAGCTCCATGTATACAGTAGTTATTATCCATGTGCAATAACATAACATGCTTTGATCCTTGTGTATTGGTTGGGGGCATAGAGAGTGTAGTTGGTTATGTGATCATTATCCCCAGTAGTTATCCATGTGCATTCCATAGTTGTATCCATGTGCAACCCAAGCTGTTTACATAACCAATTCATGCTCTGACTCACGTAGAAGGTTACATTCTTTATTTATTATATTATATCTCAGCTTATATCTTCTCTCTTGTTGACTTTCTTTACAGCGGTTCATGTATAATTTTCTATAGCTTGCTTTATATGTCCATTCCTGCTATGAACTGTTGTGAGAGATATGTGCTCGTTTCGTCCTGACTGGGCATGTTAAAAATTTTACAGGTATTGATGAGGAGCACTGTCCTACTTATTATGGCATTGGCTTAGATGACACTGTCGACGTGGACCCACAGGAGGATCCCACAGTCGCTGAGGACTTGTCCATAGTCTAGCCGAGACTTAGTACTTTATTTGTATTTTCTGTTTGAGACTTTATGAGTTGTACTTGAGATTATTTCTGGTGGTTTACACATAGACTTTTATTGTGACTCTCTTGAGATTCTTCTTCTATTCCATCTTAGTATTGTGATTGAGTTACGTATTATTTTACTCTCTATTCATAGCTTATTTAGATTGTGTTAGATATGGTGACTCAGGACAGCGTTCTACCGCCGACACTGCGGCGTGGGCTGGGCGTTCGTTACTTCTCGTGCCCTTACACTGGGTGCGGGTCGTGACACATTTTTAGTGGTGGCCCATGCAGGTCAGTCACAATCACAACTAGTGTGATTCGTAGTGGTACTCGAACTAGAGTATCATTACAGCCTGCAATAGGATATAGGATATAAGTTAAGGTACTCAATCACATTAGGAAAACTCTCATCAAATTCTTGCTGTTACTTGTCTCCTTTTGAAAACAACTGTCCTCCTTTGATAATTTTGCTTATTTTCCAGTAATTGATTCCTTGTTTGATATGTCTTCAAGATAGTTAAGGAGACACAATTTTATCCCTCCGGTCCATGCAGGACCAGATTCGCATTAGTGCGATGTCGTGGTAGTACGGCAATTTAATTGTATTATTACGAGCCTGATATAGAGTATAGGAAGTAAAGTTTTAGAATGAGAGGATACCCAATCACTATTAGAATTTCCTGAGAGATTCCTGGGATGACCCTTGAGAATCTCATTTTGAGCTTCGATTTAAATTCCCTTTCCCTTATTTTAATCCACCTTCCTCCCTTGATTCTTATATCTTGTTTGAACTCTTTTCCCCAATACCTTTACTTTCTTGTGTTTAATAATGGCTAGGAATATGGCTACACTGCTATATAGTCATTGGTTAAATACATGGCTAGAAGAATTACATTAAGGAATTGGAATACACGGAGACTTTGATTAAGTTATAAGGGAGTTTTTTTTCTTCTAAATGGATGATTTAATGATAAGTAGTTGTAAGTTGGGGTATTGCCAAGGAAATTTATCTTGAAGATTCTAAGTAGTAATCACCAGAGGATTATAAAATTATATTTTGATACTGGAGGAAAATAGTTAGAATCTATATAAATCGATTTCAGGAATTGATGTGATTCATGAATTATTGGATTATGATTATACATCTTTGAACGTATATAGAGTGGTTTGATAATGGAAAAAAAGGGGGGTGGCAGTATGAACTATTAAATTGAGTCGTACAAGTTGCGATGTATATGTTTATTGAATTTCAATTTAAGTGGAAGCAATGATATTAAAAATTTTGGTTAGAAGATCGGGAAGATATGAAAACGATTGTTTGGAAGAAAAAAAATCTCAAATTTGGAATCGTGTGAAGATTTAAAAATCTATTTATATTTTGGTTTACGAAGTAGTGAATATGTTTCAATGACTTAGAAAGAGAAATTATAGTTGATAAGTGCGTTAAAATACTGAGTTGTAATGCTAGATTGCCGTGATATGCTGAGTGTCTATTTTGAGGATTATTTGAGACAAATTGGGAGTTTTTAAAGCTATAAAGAGGTATAGAATTTTATGGATTCATGATTCATTAACTCTGGAGTTTAAAGTTGGATTGAAATGTTAAATTTTGGAAAGGTTAGTAGTAATGTGATAAAAGTTACTATGAGGTTTATGAAAAGGATTTAAATGTTATTCGTGATTAGATTGGATGGCTTAGAGTGAATATAATTGAGGTAGTTATTTTGAAATTTCTTTTTAAAATAATGTAATGGTAGGCTACCAAGGTAACCTTAATGAGATAGAAGTGTTTCACACTAATTGCCATATCACTCATGACTATGGTAGTAGTATATACTCCAGTGTTGTTAGTCATCTGCAAAACTATGTGACTGTATCTCAATCTTGACTTACTCAACCTTCCCTCAAACCTAGATCTTTTATTGTGACTTTCTAACCGTTTGTATTTGATCGTTCCTTAACAGTATTTGCCTTTAGTACCGTGTCCCTAAATTATTTTACTGGATTCTTAATTAAATTTATTTCATGCTTCAACTTGATTTCCTTTATTCTTGTATTCATTGTCACCTCTTGAACCCTTACCATGATACTAAATTACTTTCTGACTTAAATTCGAGATCCAACCATGACTCAATTCTTTCGATCCGACATGTGATGGTGTTTTTCTTGTTTCCTTAAATGCTTAACCTTGTACCTTATCTTGATTGCTTGACCAGCTTAGTTAATAATCTTGGACTAAATTTTTTTCTTTTTTATCATTACCTCCCTTACTTATATTTTGACTACCTTATGCTGCTAATTTAGCCTTAGTTTTGCAAGCTTATCTCTTTTTCGAGCTTGATCATGACATATTCTATTGGGTCGACCCACTAACATATTGTCTAATCAGAACCGGTGTATGATGGTCTGATCAACCTAGTGCACTTTGGTTCGCTTTCATATATTACTCTACGTGGATGAGACTCTAGGGCATATATCTCATCCACGACAGCTTTGGCAATTCTCCTTGAATTATTTTCGTCGTCTATGAACCACGTATTGTACTCAATAGCATCGTCTTTGAACTCTTTTTGCTTTTGTCTTTCACATATTTCAGAAAGAGAAGGCACTGTACTTAATAGGTCAACCCAGGGTATCACGTTTAGCTACCTTATCCAAAGGAGGATATTGACTTATTTCTATATTCTCGTAGTATCCTTTAGGATTTCAATAGTGTTAAATTCTAAACCCTTGATTGCGACCAGTCGACTTGGTCATTCTCCTTATCATCCAATGTTTGGAACCTTATTCAATTGAATTAATTCAATTGTGACATGGATTTCAAATCTTGGATACTCGTGCCCAGACTTCAATGACCTCGTTCTCCATCTTGCCAAACCTCGATTCATCCTGTAATTGATCAACTTAGATCATATCGAGACTAAATTTCTTATAGATATATATATAGTGTGCTTGGATTTCAGTGTTATTGACAGTCGTACTTTAAACTTTCAATTTTGATCATCTTTAGAATAGTAATGCTTTATGATTAATTTCAGTTTTTTTTATCACCAGTATTTGTATAGGATGGTAGATTGCCTTACCACCCGATGATTTATTATTTTTTTCTTATCTTTTCCAGAATGGCACCCATGACCAGAGTATGTCCCTAGTGCACAGCTGTAATTCCGGATGAGACCGAGGTTGTACTTCTCCCTTCTATTGCTCAGGAGGTGTTAGCAGCCTCACCGGAGAACTTTCCCCCATCTTCTATCCTTCAGGAAAGGACTGCAGTTCAGCTGAAGACCGAGGGCCTTCCTTTGTCTCCCGGAGTGGTACCCCATGCCATTCCTGATTGAGCTCATAGTTACAGACTTCTTCAGGATGTGCAGGAGGTGCAGAGACTTCAGGCTGAGCTTATGAGAGAGCAGAGTCTCAGTTTTCAACTGTTGTGGGATTACATGCATTCGAGGGAGGAGCCTAGTCCCAAGAGAGCGAGGAGTAGTTTTTACCCAGAGCCTCAGGAGTACCCAGGCTTTCAGCCTAGATCAGCCTATCCAGTTCAAATTTCTGTCCAGCAGAGACCAGTTGAGTGGGTGCCTACCTGTACTTTTTGTAAGAAGCTTGGGCACGTATGGAAGGACTGTAGGAAGAGACTAGGATTGTGCCTATTTTGCGGGTCAGCCGCACACAAGATACGAGACTGTCCTACTACACTTGCACCTAGTCGAGGCCTACCTCCAGGAGAGAGTTCCAGCTACCAGACCTAGTAGAGGTGAGTTCTTGACCCATACCTTATCCTATCTTGATGATTATTGTACCCTACCATAATGTTTGTATGCTTGATACCTTATGACTACTTTTGATCTAGTATGACTTTAGTAGCTAGACGAGACTCCAGACTGATTACCTGTCATAACCCTGTATGAATTCTTTTCAACTGCATGATTTAGATAAGTTTTCTTCAGACCATGATTGTTGGGGATTTGACCTAGAAAGAGTAGGATCATCTTAATTTTGAGGACGAAATTATTTTTAAGGGGGGTAGACTTGTAACACCCACTTTTTGAAATAAGGGTATTTTAGTTATTTTAATCATTTTAGCCATTTTAGTCATTTTGTGATTTTCTAGATATTTTTGGCTTGTGTTTGTTTTAGCATTTGGTTTAACCTTAGAAAATCTATATTAGAGACTAACCAAGACATATGATGATCATCTAGCTAATTAGAATTTATTTTAGGCTTTGGTTCAACTTAGAAGGCCATTTGACCATTTTTAGGCTATTTAATTAATTAGCCTTTTTAGCCTTTCTGTTAATGGGCTTAACTCAACTTAGATCGAGAAGAGGGGCCCATGAACCAACCCTAACCCTAGAGGGACTAGTATGGCCGGCCAAAACAGGAAACCCCCTCCCTATATAAGCTTTGCATTAGTTTTGACACCCCTTTTACAAAACCCTAGTTTCCAGCTCTCCAAAACCCTAACTTTCTCATCCGACCTCCGTTTCACCTCAAATGAAGTGCGTTGTGATCATGGGAAGGAGGAGAATTTACTGGAGCATTGCTAGCAAGGAGTTGGAGGCGTTTGCTCGGTGGAAACTGGTCGTCGCATTGATTGAAGAGTCAGTTTCATTGGTATTTCAACTCTCAATAGGTAAACACCTAAACACTATAGTTTCTCCTAATTTTTCTTTATGGTAGCATACATCTAGGTACCCTAGACCCACCCATGAAGTTTGATGAGTTTTTGTGTCTGTTTGTTAGGCGTGTCGAACACGTATCGGATTAGGGTTTAACGTGTTCGTTGATTTATCTCTTAGAATTCAATACTGTTATTATTGCAAACTAATTTCGTGATTTGATAGCCCTAGATGTAGGGATTCCTAAACCCTAGTTTTATGCACGAGTCGACACGTATTCGTGTCCAAAACTGGACACGCACGTGCAGCACGAGGACCGCGCGCGTGTCCTGCTGCTGCCGTGTCCGTTCTCGATGGACACGGAGACTCGACGCACGAAACTTGGTGAGTGGGTAGGGGCCACGTCTGACATGGTGTCCATGAAATTTGGTTGGGTTTCGTAGAGAATCGAGGGAGAAATCGACGTGGCACTGATTTGGAACTGTCGTGTGCGCGCCAGTTTTTGGCGTCCGATACGCTTGTCGTACGACTCGGACACGCGTCGTGTGGCCAGTATAGACATGTGGGCGTGTAGCCCTATAGGTGGGCTACGTGTAGGAGTGACCACGTGTCATAATTCGTTCTGTGTCGAGCCCTAGGTCGCGTGACACGCGTGCACGAGAACTGGATCCCAGTTTTGATACACGAGTATTCTGGACACTTCGTGTCCTAATACATGGACACAATGGCACCTGAACTTCATGTTCAAACATGAGACGCGTTACCAACCCTTAGTTTTGACTATCTTTAGATTTTCGAGTGTGTTTAGGTCATGTTAGGTTTAGTGTTTTGAGTATCGGGTAAGTTCAGTTTTTTCCTTTACTGTTTAGTATTTTTGTTCTGTCCAGTTTTGATTTCATTGTAAATTCTTTATAAAACCCAACCTACAGATCATACAAAACCCTATCTAGGAGATACATGTTAGTTTGCATAATGGATAGGGTGTGTTCGAGTTTTGGTCTTAGCATAGGGTTTTCGAGCAAGTATCAATATAGGATATCAAGAAATAGGTAAATTCCTATATCAGATCATTGAAAGGGTAGGTTGAATGATTGATTTAGAATTGTTCAGTGAATGCCAAGTTAGTTGATTGTTAGTTAGGATTTGGTTAAAGTCCAGTTAAGTTGATGATTAGTTTAGGACTAGTAGTTGTAGTTAAAGTAGGAAATTTGTTTTTAGATATGTCTATGTATGTGTGTTGTGAGTTGAGAGAAGTTGGAGTAAAGAGAAGAGTTTACTGCAGCAGCTATAGCATGCCATAGGGCAGCAATGCTGAAATGGTAGCCACTACAATAGGCAGCTACAATAGCAAGGCTTGGCCTAGTGCGTGTGCTCTAGTGTGAATTGCATTGGTTGAGTGTGAGGATTACCTATTCTAAAATAGAAACTTACTAAGTAATATCCTAACCTAGAGTTTTGGTAGAGGTTAGTCTAAGGTATAGATATTAGATATAGGGTATGATGAGTTAAGGTATTTTGTGAATTACATTGGTTGTTAGGATTAGGTTTCTTGGACCTAAGATAACACCAACTTAATACCCAAAATCAACTCTAGGGCTGGTAGTGACCTAAGAATTGACTTATAGACTAGTTGACCAAACTTTGACCTAGTTTGACTAGTCCGGTTGACCAAAGTTGACCCAAGGTTGACTTTGACTTAGATTGACCCAAATCATGTAGAATTTGCATTGAAGGCTTTCCTTATGATATTTTAGACTGTATTATGACATGTGGTTGTTTTAAACAGGATCTTATTACTCCAGTCCAGTCACTTTTCATCATCAGCAGTTCGGATTGCCAGGCGAGTACATTCTCTGATCTTTTCATACTTCTTTGGATATGTACTCTTGTTATAGACTAGTATACTTGATGCTGACACGACGTTCACTCGGATCAGTACCCTCTGGATCTTTTCATGCGATGTTATTCCCTCGGATACATCGAGTATGTCATGTTCATGTACTTTATCATGGTCATCATGTACTCCATGTATTCATATTTATCCATGTGCACTCATATGTTATTCATGTACACTCATGACCATATGAGCTCCATGTATACAGTAGTTGTTATCCATGTGCAATAACATAACATGCTTTGATCCTTGTGTATTGGTTGGGGGCATGGAGAGTGTAGTTGGTTATGTGATCATTATCCCCAGTAGTTATCCATGTGCATTCCATAGCTGTATCCATGTGCAATCCAAGCTGTTTACATAACCAATTCATGCTCTGACTCACGTAGAAGGTTTCATTCTTTATTTATCATATTATATCTCAGCTTATATCTTCTCTCTTGTTGACTTTCTTTACAGCGGTTCATGTATAATTTTCTATAGCTTGCTTTATATGTCCATTTCTGCTATGAACTATTGTGAGAGATATGTGCTCGTTCCGTCCTGAGTGGGCATATTAAAAATTTTACAGGTATTGATGAGGAGTACTGTCCTACTTATTATGGAATTGGCTTAGATGACACTGTCGACGTGGACCCACAGGAGGATCCCACAGTCGCTGAGGACTTGCCTATAGTCTAGCCGAGACTTAGTACTTTATTTGTATTTTCTGTTTGAGACTTTATGAGTTGTACTTGAGATTATTTTTGGTGGTTTACACCTAGAATTTTATTGTGACTCTCTTGAGATTCTTCTTCTATTCCATCTTAGTATTGTGATTGAGTTACGTATTATTTTACTCTCTATTCATAGCTTATTTAGATTGTGTTAGATATGGTGACTCAGGACAGCGTTCTACCGCCGACACTGCGGTATAGGCTGGGCGTTCGTTACTTCTCGTTCCCTTACACTGGGTGCAGTTCGTGATACATAGAAATAAAGAAAACCCAAGTGTTGCACTATTTACCAACTCATTTCCTTCAAAACTGAACACAACAAGCCCAGCACAGCCCAATCCCAGACTCGACCCCAACACACACAGCCGACCACATGAATATATACTAAAGAGATCGAGTGAGAAGTAGACTTAAACCCTAACCCTAACTCTTCCCCTCCTTCCCTGCCACTTGGTGCATTGCCCCAACCACCACGAGCCACTGCCAGTATTGCCCTGAGCCGCCGGATGGACGGACGGCCATTGTGCACACGCAAAACAGAGCATTCCCTGTTTCTTCGAAAACTCCAGGTACTCAACTTCTCAGTTATATTTCTTCCAAATTGTTCGATCAATTCATGATTCAAAAACTCTAACGAATAAACAACATAACCCTCTGTAAACCCTAACAATTAAATTCAGCATATAGAATCCTGTTGCCCAGGAAATTGACATGAAGTCGAGCAAAAACAGCATAGAAACTGAGTATTCGAACAGTCTAGGCACCCAATTTGGAAAGCAATCCATTGCCAAACCGTCGACTGATTAGAGAATCTAATTGAACAATTTTTAGAAAACTTATATGAGATTAAAAGCCTTCTTATAGTTCCTGATTTAATTCAGTATGTGAAAAGTTATTCGACTTCCAAAACCAACAAAAAACTATTTTTAAAACATTAAGAATTTAGAAATTTCACCGATACGGCGTACGTCCCGACAAACTGGGCGACGTGGTTGCAACCCATGAGTATCCAAAAACATGTATGGATGTTGTCAATGTGTGGGGTTCGATGGAATTCAATTTCGTTGTGCGTGTGCGACGAAATTGAGGCGTATCCGACGAGATACCCCGTATCGACCTATTTGCAAATTAGTCAATTACTTCGTGTACGTCCGTTATCTAGAGAAGAAACATTTGCCAATAGGACCATGTCATTTTTTTGGTCCTGTATGCCAAGTTTGGTCCGATTTTGATAAGGTTGAACGGAACGCTGTTTTGGCGGGCCTGCGACCCGATCCGACGGGCGAATTTGTGCACGGCCCACCGAAATCCAACTTTGGACATACGGTTGGGTTCGTATCAAAAAATCGGACTAGTAGAAAAATAGTTTGATGACTTTAGAGACTGTAGATGTTGGCATACTTTTCGGTACAAAGCAGGTCCAATGACGGACATCGTTTTGACCCAAAATTATCGTTTTGCCCCTGTGTCCAGAATTGGACTTATGGATAGGCTATCCTAGCTAATTTGACTATTCTGAAAATGTTGGCAATGTTTATTTCAACATTCGGAGGCATTTTTGGGAGCTTATATTTTTTGACTCTTCGATTTGACGGGTGTTTGCGGGGCATGTTGCTATAACCACGCAAGTATACCTTGCCTTCCTCTACAACTTTATTTACATGCTTATTCCTTTCATTATCTAGTTTTTTCTAGTTGGTTATTGACATGTGTTTTGCTCATATCATGCATACTAGTTGATATATATATATATATATATATATATATATATATATATATATATATATATATATATATATATATATATATATATAGTCCTTGCTCATAGTTAGCCTTGTAGTTCATATTGGACCTCTTCTCACATGTACCTTGACTGAGTCGTATCTTGTCGTCACATGTACCTTGACTGAGTCATATCGTGTTGTCACATATTCCTTGACTGAGTCGTATCTTGTTATAGAATGAGTGCGTTGTAACTGAACTGCTATTTTCTGTTTTTATTTTCTCAACCTACGAGTCCACACTCGGGGCAAGGGTTGACTGTTTGCACCTGCGAGTCCACACTCGGGGTGAGTGTTAGTGATTTGTTCAAACCTGTGAGTCCACACTCGGGGCGAGGGTTTGGTATCCGTTGATCTCTTGTTCATCTGTTTTCTTCCAGCAGTTCATTTACACGTAGTTGTTCTCGTATCTGTGTTCATAGTCACTTGTTATTTTATATCTCTTTCATGTTTATTCCTTATGCATGATAAACTGTTAGATAGACATGTTTTATGTACTAGTCCTCTGAGGGCCTGATGATCTCTTCAGGTAGTTGATTGCACAGAGTTAGTTAGCTGATCATGATGGTAGTTGATTACATTATAGGATCCAGGTATGCTAGCAATGTTACTTTATTATCCTCTTGTGCTTTATATTCCTTATCATGATCTATTCTGCTTGTTAGCCTACTTTATAGACTCATGTTATTTTCTTTGGACTCTAATCGGACATATATGCTAGTGGGCTGCAGACCATGAACCATAAATGTTCATTCTTGTTTTATATTCTTCTTATGGATTGAGATATAGTTTTGTCTGACCATGATAAGGCATATTACCATAGTCTAGATAGCTTATACATATTCGAGTTGGGCTAGAGTTCGCTTGATACGTAGCTGGCTTTCGCACGCGCTCGTATCCCTAAAAGCGGGTACGGGTCATGACAGGGACGCCTGGCATACATCAGAAGATTCATAGAAAATCTCTCTGGTCGATGTCAACCCTTCACCAAACTGATGAAGAACGAGGTTTCTTATGTATGGATCGAAGAATGCCAGTGCACGTTCGACGACATCAAAAAGTACCTTACTAGTCCTCCAGTACTGGTAGCACCAGTTATGGGGATACCGTTCCTGCTATACGTCCGAGCTATGGACCATTCTCTCGGTGCTTTGCTAGCCTGAAAAAGCAACGAAGGCTATGAACAGGCGATCTACTATCTCAACAAGTCCATGATTGGGGCCGAGCACCAGTATAATCTTGTGGAGAAGGAGTGTCTTGTTTCTCTCTTCGCCATCCAGAAGACATGACATTACATGGCCGGACAGACAATCCATGTCAAAGGCCAATCATTGGCCGACTTCTTGGCGGCACTTCCTGTGATAGAGAAATCGAAGCTCTATGACGACATTCCGATGAAGTCCTAGAGTCCAATGCCATATCAGATAACTCGGTTTGGCGCATGTTCTTTGATGGTGCTTCAAGAACAGGACCCAAAGGCGAGATCATCGCAGGAGTCAAAGTAGTTCTCATCACCCCCGATGGCTGGTTATCCACTGTGTATATTCTCTCATGGAGCCATGCACCAATAACTTTGCTAAGTATAACGCTCTCATCATTGGACTCCATCTCGCTAAACAGTTGGGGGTTGACTGCATCGAGGCCTATGGCGACTCGAAACTGATCATTAGCCAGGTTCGAGGACAATATGAGGTCCGTCATGAAGATCTGATTCCTTACCACCAGGCAGCAATCGATATCATTTCTACCTTCACAGGGTTCTTTATAGAACATGTACCTCGATTACAAAACTTGGAGGCCAATGCACTCGCTGGCCTCGCAGCTTCTCTGACAGCTCCTGTTGGAACCCAATATACCGTCACGGTAATCGGGCGAGAGCTAGTTTGTGAGACTCGTCTCACAGTATCGGTATTTATATACGGATACGTATTTTGTATTGTATTTCATATTTTCTCGGTTTTTGGAACGCTTTAAATTTTCCCAAATTATAGATTTTTCCCTTGGCCGGCATACCGACGGTGTATCGGAGTATACCGACGGCATACCGCTTGGACAGATTTTTCTACATTTTAGATATTTTCGATTTCAGATATTTTTATGAATAGTGTTTCCGATATTTTCATGAATGGTGTTTTGGATATTTTGATGAATAGTGTATAGATATTTTCGTGAATAGTGTAGATGCATTTATTATCCAATGGACAATTGGTTTTCTTTCAATGGCTAGGATTGATCTAGATTTTGACATGGATCACGATCCAACAGTCATGATTAATTTACCCTCTCTATATATATCCTATGAGTTTCTCTCTCCTCTCTCTTTTCTTTCCTTCACCATTTCCTTTTCACTCTCTTCCCTCTTCCTCAAGCTTAGGAAGGCTTGGCCTTGAGGCCTAGAGTGTGGTTTCGGAACCCCTCTTGGTGGTAGAGTAGAAGATTAGGCTCGGTTGCTAAAACCTAGGCAAGTACATCTTGCTCAAAAGTGACATGACCATGCTAAAATTTTGTTTTCCATAAAAATTAAAGTTTTATTGTTCTATAATATGCTCCTCTAAATTGTTAACATCTTTAGTATACAGCACTTTTGGTTTTGATCGACAATATTGCGTAGATCTTAGTTTCTAGATATAATTTTCGAGTATTTTGAAGTTTTGATCTATCAAATGTTTTAATTTGTGAAAAATAATACTTCCATGTTGTAGGAAATTCAATTCTATTCAATTTTGACTTTTGAAAGTCCGAATTTCGATTTAAAACGAAGTTTTTATGGCCGAAACAAGTTTTGAGTTTTCAAAAATCAACTTTCTGTGACGGTTCGGAAAATCCGTCGGAAATCTACGGAAATCCATCAGAAAATCCGAACTTGCACTACAAAACTTGCTGTGACACTTCGAAAAATCTGTCGAAAATCCGCAGTAATCTGTCGGATAATCCGGTTAGGCTATTTTTGTCTGTTTTTGTCCGTTTTTTGTCCGTTTTTGTCCGTTTTTGATATTTTCTTCGATTGTAATGATTTCTTAACATGATTAGATGATCTTGCATAGTTAGAGAATGATTGCACACTCTATATACATGGCACATGCTTATGTTCATTTATTGTTCTATGTCCAGACTCTTGATAGTGGCTCGTAGTAGCGCACTCATGACTTGATTTTTTTATTGATTTCTAGACCCGAGATATGAGTACATGTTCTTTCTTGACACCGTGGATATAGCTTGTTGAATGTTAATCTATTGCATCTTGGCACTGGACAATCGAGTGTGAGTATTGTTCCGTGTATCACGTGATGTTAGTACGGGGATGTTCGTAAGTGATAACTTACGAATTACTCGTACATAACACACGTCATATTAGAAAATTCTTGAGTGTCTACGACTTGAGAACTTGACATGAATATGTTAAGGTAAATGACTAGTAAATTCAAGTAGATCATTGTAGGAGGAAATTTGCACTACCAACCCCGAGCTCCAAGGGCCCCATGAGGCATGGCTCAACCCTGCTAGGCAAGGGCTCAATGACCTACCAAGTTTGCGCGTATTGATAAACGATCGAGTCACATGTCGTGCCGGGTTGCGGCACAGTCAGTTATATGTTTTCTTTTACAAGTATATGATATGGTTGTTCATGTTACAAGTCTAGACACGTTTCATCTGCCAGCAGTCTTGTTGGGCAATAGATGTACTACTCGTACCCCTGGACATCCGGGTATCTGCAGTCAGGTAGTTGCGAAAATCCTCAACTTGTATACTAGTAATTAGGATTGTGATAACCCTAGCTAGTTAATGATAGCAAGCCGTAGGTAATGATTGGCCGTGCACTTTTGATTGTGTGTTACCTTATATGCTCTTGTGTCGGTGAGTGGCCAGAGGCTAAGTTCTGCTAGAGAAAAGATCTGTAACCCCGGTCCTTATTTGGTTTAAGGGTTGTAGCTCCGATTCCTAGTAGTTCCTAAACCCCTTGTTGCTTATTGGATTATTTTTGTTCTATAGCTATATTGTTCAGTAATTCCATTCAGTCATTTATATTCTTGAGATACGTGCATTGGTACCGCACTAGTCTCGATCCGCATTTATTTACTTCTGTCATTATGTTATTGTGTTGTTGTTGGATTTTGTCGTGCACCTCGAGCTTCCTTGTGGTACTTGTTATTTGGGGCCTGACCCCACTGGTTTTGTTTGGCCAGATTTACCGTTGGAGCCCGAGGATTCTCCCTACCTTTCTCTGGATGACCCGCCGCCTGCTTAGATCTGCGGTTGTTCCTCCTCGCGAGTGGGTTCCCTTTTTGTACCGCTCGTATTTCATTTCATTTTGGTGGTGTTAGCTAGGACATGTGTTAGCCCTATTATTTTGAGACTTTCTCAGACTTCGGTCAACATGATGTATTATATTAGATCTAGACTGATATAGTGATCATGTATATTGGTACTTTGCTAGTGTAGCATTTTGTATTCACTAGCTTCATGATCATGTATGATATAGTATTTTGGGATGCCTCTTTACTTTCATATTTGATATACTCTTGATACTTGTTGATGTTGGATTGAGATAGGATTTGTTCGACCATAGGAGGCGTCAGTGGCATGCTAGAGTCTTCCCACTTATCTTCTAGACAACTTTGATCGTACATTGGGGTACTGGCGTACTTTGATATACGTAGCTGGCTTTGTTTTGCCCCTACTTTCCAGTATTCTGGTTCTGGGGCATGACAAAGTTTATTGGTGGCCCATGCAGGTCTGTCTTCAGACTTGTGGGGGATTTATCTTGTTAGAATCTCAATCCTATATTTGTCTTCATTTGATCTCCCTTTGCTTATCACATTCTCGTTTTCCTTGAACTGTAAACATGATTGACATATCCTTGTTCTATTTCTGTCCATTATTGATACCTCGTGTCCTTATCTTTCAGGGACACATCGCCTACTTCTTCTTTCGAAGGTTCAGTAGCTCCGCCGTCTTAGGCAGCTCAGATGGAAGGTCATGATCAGACCCCTCCTCCGCAGAATCAGAATCCCGAACTATCTTAGCATCCGTCGGCAGCTCAGTCTGTTCCTGTTCAGTCAGCTCAGCCAGCTCCGTCAGTCCCTTCAGTACAGCCAGCCCAGGTAGACCAGCGTGCCCTACTCGAGATGATGTGGGACATGATGGAGGCACAACAACAGCAACATCAGAATCAGTTTCAGATCCAGCAGCAGGTGGTTCAGTTGTACCAGCAGTTGCAGCAGGGCCAGGACCATACCAACAACACCCTCTGCCAAGGCGTTACCGTAGCTTTGGAGGCGAGTGGTCGTCGTGGTCACAACGCAGCATCCAACTTTAGTCGCCTGCGTCCAGCTCAGTTCTTCGGCACCGACGATGCAGTATCGGCCGATTCTTGGCTTCAGGATACTGAGGCCATTTTGGAGGCAGCAAGGACTCCAGTAGAGGATAGGGTAGCAGTGGTGAAGCTACAGTTAACAGACATTGCCCGCGACTGGTGGGTAGCACAGGAGATGGGTCTTCCTAGGCCGATTAGTTAGAAGACATTTCGGAAGCGCTTCCAGGAGAAGTTCTTCCACACCTCAGCCAAGTTCCAGCTCCAGCTACAGTTCATCAACCTTCGTCAGCAGACGAGGACTGTGGATCAGTATGCGGCAGAGTTCTGTAGGCTTAGTCGATTTGTACCGCACATGGTGGCTTCTGATGGTGATAGAGCTCAGAGGTTTGAGCAAGGCTTGCACTTGGAGCTTCAACAGCTCATGGTAGGCCATTTTTATGACACCTATGATACAGTACTAAGAGCAGCTAGATCCTTGGAGATGACCAGTCAGAGGATAGCAGATAGAACCGGAGGTCAGAAGAGGTCACATTCGACTATGAGGGGCATTACCATTCAGTCCTCAGCTCCAGCTCCAGCAGTCAGAACTCTAGATCATCGACCTCCTGGTCAGATAGTATCATCAGTCTTGACAGTGGCATCAGTACAGCAGTCCAGACAGTCAGGTCAGCCAGGATGTGATTATTGTGGAAAGCCAGGACACACCAGAGCCCAGTGCAGGAGGGCCAATCATCAGTGTCTCAGGTGTGGTGCGTCTGACCATATGATTGGGTCTTGTCCACTATTACGTCCAGAGGGTTCATTAGTTGTCCCAGTGCCATTGGCGATCGAGAGGGCACCAGCAGAGTCAGCTCGATCCCATATTCAGCGCCCGTTTTCGACGCAGTCCCAGCAGTTTCAGCACCAGCATCCAGCACAGTATGCCCAAGCCCTGCAGGCAGGACCGAGCCAGCAGCAGACTACACGAGTACCCGTGATGCGTGGGCAGGCTTTCAACATGAGCTGTTGGCCGAGGGCGGTCAGATTATAGGTGAGATTTTGAGCATTCCTTCAGTTTATCTTACTCTTGGGTTCCGTTGACGTCCTTGTATTCCATTCATACCCGGAATGCGTTGGTCGACTTGACATATTCGGCGAGTGAACGCGAGTTTCTTGTACCACTCATCTTCCTCCGTATCTTGTGATACACGATATCTATCATGTATCCCGACTACGTAGGTGCGTCCTGGATTAGAGCCATATGTTCGACTGAGTCATTGGTACCGACTTACTTCGAAACTTGACCCTTGTCCACTTTGTGAGTCAGCGTAGGCAAGCGAGGAAGAATCCCTACTCAACTGACTCATGGGTATATTATTCCATATGCCCCCTTTTCTTGTATTATATATATATGTATTAATTATTTTTCGCATTTAATTAAATTCTGTATCTCAAATATCACTTGTACACGGGATGTTTTCTTTCGATGTGTTATGATTTTACAATGTTTTAGCATGTGTATTTTGCTCGACTGGCTTTAGGAAATTTCGAGGACGAAAATTTTCTAAGTTGTGGAGATTTGTGAGACTCGTCTCACAGTATCGGTATTTATATACGGATACGTATTTTGTATTGTATTTCATATTTTTTCGGTTTTCGGAACGCTTTAAATTTTCCCAAATTATAGATTTTTCCCATGGCCGGCATACCGACGGTGTACCGAAGTATACCGACGGCATACCGCTTGGACAGATTTTTCCACATTTTAGATATTTTCGATTTCAGATATTTTCGTGAATACTGTTTCCGATATTTTCATGAATAGTGTTTTGGATATTTTGATGAATAGTATATAGATATTTTCGTGAATAGTGTAGATGCATTCTATTATCCAATGGATAATTGATTTTCTTTCAATGGCTAGGATTGATCTAGATTTTGACATGGATCACGATCCAACGGTCATGATTAATTTACCCTCTCTATATATATCCTATGAGTTTCTCTCTCCTCTCTCTTTTCTTTCCTTTACCATTTCCTCTTCACTCTCTTCCCTCTTCCTCAAGCTTAGGAAGGCTTGGCCTTGAGGCCTAGAGTATGGTTTCAGAACCCCTCTTGGTGGTGGAGTAGAAGATTAGGCTTGGTTGCTAAAACCTAGGCAAGTACATCTTGCTCAAAAGTGACATGACCATGCTAAAATTTTGTTTTCCATAAAAATTAAAGTTTTATTGTTCTATAATAAGCTCCTCTAAATTGTTAACATCTTTAGTATATAGCACTTTTGGTTTTGATCAACAATATTGCGTAGATCTGAGTTTCTAGATATGATTTTCGAGTATTTTGAAGTTTTGATCTATCAAATGTTTAATTTGTGAAAATTAATACTTCCATGTTGTAGGAAATTCAATTCTATTTAATTTTGACTTTTGAAAGTCCGAATTTCAATTTAAAACGAAGTTTTTATGGCCGAAACAAGTTTTAAGTTTTCAAAAATCAACTTTCTGTGATGGTTCGGAAAATCCGTCGGAAATCCGTCAAAAAATCCGAACTTGCACCACAAAACTTGCTGTGACACTTCGAAAAATCTGCCGAAAATCCGCATTAATCCGTCGGATAATCCGGTTAGGCTGTTTTTGTCTGTTTTTGTCCGTTTTTGCCTTTTTTGTCCGTTTTTGATATTTTCTTCGATTGTAATGATTTCTTAACATGATTAGATGATCTTGAATAGTTAGAGAATGATTGTACACTCTATATACATGGCACATGCTTATGTTCATTTATTGTTCTATGTCCAGACTATTGATAGTGGCTCGTAGTAGCGCACTCATGACTTAATTTCTTATTGATTTCTAGACCCGAGATATGAGTACATGTTCTTTCTTGACACCGTGGATATAGCTTGTTGAATGTTAATCTATTGTATCTTGGCACTGGACAATCGAGTGTGAGTATTGTTCCGTGTATCACGTGATGTTAGTACTGGGATGTTCGTAAGTGATAACTTACGAATTATTCGTACATAACACACGTCATCTTAGGAAATTCTTGAGTGTCCACGACTTGAGAACTTGACATGAATATGTTAAGGTAAATAACTAGTAAATTCAAGTAGATTATTGTAGAAGAAAATTCGCACTACCAACCCCGAGCTCCAAGGGCCCCATGAGGCATGGCTCAACCCTGCTAGGCAAGGGCTCCATGACCTACCAAGTTTGCGCGTATTGATAAACGATCGAGTCACATGTCGTGCCGGGTTGCGGCACAGTCAGTTATATGTTTTCTTTTACAAGTATATGATATGCTTGTTAATGTTACAAGTTTAGACACGTTTCATCTGCCAGCAGTCTTGTTGGGCAATAGATGTACTACTCGTACCCCTGGACATCTGGGTATCTGCAGTCCGGTAGTTACGAAAATTCTCAACTTGCATACTAGTAATTAGGATTGTGATAACCCTAGCTAGTTAATGATAGCAAGCCGTAGGTAATGCTTGACCGTGCACTTTTGATTGTGTGTTACCTTTTATGCTCTTGTGTCGGTGAGTGGCCAGAGGCTAAGTTCTGCTAGAGAAAAGATCTGTAACCCCGGTCCTTGTTTGGTTTAAGGGTTGTAGCTCCGATTTCTAGTTGATCCTAAACCCTTTGTTACTTATCGGATTATTTCTGTTCCATAGCTATATTGTTCAGTAATTCCATTCAGTCATTTATATTCTTGAGATACGTGCATTAGTACCGCACTAGTCTCGATCTGCATTTATTTACTTCTGTCATTATGTTATTGTGTTATTGTTGGGTTTTGTCGTGCACCTCGAGCTTCCTTGTGGTACTTGTTATTTGGGGCCTGACCCCACTGGTTTTGTTTGGCCAGATTTACCGTTGGAGCCCGAGGATTCTCCCTACCTTTCTCTGGATGACTCGCTGCCTGCTTAGATCTACGGTTGTTCCTC
>JANAVB010042641.1:150000-210088 GCA_029216955.1 Iris pallida | reverse complement strand
TATATATATATATGTATATTTTTTTTTATAATGTATATATATTATATATATATTATCTATATAATATATATATCTATATATATATATATATATATTATATATTATATATATATTAGAGAGAGAGAGAGAGAGAGAGAGTAATATATAAATTAATACACATAGACTTGGTTATTTGTTGTGTGTGTGTGTGGTGTGTATATATATATATATATTATATATATATATATATATATAGATATATATTAGATATATAATATATATATATATATATATTATAATAATATATCTATATATATATATTAATATATATATATATATATATATATATATATATATATATAATATATATATATATATATATTTTATATATACATATTATATATATATTTTTTTTTTTATATATATATATATATAAAATATATATATATATATATATATATTGTTTATAAAATATATATTGTTTTATAAAATATATATATATATATATATATATTTATAAAACAATATATATATATATATATATATATAATATATATATATAATATTATATATAATATTATATATATATATATATATATATATATAGATATATTGTTTTATAATATATATATATATATATATATATATATATATATATATATATATATATACTAATATATATATATAATAATATCATATATATATATATATATATATATATATATATACATATATACATATACATATACATATACAATAAAAAAAATATATATATTATAGATATAATATACATATACTATACATATATACATATACATTACACATGGGATAAAAAAAAAAAAATATACATATACATATACAATACATATACACATGGATAAAGAAAACCCAAGTTCACCAACTCAGCTCCTTCAAAGACGAACACACAGCCGCCCTAGTGAACCCCAGCCCACAACATCCAAGCCCAACCAAACATTCTAGCCAAGCCAAAACAAGGCTCCCCCTCAACTGAGCCAAATGATATTGAACCCAATAGCATACATGCACGTACAAGGAAATCGAAAGACAGGAAGGAAGGATTTTTGTTGAAACCCTGCCACAACCAAACCGTTCTCCATCTCATCTCACGCTGCCCTGGACCCTGCGCCACCATGCGCCACACCTGCGCAGCCACCGAACGACGACAGAGGGCGCACGGGCGCGGACAAACATGCCTAGTTGCAGCACCAGTAAAATTGTAAATAGCTCTGTTGCGGGTATGATTTCTCTGCTCTTATTTCTTCATTTTTTGATTGGATTAATTCCTTTGGCAGCCAATATAACCAAGATTTGATCCCTATAATTGGGTTGTATTAATCGAGTTGGATTGCCCGAATATATGACCTCAACATCAATGAAACTGGGCATTAAAACGGTAAGAACACTAGGCAAACCACTCGATTTAGAAGCCAAATTCCTATCATTATATTGAGTGTTTTAGAAAACCAATTTAACAGACTTGTACACAACCTATAGGTGATTAAAATCCATTTTATAGTTTCTGATTTCCTTGGGTATGTGTAAAGATTTTCGATTGTAAAGTTGGGAGAAAAATATTTTTCTTTTAAAACTATATTTTAGGAAAACCTCACTGATATGACATGCGTTCTGCCAAACCGGACGACATGGTCGTGAACCAAAAGTATCGAAAGATGCGTATCGACTTCATGGACGTGTGGCCATTGACAGAATTCAAATTGGTTACGTGTGTGCGACGAATTTGATGCGTATCCGTCGGAATTTACCATATCGACACCTTTGCAAACTAGTCAATATTTGGTGCACGTTCGTCAAATCGAGACGAAACTTGCGCCAACAGGACTGTCTCATTTTTTTGGTCTTATATGCCAAGTTTGGTCTGATTCTGAGACAGTTGATCGAATCGCCATTTTGCGGGCCCCACGATCCGATCCACAGGGCAAATTTGTGCACGACCCTCCAGAATCCAATTCTGGACATACGGTTGAGTTCATTTCGTCAAAATAAATCCGTAGACATATAGTTTGACGACTTTAGAGACCATAGATGTTGACATGCTTTTCGGTTCAAAGCGGGTCCAATAACGAACATCGTTTTGACCTGAAATGACCGTTTTGCCCCTGTGTTCAGAATTAGACTTAAGGATAGTCAATCCTAGCTAATTTGACTATTCCGAAAATGTTAGAAATGTCTATTTCAGCTTTCGGAGACAGTTGTGAGATTTGGACTTTATGGCATACCAGTTGACGGTATATTGTTGGCTCTTCGTGCTACCACCAGGCAAATATACCTTGCCTCCCTCTACAGTTTATTTACATGCTTATTCCTATTATTATCTAGTTTATTAGTTGATTATTGACATGTGATTTGTACACCATGCATGCTAGTATATAATATAACATATATATATATATATCTATATATATATATATATATATATATATTTTTTATATATATATATATATATATATATATATATATATATATATATATGTTGCCATTGATTTAAAAGAACAGAACAGTTTTATAGGAGGAGTGGACTTTTACTTCACAACAAAAACTCGCTCGTACAAAGAAAGCCTAGGGATGAACACCTAGGTACAGCAATCTAAGTACAATTGTTTAGTTTTTCTGGGGGGTCACGGTAGAGGCTCGGGAGAGTGCTATCAACTCTGTCTTACTCCTTGGACGATCGGACGTAGCCTTGGCTCTGATGAAGAAATGCTCTCGGGACTTGGGAAGATTTCTTTGTGCGTCGCCGCTCTCTCTGTGCTGTCTCTCTCTCTACTCTTTTTTTCTGTATCCCGGTCCAGGCCTCTCAGTCCAGTCTTTTGCAAGGGAATGGCACCTTGCTATTTATAGGAGTGGGGTGTGATAAGTAGGGTTTACAATGATTGCTCCTTAAAAGTGGGCGGTTAAGGATTTGTTGAAGATTAGCCTTGACCTTATTGGTTGAAAAATCAATCTGGGCCGTCAATATTGATTATAACAAATCTGGGCAGTTAATGTTGATTGCACTAAATCCGCATGGGCAATTAATGGTGATTGTAATAAATCTGCATGGGCAGTTAATGTTGATTGCAACAAATCTGCATCGTGATGATTTGTTGATATCAGCAAATCCGAGTGAATAAATCTTGGTCAATCTCCTGCCACGTGTTCCAACTGCCTGTTATGTCAATTTGCCATAAATTTGAGATTTGATCAACTCCTGCCACGTGTCCCAACTGCTGTGAGCCGCATGGAGGACTGTTATAGTTGAGCTGCATGAGTGTGGTAAGCCCCTATTTTTCAAAATTTTATTTAATTAGTGTTAATTAATTATTAATGTCATATTTATTCTTAAAATAATTATTAGGATTTTTGGGAATTTTTCTAGAATTTTTAAATGATTTTTAAATGAGTTTTAAATACAAAAATATCAATTTGCAAATTTCTAAAATATTTTAATTGACTTTTGCAATTAATTAGATTGTTAAAATATCATTTTGTAAATATTAGAATTGTTTTAATATGGTTTTGTAATTATTAGAATTGTTACAATATCAGTTTGTAATAAATTAAATGTTTTCAAGTGTGGAATGCAAATTATATTTGCATTTAGACTCTGTTAGGGGCCTAGTTGTAATACCCTAAACTCTAGGGGCCCTAAAGCTAAACCGCCGTCACCCCCCTCCCCCCACGACCTCGGCCACATGGCCCCGACGACCAGCCGCCATTTTCGGCCAGCGTACGACCCCCCGACCGACTCAAGAGCCTATAAAACCCCCCTTCTTCCCCAGACCGAGCCCTAACCCTAAACCACCACCACGACCACCCCCGACCACCGTAGTCTTTCGTCTCCGGCAAAAACCCTAGTCCTAAACCCTAACCCCGGCCACCCCACAGCGCCACCTACCTAGCTACCCTCACAGCCCCCAACCAACCGCCGACGAGCTCGCCACACTGAGACGCGACGATCGTCGCCCAAGCGCCACCGCCGCGACGCCTCCGCCGCCGTCCAGCCCCTTCGAAACCTCCCCAGCAAATCGGACACGTGAGTAGCAGTGTCGAATCGTGTCGTGTGAGTCTCGTGCACACGTATGTGGTTCGTCGTGTCCTGGCGAGCACGAGAGTAGGATTGGACACGGCAGACTCGTGTCGTGCGTGTCAAAATCGACCCGGACACATAGAATCCTGTGTCCCTAACTGTCCGGACACAGGATCGATTTTATTATATTTTTTTTATATATAATATTTAACCTAACCTAAATAATTTAAACCTAAACCTAATCCTAACATAAACCAGCGGGCTGACCCCTTGGCCAGCCCGACCCAATCAAACCCCCCTCCCCCCCCCCCTCCGCGCGCGCTCTCTGGCTCGAGTTCGAGCCCCCTTACTGCTGTTTCCATTTCTTTTTCTTTTCCTTTTTCTTTTTTTGTTATTTATATATATATTTATATATATATGTATATACATATATTTGTATATATATATAGGTATTATTATACTGTATTATTATATATATGTACTGTATTTATATATATATATATATTTTTTTTTATTTATATTTATATATATATATATATATATATATATATATATATATATATATATATATATATATATAAATATATATATATATATATATATATATATATATATATATATATATATATATATATATCTGTTTCCATTTCTTTTTCTTTTCCTTTTTCTTTTTTTCTGTTATTTATATATATATTTATATATATATGTATATACATATATTTGTATATATATATGTGTACTGTATTTATATATATATATATATATATATAAAATATATATATATATATATATATATATATATATATATAGAGAGGAAGGATAGGCATCCCCATAATTTTTGTATCCCCATGCATCCCCATGTTCACATCCGTTGGATGTGCTTTAAGTCATCTAATCTTAACCATTGGTAAATCAACGGTTAAGATTAGATGACTTAAAGCACCATCCAACGGTGCAAATAGGGGGGATGCATGGGGATGCAAAAAGTGTGGGGATCTTGATCCTTCCTCATATATATATATATATATATATATATATATATATATATATATATTTAGTACTTTATTATAATATTTATGTATGTATATGTATATATATGTATTTATGTACATATATGTATATATGTATATATGTTCATGTGTATATATATATTATTATTATATATATACTATTATATATATGTATACAATATTTGTATATATATATATACTTTATAATTAAGTATTTTCTTATATATATATATATATATATATATATATATATGTACTTTTAACATATGTATGTATATATTCATTTTGTATAATTTTAACTTATTAAAATATTAACATTTATTTTGCACTTTTACCAATTTGTATTTTAGTGTATTTAAATTACTGCAACCATTTGGTGTCCAAGCCTAGCATGGGTTTTTGGGCCCAAATGTGTTTTCACACATTCAAGACCTGTACAAGTCATATTGGACTTGATTCATGGCCTTGGTCCTGTATTTGAACTTTGGTTCAAATTATATACATGGACAAAATACGCAGATAATTAATTATTTAATTTCAATTGTGTGCAATGTTGTTTTTGAATTTCTAAAAATACTTAAAGTACTGTTAAAATTCTGGAAAAAATAGTATTTAGATACTATATTAATTTAGTTAATTTAGTATAATTTTTATAGTATTTAATTTGCAGTTTTGCCACTATTTTGACATATGAAACCATAACTCATTTTTTGTATACTTAGGAAAACTGATTTTTATAAAATACTTGTACTGGTTCATAAATTCCAGAAAAATTATAATAAATTTCTATGATTAACAAGGATCATTTTGGTACATTATTTTATGTAAAAATAAGCTTTTTGTCTATCTCAAAAATTGTTAAAACACAATGATCATTTGAGTTATTTATGATTAATTATGACTTGTAACTTTTTGTGTTATTTTGAGTTTTAGCCGTGTTGAACCTCACCCCTCACTAGTGTAAAGACCCTAGAAAGTTAGTTAAAGTAGTGTGTCACCCCACATTGGTCTCCTATACTAAAGTCATTATTTTGGCTAGGTGCCCAGTCACAAGTTGTGTTGCACCAATTAGTGTCCTAGTATTTTTGCTTAGTGTAAAGACTAAGTTTATGTATTTATTTCTACAGTGACGAGTTACCAGACATCTATAGCACTTTTATTGCAGCTTGCTTTGCTTTGATTTGCTAGAGGCAAGTACTTTCTACAAACTTTACATACTGTTACATAAATGAACTGTGATTTACCAACCATGTTAAATGCTGATCCTTGGGGTAGCAAGTTAAATCTTTACATGTTGTACTTTCAGTTACTACCATGCTTAGAACAGTCTTTATATATCTCTCACATGATTAGAATATGGGTTATGGGGAAACTGATAGTTGAGTACGTGATCATGCCCCCTTCTCCGTACGTATGTACCGAGCAAGGTTGACATTTTATATGTATACCTTGTCGTAGGCTTTATCTCAAAGCGGATTTGTACGTATGTACATCTATCGCCTTATCACTTGTACGGAAGTACATTTCATTATGTGCCCCTGCACATTGTACACCTTTTGACGATCACGTACCTGCTACAGTTTTAAACATTGCATATACATCTGTCTCTATGACATATGTGTCCTTGCCATGATAGATTGTGTGATACCATGTTTCCAGTTATTTCCTCTTTTGTTCATTTCCATGTTTCACATACTAGTTTGCTAGATTCAGTACTTGCTCCCGTCCTGACAGGATAACGTTGTAGGTATTCTTACTGAGGAGGAGTTGCTCTGTGATCCGTATTATGGAGTTACTGCCGAGGACCCGGCTTTGCTTTACGAGGATGTTCCTGCGGGGAACCTCGCCTAGTTATCTTTTTGCTTTAGACTTTTGAGAGTAGTCATGTATTTAGACTACGTATTTTGTAACTGGACATGTATCTAGTTTTACATTTCAGACTTGTACTTTGGACATTTTACTATATGAGACGACTTTTGTGTTTGGAGCATTTATGACTTTTATTCACTTATAAAACTGTTAGCACATTTAGTTTTATCATGTTGTCTTTAGAACAGCTTACTACGTTTTATCTCAAGCGTAGGCTGGACATGACTCGGCCCGGCCCAACAATTTGGGTAACGGGTCGTGACATATTTTTAGTGGTGGCCCATACAGATCCTGACTAAATTGTTTGGTTACGTTATTGTACCAAGCATGCCTGTAATTAGGAACTTAAGGTAATTAGACAACATTAGGAATGATGCTTAGAACACCTAGAGGAATGCTAGGATTGCAACATAGGAAATACATCACATGCTTGCTATTATAATTAGATTTTCTTGCCTATGATTGCTTACTTTAAACAAGTCCTTATAAGTCCTTTTTATTGTAATTAGATGGTGCTTACTCGTTCATCCCAGTACGTCACACCTGAGAATTGCGCACTCCATATCCAGTCAGCTGACCAGTTGACTGATACACCTCCACCTCCACCTACCACATTCCTCCACTCCACAGATCCACAAACCCAGATGCCTCCACCACCTTCCACATCCCAGGCCCGGCAGGACCCGATACTTCTACCACCCCCTATCACTTCTACCACCCCCCTATCACTATACCTATCCAGGCTTCCGTCACACTCGACGGGAACCAACTGCTCACTATGATCCAGGCGTTCCTAACAACCCATCAGAAGCAGACTACCCTACTCCGCCAGAGCATGGAGCGTTCTGAGGAACGTACCGTGGTCCAACCACCTGTAGAGCTACGGCAGAGAGCGGGGACGATCAAGGACTTCATGGGTCTAAATCACAAGGAGTTCTCAGGGACTGAGGGTATAGTAGTAGCAGATGACTGGCTAGACTCGGTAGAGAGAAAGCTCCTTGGAGTTAGGATGCCGGGTGACCTCCAGGTCGAGGCAGCGGAATTTTTGCTGATAGACTTGGCAGGAGTCTGGTTCCGGAATGAGCCGTTGTTTGCGATAGGGAGAGCCACTTGGGATCAGTTCAAGACCCAGTTCAAGAAGAAATTCTTCTCGACCACTGCTAGAGTATCCATGGGGCTACGATTCCAGAACATCCAGCAGGGGAACCGTTCTATTGATGACTATGTGGCAGAGTTTAGTCGCCTGAGCCGTTTTGCTCCTAGTCTGGTTGTAGATCCAGAGGAGATGACCCGTAGGTTTTGCCATGGTCTAGTTCCAGACATCAGCATTCTTATAGTGGCAAACGGTACGACTGACTACTACCAGAGCCTAGAGTTGGCTTGGAGCATCGAGGAGCATCTTCTGTCTAGCAAGATGCCGGCTTCTGTACATCATGAGGGACCGTCCAAGCGTCAGGCTTTCCAGCAGAGAGCACCGACGCCGCCCCAGTAGACTTACCGTCTGCCTACATTACATCACCCGACCCCGCCAGTTAGAGCCCTGGGACCCCGACATCAGCAGCATCTGCAGCAGCAGAAGGGACCCCAGGGGAAGGTTTATAGCCTAGCCCTTGAGCCGGAGCCGGAGCAGGTTTCGGAGCCAGATTACTTAGCTGACGTCATCACAGGTCATGTTTATTTGCATACTTTTCTAGCTCTATGTTTGTTTAATTCTGGTGCATCTTATAGCTTCCTATCATTAGAGTTTATGCATAAACACCATCTAGTAGCTACACCTACTGCGGAGATTAGTAGAGTGATGACGGGAGGAGAACCAGTGCCTATTAGAGCTATCTATAGATGTTCTATTTTTATAGCCGGGAGAGAGTTCAGGGGACGATTCTTTGTGATGCCACTCCCCGATTATGATATCATATTGGGGATGGACTGGCTTAGCTATGCCCATGCATCTATAGATTGTCATGAGGGTAGTATTTTGTTCAGTCCCCCAGGCACAGCACCATTTAGTGTCAGGAGGACAGGGCCGGAGATCAGCCTAGAGCCGAACTGTTGTGCGACAGTTGGGGACGTAGCACCGCCACACCCTATCATTAGGGAGTTTATGGATGTATTCCCAGAGGATCTTCCAGGGCTTCCGTCTGACAGAGATGTGGAGTTCACTATAGATTTAGTGCCGGGTTCATCACCAGTATCCCGGACTTGCTATAGAGTGAATCCCAAGGAGGCCGTAGAGATGAAAGAGCAGATTGATGACCTGTTGAAAAAGGGTTTCATTCAATCCAGTGCTTCTCCATGGGGAGCGCCAGTGCTCTTCATGCCTAAGAAGGATGGTACAGTCCGGTTGTGTATTGACTACCAGGCCTTGAATGCCATCACCATCAAGAACAAATATCCTCTGTCCAGGATAGATGATTTGTTCGACCAGTTGAGCGGGGCGAAGGTGTTTTCCAGGATAGACTTAAGATTCGGGTACCACCAGGTGAAGGTTAGGGCAGCAGACATCCAGAAGACGGCGTTCAACACGAAGTACGGGCAGTACGAGTTTGTGGTGATGCCATTTGGTCTCACAAATGCGCCAGCTGTCTTTATGAATTTGATGAATAAGACATTTCACCAGTATCTGGATAAGTTCGTTGTAGTATTTATCGACGACATCCTGATATACTCGAAGACGCCAGAGGAGCATACAGAGCACTTGCAGATAGTTTTGGGGATTCTAAGGCAGGAGAGATTGTTTGCCAAATTGCCGAAGTACGAGTTCTTTTTAGACCGAGTGGAGTTTCTCGGCCATGTAGTTACTGGAGATGGAATCTCGGTGGTCCCCAGGAAGATTGCTGCAGTTGAGACATGGAAGGCTCCGACGTCAGTTTCAGAGATCAGGAGCTTTCTGGGTTTAGCAGGCTATTATAGAAAGTTCGTCCAGGACTTTGCTAGGACAGCTGAACCCATGACGAAGCTGACGCGGAAGGACGTAGAGTACACCTGGTCAGAGGACTGCCAGGCAGCGTTTGAGGAGCTGAAGAGGAGGCTGACGACCGCTCCAGTTCTGACTTTACCTTCAGGTTCTGGAGGTTTCACCATATACAGCGATGCTTCTGGGAAGGGGCTAGGATGTGTCCTATAGCAGCATGGGAAAGTGATTGCTTATGCATCTAGGCAATTGCGGACTCATGAGTGGAATTATCCTACCCATAACCTCGAGTTAGCTGCGGTGATCTTTGCACTCAAGTTATGGAAACATTACTTATACGGAGAGCGTGTGAAAATCTTTACTGACCACAAAAGCTTGAAATATGTGTTCACGCAGAAAGAGCTGAGGCAAAGACGATGGTTGGAGTTGATGAAAGACTTCGACATCGATTTACAGTATCACCCCGGGAAGGCAAATGTGGTGGCGGATGCGCTGAGCAGGCATCCGATGGCATGGTATCTGATGATTGATCGGCATTTGCGGAAAGATCTGGAGAAGCTCGGTATCGAGCTAGTTCGGCCAGGATCAGTGATACAGATGATGGCGCTTGACATTCAGTCAGGTTTGATGGAGCAGATCAGGGAGGCACAGTCTACAGATAAGAGCCTTCACAGACTTCGAGCCCAGGCGTTAGCTGGATTGCTGGATGACTTCACTATAGCAGAGGATGGATCCTTGAGGCATGGCAGCCGATTGTGCGTGCCGAAGGAAGAGCTAGTAGAGGCAGTCTTGCAGGAGGCGCACCGATCGAGATATTCTATTCACCCTGGTGCTAACAAGATGTACCGTAACTTGCGGGAACATCTTTGGTGGCACGGGATGAAGAGGGATGTATCACGTTTTATCTCGAGATGCCTAGTTTGCCAGCAGGTCAAGGCGGAGCGCCAGAGGCCAGCTGGTTTGTTACAGCCGTTACCCATTCTCGAGTGGAAGTAGGAACATATTACGATGGACTTCGTCTCAGGGCTTCCTCGTTCCCAAGGTGGGAAGGAAGCCATTTGGGTCATCGTGGACAGGCTGACGAAGTGTGCGCACTTCATACCCTTCAAGATGGGGCTTTCCACCGAGAAGTTTACGGAGGTATACATGCAGCAGATAGTTCGCCTGTACGGAGTGCTAGTGAGCATCGTGTCAGACAGAGACAGCAGATTTACATCCCACTACTGGAGGAGCTTGCAGGAGGAGTTGGGCAGTAGGCTCAAGTTCAGTACAGCGTACCAACCGCAGACAGATGGGCAGTCCGAGAGGACGATACAGACACTGAAAGATATGCTGAGGACCTGCGTGCTGGACTTCGGAGGTTCTTGGGAGAGCCATCTGCACTTGGTAGAGTTTTCATACAACAACAGCTACCAAGCCAGTATCGGTATGTCTCCTTTCGAGGCGCTATATGGATGACGATGTCGTACACCGCTCTTTTGGGATGATGTTGGAGACAGAGTTATGCTTGGGCCAGAGATGATCACAGAAGCAGCAGAGAAAGTCGGGATGATCAGAGACAGGCTCAGAGTAGCTCAGAATAGGCAGAAATACTGGGCTGATGCTAGTCGCAGACCGATGGAGTTCGCAGACGGTGATATGGTGCTGGTGAAGATATCACCTACTAGAGGGACGATCCGGTTCGGACGAGGAGGGAAGCTGAGCCCCAGATACATCGGGCCGTTCGAGATACTTGGCAGGATTGGAGAGGTAGCTTACAGGGTTGTACTTCCACTCAACCTAGCAGGAGTTCACGATGTCTTTCACGTATCTTAGCTGAGAAGATATGTTCCGGACCCCAGTCATGTGCTAGATCATACAGAGTTGGAGGTCGGACCGAGCCTTACAGTTTCTGAGCAGCCAGTAGAGATATTAGACAGGAGAGAGAAGAGGCTGAGGAACAAGGTTACACCCTTAGTACGAGTAGCTTGGAGCCGTCACTCTCCAGGTGAATCTACTTGGGAGAGGGAGTCGGACATGAGGGAGAGATACCCTTACTTGTTCGATCCAACCGCTGCGAGGGAACCACCCATTCCCGTTTGATACCTTAGAGGTTAGTTTCGATCACAGCCTTAGTCATTTTGTCGCATTGCTTGCTATGTTAGAATATTGTAGGGTCTTCAATCCTTGTGAATTTTGAGGACAAAATTTTTTAAGGAGGAAAGACTTATAAGCCCCTGTTTTTCAAAATTTTATTTAATTAGTGTTAATTAATTATTAATGTCATATTTATCCTTAAAATAATTATTAGGATTTTTAGGAATTTTTCTAGAATTTTTAAATAATTTTTAAATGAGTTTTAAATACAAAAATATCAATTTGCAAATTTCTAAAATGTTTTAATTGACTTTTGCAATTAATTAGATTGTTAAAATATCAATTTGTAAATATTAGAATTATTTTAATATGGTTTTGTAATTATTAGAATTATTACAATATCAGTTTGTAATAAATTAAATGTTTTCAAGTGCGGAATGCAAATTGTATTTGTATTTAGACTCTGTTAGGGGCCTAGTTGTAATAACCTAAACTCTAGGGGCCCTAATGCTAAACTGCCGTCACCCCCCCCCCCCCCCCACGACCTCGGCCACCTGGCCCCGACGACCAGCCGCCATTTTCGGCCAGCGTACGACCCCCCGACCGACTCAAGCTGCCTATAAAACCCCCCTTCTTCCCCAGACCGAGCCCTAACCCTAAACCACCACCACGACCACCCCCGACCACCGTAGTCTTTCGTCTCCGGCAAAAACCCTAGTCCTAAACCCTAACTCCGGCCACCCCACAGTGCCACCTCCCTAGCTACCCTCACAGCCCCCAACCACCGCCGACGAGCTCGCCACGCTGAGACGCAACGATCGCCGCCCAAGCGCCACCGCCGCCGTCCAGCCCCTTCGAAACCTCCCCAGCAAATCGGACACGTGAGTAGCAGTATCGAATCGTGTCGTGTGAGTCTCGTGCACACGTTTGTGGTTCGTCGTGTCCTGGCGAGCACGAGAGGATTGGACACGGCAGACTCGTGTCGTGCGTGTCGAAATCGACCCGGACACGTAGAATCCTGTGTCCCTAACTGTCCGAACACAGGATGATTTTATTATATTTTTTTTAATATATAATATTTAACCTAACCTAAATAATTAAAACCTAAACCTAATCCTAACATAACCAGCGGGCTGACCCCCTGGCCAGCCCGACCCAATCAAACCCCCACCCCTTCCCCCCCTCCCCCCCCCCGCGCGCTCTCTGGCTCGAGTTCGAGCCCCCTTACTGCTGTTTCCATTTCTTTTTCTTTTCCTTTTTCTTTTTCTTTTTTTCTGTTATTTATATATATATTTATATATATATATGTATATACATATATTTGTATATACATATATTTGTATATATATATGTATTATTATACTGTATTATTATATATATGTACTGTATTTATATATATATATATATATATGTTATATTTAGTACTTTATTATAATATGTATGTATGTATATGTATATATATGTATTTATGTACATATATGTATATATGTATATATGTTCATGTGTATATATATTATTATTATATATATACTATTATATATATGTATACAATATTTGTATATATATATATACTTTATAATTAAGTATTTTCTTATATATATATGTACTTTTAACATATGTATGTATGTATTCATTTTGTAAAATTTTACCTTATTAAAATACTAACATTTATTTTGCAGTTTTACCAATTTGTATTTTAGTGTATTTAAATTACTGCAACCATTTGGTGTGCAAGCCTAGCATGGGTTTTTGGGCCCAAATGTGTTTTCACACATTCAAGACCTGTACAAGTCATATTGGACTTGATTCATGGCCTTGGGTCCTGTATTTGAACTTTGGTTCAAATTATATACTTGGACAAAATACGCAGATAATTAATTATTTAATTTCAATTGTGTACAATGATGTTTTTGAATTTCTAAAAATACTTAAAGTACTGTTAAAATTCTGGAAAAAATAGTATTTAGATACTATGTTAATTTAGTTAATTTAGTATAATTTTTATAGTATTTAATTTGTAGTTTTGCCACTATTTTGACATATGAAACCAGAACTCATTTTTTGTATACTTAGGAAAATTGATTTTTATAAAATACTTGTACTGGTTCATAAATTCTAGAAAAATTATAATAAATTTCTATGATTAACAAGGATCATTTTGGTATTTTATTTTATGTAAAAATAAGCTTTTTGTCTATCTCAAAAATTGTTAAAACACAATGATCATTTGAGTTATTTATTGATTAATTACGACTTGTAACTTTTTGTGTTATTTTGAGTTTTAGCCATGTTGAACCTCACCCCTCACTAGTGTAAAGACCCTAGAAAGTTAGTTAAAGTAGTGTGTCACCCCACATTGGTCTCCTATGCTAAAGTTATTATTTTGGCTAGGTGCCCAGTCACAAGTCGTGTTGCACCAATTAGTGTCCTATGTTTTAGCTTAGTGTAAAGACTAAGTTTATGTATTTATTTCTACAGTGACGAGTTACCAGACATCTATAGCACTTTTATCGCAGCTTGCTTTGCTTTGCTTTGCCAGAGGCAAGTACTTTCTACAAACTTTACATACTGTTACATAAATGAACTGTGATTTACCAACCATGTTAAATGTTGATCCTTGGGGTAGCAATTTAAATCTTTACATGTTGTACTTTTAGTTACTACCATGCTTAGAACAGTCTTTATGTATCTCTCACATGATTAGAATATAGGTTATAGGAAAACTGATAGTTGAGTACGTGATCATGCCCCCTTCTCCGTACGTATGTACCGAACAAGGTTGACATTTTATATGTATACCTTGTCGTAGGCTTTATCTTAAAGCGGATTTGTACGTATGTACATCTATCGCCTTATCACTTGTACTGAAGTATATTTCATTATGTGCTCCTGCACATTGTACACCTATTGATGATCACGTACCTGCTACAGTTTTAAATATTACATATACATCTGTCTCTATGACATATGTGTCCTTGCTATGATAGATTGTGTGATGCCATGTTTCCAGTTATTTTCTCTTATGTTCATTTCCATGTTTTATATGCTAGTTTGCTAGATTCAGTACTTGCTCCCGTCCTGACAGGATAACATTGTAGGAATTCTTACTGAGGAGGAGTTGCTCTGTGATCCGTATTATGGAGTTACTGCCGAGGACCCAGCTTTGCTTTACGAGGATGTTCCTGTGGGGAACCTCGCCTAGTTATCTTTTTGCTTTAGACTTTTGAGAGTAGTCATGTATTTAGACTACGTATTTTATAATTGGACATGTATCCAGTTTTATATTTCAGACTTGTACTTTAGATATTTTACTATATGAGACGACTTTTGTGTTTGGAGCATTTATGACTTTTATTCACTAATAGAACTGTTAGCACATTTAGTATTATCATGTTGTCTTTAGAACAGCTTACTACGTTTTATCTCAAGCGTAGGCTGGACATGACTCGGCCCGGCCCAATAATTTAGGTAACGGGTCGTGACAGTGTGGCCTCGTGTCAGAGCCGCATAAGGGTGGCCTTATCTGAGCCGCATGGGAGTATCAGCCGCATGGGAGTAGCCCCAAACCGAACCGCATAAGGGTGGCCACGTGTCAGAGCCGCATGGGTGTGGCTTCCCAAAATTGAAACCGCCTGAGGGTGGCCGCCATGATCCGAGCCGCATGGGAGTATCAGCCACATGGGAGTAGCCTCCAATCGAACGACATAAGGGTGGCCACGTGTCAGAGCCGCATGGGTGTGGCTTTCCAAAATCGGAACCGCCTGAAGGTGGCCCCCATGATCCGAGCCGCATGGAAGTAGCAGCCGCATGGGTGTGGCTGCCGTATGAAGGATGGTAGCCGCATAGGGAGCTTCGAAATTGGTGGATCGTGCCAACTATATAAAGATTTTCTTCGTTTCCCTAGGATCGCGCCATTATGTCAAAGTCATCATTGCAGCTTTATGTCAGAGCTGTCACTTCACCTTTATGTCAGAGCTGCTGTGTTACGTCAGAGCATTAAATGAGGCCGCTACTTGATGGCCAGCTGTAGAGGCGAACCGCATAGGGCCACATGGCTTTTACCCAAGCTGCATGGAGCTATTGGGGATTTCTGAGCTGCACGAGGCTTTAAAGGACTTTTGGGCCGCATAACGCTCTAAAGGACTCTTGTGTCGCATGAAGCTTTAAGAGATTCTTTGAACCACATGAGACTCCCTCTGTTTTGGACCGCATGGACATTCTTGTTCTTTTCCATGCTTCTATAAGACTCCCTTCAAAGTTTTTAATTTGTAAAATTGAAATACTTTGAATAAGAAGCATGACTATGTCCACATAAGCTCTTCTGGCCGCATAGGGTGTTCTGGCCGCATGGACTTCCTAGCCGCATAGACTGCCTGGCCGCATGGACTGCTTGGCCGCATGGACCGCTCTTGTCCGCATAGACTTCCTAGCCACATGGACTGTTCTGGCCGTATGTTGTCCTCTTTGCCACGTGTGTGTCTCATTTAATTGCCCTTGATTTGGTTTGGATTTTCAGCCGCCTTTTGGGTGAATCCTAAGAGTCGGTTTATTAAATACCCAGATTTGCCTCGATGACCGAAGAGTCGATTTTGTTCTTTAGGCGGCACACGGATCGAAGCGTCCGTCGATCTATGAGCCTCCTATCCGCCTATAAATAAGAGTAACTTTTAGGGGAAAACTCTTTACTTTCTTCTTTTATTCGAACCTTTTTTGCCCTAGCTGCCGTCTTCTTCCCCTTCTTCTTCGATCATCGATGGCCCCTAAGACTTCCAAGGCTGCGGCGAAGGGTAAGGGGGTGGCTTCTACGTCGGCTGCGGCGCATGAAGTTCACCCCGACGTTCACCCCGCTATTGCTGGTAAGAAAATTGCATGAACTCGGAACCTAACCATTATGGCTATGTCGTATATTTTATGCGCGGGCCTTCTTCGTCTTCGTTGAACTGTTCAAGCTTTATATGCCGCAGGTACGTCATATGTCCAAGCCGTATGGGTGTATACCCCATGTCCGAGCCGCATAAGAGTCGTATAGTGGCCGCATAAGCACTGCAAACTAACCCGCATAAGGACCCGTCAAACAGAATCGCATAAGTCCCTCTTAACCGAGCCGCATGAAGCCCCATCAAACAGGACCGCATAAGCCTATCAAAACAGAGCCGCATGAGCTCTGTTAGAACTGGGCCGCATAAGGACTCATCAAAACAGAACTGCATGAGCTCTGTTAAAACTAAACCGTATAAGGACTCGTCCAGATAGAGCCGCATGAGCTCTTTTGAATATTTTTCTGGCCATCTCCTGACTTTGTTTCTTTTGTCTTTTATTCTTGCAGCTTTCATGCCGAAGGCTGAGGTCTTTGTGAAGGAAGAGATGCTGCCTCCCTTCGTCAAAAAGGAGTCATTGTTCGTTAAGGAGAAGGTAATACCAAATATGGAGGCGCAAAAAGAAAAGTTGGCACCCATCGGGGAGGAGAACACTCCCAATATTGAAGCTGCTATAAAAGATGAGCCCAGTCTGAGGGTAGTAATACTGGGAGTTCTGATCCTCCTGCTCCGGATGAGAATCTTAATCCCATAGATCCTTCATATGCAAAATGGTCGAGGGAATGGCATATGCGTCGCCGCAACTAGGATTCGTGGGTTCCCATAAATGTTCGTATTTTGTCTTGATATTTCTGTCCGTCTTTAGTTTTAGTTCATGTTTTGCTTCTTTCGGACATCAATGCAATCCTTTACTTCTTATCTGAATGAAGAGTCCTGTGAATGTAACTGATTTTTAATGAATAAAATACATTCGCTCTATTCTTTGCTTGTAGTATTTGCCCTATTGGGAGACTTTTCGTGGACCTATTACCCTTGGCATACCCTGGTTTTGGATACAGATAATAGGTTGAGAGAAAACCAACATACTTACTCAGAGGTAATGAGGACGTGGTAAATATGAGGGTTTCTTCGATGGAATCTTCCTACTCAGAGGTAATGAGGACGTGGCAGGAGTGGACACCATGAAGGGTACATAGAATAACTCAGAGGTAATATGGACGTGGAAGTTCTATGTGAGGGGTGGTTTGTTTTTGATGGAAGTGAAACAACTCAGAGGAAACATCGACGTGGTTGTTTCGAGAAATTTATGGATCTGTTACCCTTTTTATGCACTAAAAGTGCAGGTAGTAGATCATGAGGAAGGGGTTCCAGATTGTAAGTTCAGTGGCACCTGCGGATACATAACACAACAATCTGGAAGATTTGGAGTCAGAATGTAAGTTCAGCGGTACCAGAGGGTACATAACTTAACAATCTGGAAGATTTGGACTCAGAATGTAAGTTCAGCGGTACCAGAGGGTACATAACTCAATAACCTGAGAGATTTGGAGTCAGAATGTAAGTTCAGCGGTACCGGAGGGCACATAACTCAACAATATGGAAGATTTGGAGTCAGAGTGTGAGTTCAGCGGTACCAGAGGGTACATAACTCAACAATCTGAGAGATTTAGAGGATGTCGTTTCAGACATAATATTTCTTCAGAAACTTGCCGTTGATGGGCAACATGAGCAAGTCTCCGTTTTGTTTCATGAGGAGGTAAGCACCATTGGAGAATACAACCTCGATGACAAATGGGCCTTTCCACTTTGGTTGGAATTTGCCGGCAGTTTTGTGAGTCATAACCATCGGCATCCGAACTGCCAGAACGAGATCGCCAACTTGGAATGTTCTGATTTTAACCTTCTTGTTAAAAGCTCCCGAGATACGTACTTGGTATAGCTTGATTCATTGTTGAGCTAACAGGCGCTTCTTATCTAGAGCCTCCAACTCTTGTAACCAGCGGTGGTGATTTTCATCCATCGTCAATCGGTAGGTAAGGGCAACGCGGAGTGAGGGGATTTGAGTCTCCAATGGAAGAACTGCCTCACTCCCGTATACCAAGGAGAATGGTGTGTTCCTAGTGGCCGTCCGGACTGTAGTACGGTATGCCCATAAGCATTCGCCAAGCTTCTCATTTCAGTCGCGTTTGTTTGAAGACACGAACTTCTTGAGCAGCTTGATTATAGTTTTATTGAATACTTCTGGCAACCCATTTGCTACGAGATTGTATGGCATTGAAGCTACATTCTGGATCCGGTGTTTGTCACAGAACCGATAGAAGACGTGGCTTGCGAACTGCGGACCGTTGTCGTGGATGATCCTTTGGGGCAGTCCAAAGCGATAAATGACGTGATGCTTGAGGAAGCTGATCACGTTTGAAGTCTTCACTTCTGCCAGCGGAATAGCCTCCGCCCATTTGGAGAAGTAATCTGTGATCGCGAGTATGAAGCGTTGTCCTCGGGACGAAGGCGGAATGATTGGACCAATGATATCCATTCCCTATGCTTCGAATGGCCAGGATGCCACCGTCGGATGTAGAAACTCGGATGGCTGGTGGATGAAATCTGCATGAACTTGACAGGTTTTGCATTTTCTTGTATAGTTTATCGCATCTGCAACCATCGTGGGCCAGTAATAGCCTATTCGGCGAAGGCGGTATTATAATTTTGGGCCAGGCTGATGGGCCCCGCAGACGCCGTCGTGAGCTTCTCGTACAGCTTCTTTGGCTTCTGTATTTGACCGACACTGAAGCAGTAATCCATCGTATGATCGTCGATACAGCATTTTCGTCTCTGTATCGTAGAAGAATCTGAGGGAACGTCTTCTGATAGAAGTGGCTTCCTTTGGATTCTCGGGTAAGATGCCATAGACTACGAAGTCAATGAATGGCTGTCCTTAGTCTGGTGCTTTGTCCATTGTCAGGACGGAGTAACTCTCCACATATTGAATATTGTTCTTGGGACAGACCAATTCGTGGCCTATTACGTCCACCAAATGATGAGTATATGTTGGGAACGCTAGGGAAGCGGCAAGACCTGTTAGGGCATCGACTTAGATATTTTGGAGTCTGGGGACATGTTCTATGAAGAAACCTTTCAAGGACGAGATGATATCAATCGCTATCTAGTGATAGGGGATTATGTCTTCATGACGAACTTTATATGAACCCCGGATTTGATTGACGATTAACTGCGAATCGCCGTATGCTTCAAGATACTCTACCCCCAGCTCCTTTGCAAGTCGGAGGCCAATGATCGGCCACGTTGTTTGAACAGGACTCTATGAGGGAGTAAGCCCGGTTGATCACCAGTCCGGAGGAAGAAATCAGCACCACTCCGACTCCAGCGATGATGTTACCCTTGGGCCCAATTTTTGAAGCGCCGTCGAAGAACATTCGCCACACGGCATTATGAGAGACCATATTTGAATTATCGACCTCATCTAGAATCTCGTCGTCTATTCTGGTTGATTCCGAACCTGGATGAGCTGCTAAAAAGTCTGCCAGAGCTTGACCTTTAATAGCCTTATGCGGGACGAAGATCATGTAGTTGGGAGACAATAATATCGCCCAGGAAGTGAGCCGCGAGCTGAGTGCACCTGGCTTGGTCATGAGAACCCTGAGGGGGTTAACTTTTGATACAACATGGATGGTTTGCCCCGTAACGTAGTGTCGTGTCTTTTGAATGGCGAAAACCAGAGCAAGGCACTCCTTCTCCACGGCAGTGTATCGATGCTCAGGTCCCATCATCATTCGGCTGAGGTAATATATACCTTGCTCATGGCCTGCATCATTGTTTTGTGCTAGTAGAGCACCGAGAGAATGCTCCATAGCTCGTACATAGAGCAAGAATAGCTTTCCGACAACTGGGGCCACCAGGACTGGAGGGTTCGATAGGTATTCTTTAATGTTGTTGAAGGCGCGCTGGCACTCTTCATCCCATACAAAGGAGACGCCTTTCTTCATGAGATGCATAAAGGGTTGACATCATCCGAAGAGGTTAGAGATAAACCTCCTGATATAAGCTAGGCTCCCTTGAAGACCTCGGAGTTTACGGAGATTTTTTGGAGGACCCATCTCCATAATTGCCTTGGTCTTCTCAGGGTCGACATAGATACCCTGGGAGGTAACGATAAAACCCAAGAACTTCCCGTTGGATACGCCTAAAAAGGACTTCGTGGGATTCATCTTCAAATTATGCGCCCGCATCAGGTCGAATATCGTCTTCAGATCCTGCAGATGATCTTCTTTAGAGCGGCTCTTGATGGCGATGTCGTCGACATAACACTCCACTGTCTTGCGTAAATGATCTCTGAAGATGATGATCATGGCTCGTTGGTAGGTGGCGCCAGCATTCTTTAAACCAAATGGCATGACTGTGTAACAGTATGTGCCAATCGGTGTTCGAAATAATGTATGCCATTTATCGTCAGGGAACATCTTGATTTGATTGTACCCTGAGAAGCCATCCATGAATGACATGTGCTCGATGCCGCAGGTATTGTCAATCATTATATCTGTAATAGGAAGGGGAAACTCATCCTTAGGACATGCTTCGTTCAAATTCTGGAAGTCAATACAGATTCGGATCTTCTCATTCTTCTTCAGGACTGGTACTATGTTGGCTACCCAGTCTAGATGTTGTTCCTCGCGAATGAATCTGCTGGCTATCAGTTTGTTAACCTCGGCCTCGATAGAGTTCATAATGTTTGGGCAAAACTGTCGTTGCTGCTGCTTGACCGACTTTGCGTCCGAACGAATATTGAGTTTGTGAAGTGCAACCTTGGGGTTTAGCCCTGGCATGTCTTCATAGCTCCAGACGAATACGTCAATATATTCTCTGACGAGTTGCAGTAGCGATTCTCGCTCTTCGTCTGTCAGACTTTTGCTAACGAAGATTGGTTTTGGAGAGGACTCATCGCCGAGGTTAACTTGCACGACCTCATCTTCAGTGGGAGGCTCTCTCTGTTCGAACCGCTTCTTCCATTGTGCGTCTAGCTGTTGGGCCCACGGCTCTAACTCAAGAATTCCAGGCATGTCTTCATCTTCTTCATAGACGTCGGCGAATGCCATATTGACAGACAAGACTTGCCTGAATACGTCGCCAATGCTGACATCCGAATCAGAAGTTGGTGATCCGATTGAGTGTGAGTGCCAGTCGCATTCCTCATTTGAGCTTTCAGGGGTCGTTACAGGTGTAACATAACCTAGCCCACATCTGGTCTTGTTATAGTAATCCCATAGTTTTCCAGCCGGGACCGGTAACTGTAAAGGTAGCCGCCGTCCAGTGTCGTAGTTCAAGCCTGGTGTAGTTTCCAGATCATACCCCTGTTTTTGCATGAGGTACTTGGATCGGAAACTATATAGATAAAGGGGCAGTCTCTCGGTGTCGGGTTCGAGATTAACTTCTTCTACCCTGAAGGGTTGTGGATCATTCTTCCGGCCGAAGATGATTGGATGGTCCTCTCCTTCGACTATGAAGCAGACGTCTTTCCCGGGAGTAAGTTGGTTCGCGGTGTAAACATTTGTCACCTGTATGTGTAAGTGGGTACCTATACCGTGTTCCATGGCATACATTATATAAAGCTTATTAAGCTCGAGGTAGTTCAAAGATAGCCCTTTATTGACGAAGTAAGGTATCTTTTCTAATGGAATTACATCATCTGCGGATGGAACATCAGTATGAGCAGCCACATACTTGGCCAGTTCTGACTCTTCTTAGGCTACCCCCTGTGTCAATGAAGACTAGAAGGATGACTTGGGTAGCTTAATCATCAGGGGCTCCATTGATGGAGCAGAACGTGGAGTCGTTGGCATACTAGCGACCTCCAGTTTGGTGTTCGGTACTGGGCGAGGAGTAGTTGGCTAGCTAGCAGTCCCCAGCTTAGCGTTCGGCTGCCGATTCATTCTGGGAAGACGAATCTTCATCGGCTTGGCAGAGGGATTGAGCTCCTCTGTCTATTGCTGTCTAGCTCTAGGCAGCCTGATTGTTAGTGGCTCTGTCGTGGGTCTTGGCACTTGATCAGACCTTGGCAGTCGGATTATCATCTGCCCTTCCTGTGCGGAGAGGCTGATGGCATCCTTACGCAGAGTGGCTGTAAGGGGTACGGTTCTGCCAAGTTTGCGGGCTTGGAGGTGGATCATCAGAGGTTCTTTTGCTCCAGTTGTCGCCTCAGTTTGAGCTTGAGTATCTCCTTCGACTAGGTGCCTTTTCGACTTCTCGTACAAGCATGAATCTGAGTAGTAGAATTTGACCCCTTTAAAGGGATCAATGTCGGCAAATTCTGTTCTAACAAAGCCGTGCTTGTCGACGTACTTGAAGTACTGGTGCAGTATGGAAGACACGATCATGTAATCGTGTATCCAAGGATGCCCCAGGAGAATATTGTAGGAAGTGTCCGTATCTATGACATAACAGGTCACTTCTGATTGTAGATCGCCGATTTGGCATTTCAGACGGATCTTCTCGATCGGATAGCTTCTGCCCGAATTGAAATTGCTGATGCAGTGCTTGTCGGTGTTAGGCGATACATTAGGATGCGCAGATGGTGTAACAGGCTCTTTAAGATGATGTTTATGAAAGAACCGGGATCAATATCCATCCGATCAACCTTGATGTCGCCAATGTATCCAGTATAATACAAAGGGCGATCGTGCAGGTTGGTCTTGATAAGCATATCCTGTGGAGTGAAGACAATGTTGGGCATTGTACCTGTGCAAGCGCTGTCTTAAAGATCTGCAGGTGAGCTCTCCCCAGTGAGATTGGACTGAGCCAAATATACGTCTGCATTCTGCAGTGCTTCGCTCAGTGCGACGCGAACATCTTTGGAGAGTCTCAGGAGCTCGTATAGCGACAATTTGGCCGGTGTGTTGGCCAATTGTTCCAAGATGTCAAAGTTGTAGGGCCTCTCCAGCCCATGAGGCTCCTTTTTTCGGATTGGTTTGTCAACGCGAGTCTCCTTCGGCCTAGGCTTATCGGTCGTCGGAGGGTGAGAAGGTCCTGGAGCATCAGCAGTAGCCGGTTGATGATCTTCAGCCGAGTTACCCGGTGTAGGTTGGGATTGTGCACCCGACCGAGTGACCACGGCTGTAGCTTCTTCGACTTCTGCCGAGATTGTGCAACAGGATTTGACTTTTCTATCCTTTTTCTTACTGGTGGAGGGCGGTACGGATTGAGTCGCTTTAGGTACCAGGTCCGGATGGACCCACATGACCTTCCTTCGTGATGTGGTGAGAGGCACTAGACCAACGGCCTGGTCTCGGGGAGGTAGAAGGTTAGCGACCTCCATTTTCGCTCTGGGGACAGGTACTACTCTATCTTGAGTATTTGTCGGAGGGAAGCTGCCAAACTGTACTGACACCATGTTGGCTGCCACGGTCACCTCTTCGAAATCAATGGCCAGGGCCTTAGAATCGATGAGATGCTGGATGTATCACTTCAGTTAGAAGCAATCTTGCGTAGCATGGTGGACATAGCGATGGTAGTGACAGTACTTAGGGCTCTTCATTTTTGTCGGCCAAGGTTCCCGTCTTGGTAGGGGGAGCTGAATTCTACCCCCTTGTATGAGCATGTCCAAGATGGGTTTGACGTAGCTGTCCTCGAAAGAAAAGGTCATCTGAGGCCACTGCTTTTCTGTCGGCTTTGGTTCAGGCTTCTAGGCTGTGTCAGCCACCATAGCCTGCTTGTCCTTGTTATCTCGGTTGTTGGTGAAATTACCGCTGTTGTTGTTGTTGGCATTAGGGCGTTTACCCTTGTCTTCTCCTTCCGAGATGTGCAACCCCAGTTGGCGGGCTTTCTTCAACTTATCTTCTGTTCCAGTGGCGCTGATGATGAATGTCTTCCAGTCCTTAAACTGACTTTCGCCCATCCAGAGGCTGATTGTGGGAAGCAGCCTCTTTTGGCAAATCTTAATTAACGAGGAATCAGGGTTGCCTGAGGGCAATTTCATCGCGGTTTGGCAGAACCGCTCAATGTAGTTCCTCGTCAGCTCCTTCTCCCCTTGAATAACGTCCATGAGGATGGACATTGTCACATCTTGTCCTACCTCGTAGAACCTTTCTAGGAACAGGTTTTTGAAGCCGACAAAGGAATGGATGCAGTTGTCCGACAGATTGCGGTACCAGTCGAAGGCGACCCTTTCCAATGCTCCAATGAACAACCGTGTAAGGATGGCATCATCATGAGGCAGATGGTCGGTTGTGACTTCGAAGTAGGTGATGTAGCTGCTTGCAGATGTCTTTCCATCATACGGATTAATGTTGAATGGTTTATATCTTGGTGGGAAGGGAACATCTCTCCATGCAGCAGGATATGGTTGTCGTATCCTGAGGTCCTGGCGGGTTTCTCGGGCGTGAAACATGGCCCGGAGCTCCTGGACCTCTCGTCTTGCCTCCCTGGCTTCGTCTGCAGCGGTACGAGCCGATATTGTAGGAGGGTTGTCACCTGGGTTGAGTTTGAGTCTGCATTGGCCGCGGGACCCAAGCTTGTTTGGCCAGGCGTCCTTTCTTGCAGAGTTGGTAGGGCCGCTTTGATTTCGTCCATAGATTTGACCAAGGAATGGAGTATGGCCTCCAGGGTGTCGATGCGTTGGCGATCACTGGGACAGTCTTGGTCATTGTTTGTCATGAACACCGTCCTCACATGAGGAGAGATGGAAGGAACAGTGGAGGACGCGCCTTCTGAATCATACCCTTGTACTGAGAAATCGTTAGGGTATGTGGGAATGTTCTCCTCTGGTTCGGACTCAGAAGGAGTGGTACCTCCAGCTTCAGAGCTTGCCTCGTCTTGAGAGTTGTGGACGTCCTCGGGGACGTCGGAACTTGCTGCATCTGCTGGGGGAACTGTTTCCCCTGGATCATCTTCTTGGAACACCGGACTATCGTGGATGTTCGGAGGAGTGCTACCCCCGGCTCCAACGCCTCCCAGAGATGTGGACGACGAATCTCCAAGTGTGGCAAATTTTGTTTTTGAGTGGGTACCTTAAAAAACTCCTCCAGTGGTAGTTGTGGACGACCGCTTGGACGTGCCAGTTGAGATTTTCGGACTGGAGATATTTGTTTTCTTCCCTCTCCCGCTGCCAGGAATCTTCAGAGCAGAATTGCAGGAGGCGACGAGAAGCGCCTCATCTTCTGAGCTTGTGTGTTGCAGTCAATGGAATACGGACCGCCGGTCTTCTTGTACTGCCGCATTGTTACAGCAGTAGTTGACAATGACTTGGGTGCAGTGATGTCCATGGAAGGACTCTCTGCACACCGAGGCTTCTTCTCTTTCCTTATGCTTGTGAAGGATCACGTCACGCAGGTCAGGTGCGTCCCGAGCAACCTTTACACCCGTTTTGTGGGCCCGGGAATCCCGAGCATCTGAGTGTGTCGGTACTATGTTTGCTCCTTGATTGCTGGAAGACTCTTAAGAACCACTCTGTCCGTTTGCCGCCGGGGGCTGGACTCGAGTGGTTCTGTACAACTTTCCATCGGAGGCCCGCATAACAGTAAGCGGAGCGCTCGGATGGTCAGAGGTTGGGACCGCTGACTGAGCTCGCCGAGCTCGCGCTGTCATAGACTTTTTCACTCTAGCACCCGAGGGTGCATAGTAAGAAGAGTCCAAATGGTGCCGCACAGAGTCTAGTGCATTTTCTTGGGAGCCTCTAAGGTCAGGACCGCATGAGAGGCGGTCAAAGACTGACCGTGAGCCGAATGGAACAGATAGTATACGGCTGGGATTGGTGGTCGTGCAAGCTGTCTGCATGCAGCTGGCATGTGTGGCCGCGTGAACCTTCTTTATGCAGCTAGAAGCGGTGGCCGCATAAGCAGTCTGCATACGGCTGGCAATCGTGGCCGCATGAGCCTCTTTCATACGGTTGCAAGTTTTGGCCGCATGAGCCTTCTGCATGCGGCTGGCTTCTGTGGCCGCATGAGTCTTCATGTGGCTGGCACCCTTATGCGGCTTCTTCTTAGACCGCACAGCGTTCCTCTTTGCCCCTATAAGTCCAGCATCGTAGTGTTTTCCTCTGCCGGACTTGGGGACAACAGAGTCCTCTATGGTCTGAAATGGGGCCGTATGCAAATCTCCGCCATCCTGGATAGCAGAGAACACCTCGTCCAGAGCTTGGGGAGGAGCAAATGATTTGGGCCTCCACTCCCTGCGGGCCTTCTTCCGGCGGGCTCGTTTCTGGACCGGGCCAGCGCTCCCGTCGGAGAGCATTTCTTCAAACGCCTGTTGGTTGAAGCGGACTGTAGGGTGTGAAAAATTCTGACACGCTGACATAGGACCAAGTCAGCCAAAGGCCATACGCTCAGCCAAAGGCTATACGCTCAGCTAAAGGCTATACTCTCAGCTAAAGGCCATACGCTCAGTAAATTTTTTATAATTTCTCGACTGACAGCACAGCATACGCTCAGTGGAGGATGAATCTGACACTTCGTCTTTCGTACAAGGAACAGCTGTCTTAGGAGAATTAATCTTCGTATGGATTTTCGAGAGTTGATTTTGTCTTTTACGAGGACAGCTCATTAGCCATCATAAATGCACAGCCATCATTATTGTCATTTCTGACAGTCTGTCAGCCGTCATATCCACAACACGACGCTCGAGAGATATTTGTCAGTTATTGGGAGATATGGCGTATTCGAGAAGATTGAGGACAACCACGTGTCTACTTCTCCATTCATATGACTCCTCATCAAGGCAGCGTATGGACTTCATACGACTCCTCATCAAGGCAGCGTATGGACTTCATACGACTCCTCATCAAGGCAGCGTATGTACTCTGTACGACTCTTCATCAAGTGAGCGTATGAACTCCATACGACTCCTCTTCAAACAAGACAGTGTATGCTAGTCATGTTTCTCCAAAACACAGTGTATCAAAGTAAATGCATTCAGAAGGACTTTAAATGTACAGTCAACACACGTTCTCATGTGTCCTGTATTCGGTTACCCACTCATTCAGAAGTTATGCAACATGGCATTCATGCCATCAATCTCTCCTGGATATATTCTACTACTCTCAACCGCACTCCAACGTGTCTCCACCAAAATTCGCCACGCGTCCCTGCAGTTATGCACACGTCAAGTAACTGACTGAGCGTGTGCCCAGAGCAGTTATCCAGAACTCTATAAAAGAGAGTTTCTCCACCCTCAACAGAGACCACATTCAATTCAGAGAGAACAGAGAGATTGCCCAGTTGCTGTCCAAGTTCTTCAAGGTCCGAGTCTTCTTCATCGCATCATCCAAGGGATAAAGTGATCGTCTTCTAGATCAGATTCCTACAGTTGTAATTTTCTCAGAAACACAATAAATAAATAGAATTTATTTATAGAAAATAAATTGGCGACTCTGCTGGGGAAAGCTGTCTCCTCTAACGAGACAGCAACAACTCAATATGATACTTCGTCGATCGGCTCAACGAAGAAGATGATGGTCGTACAATTCGACCAATCTGCTTACGAGGACATGCTCAAGGCGAAGGAAAGCCGAACTGCTTCCTTCGCTTCTCTTTCTGCCAAAAAGAAGGGACATTCTGTCTTTGTCCCTAAGTCTTCTCCGGCGGCCCGAGACGCTTCTGTCACTTCCCACGCTGACAAGAATACGTCTCCAACCTCAGCGAAGCACGCCTCGGCTTCTCTGAATACAGCAACAGTGGCTTCCCCTAGTCACGCTGACAAAATGGGTTCTTTGGCCAAGTCAGCGTGTCCAAAGAAACCCATTTCTGGACATGTCAAAGTCTCTTCTTCTCCTACTCCTACGACAGCAGTCGGCTCTTTAGCCATTAATGACTCTGTGCGTATGACGATCATTGACCAATCATACGCTAGTCAAAAGACAGCGTATGACAAGAGTTCTCTGAAGTCAGCGTACGCCAACCAATACAGTCCTTTGACTGTTTCTCAAGGCCAGGCTGGGGGTTCTCTTCCACAGAATATATAAATGATTCCCCCACAACTTGCACATCTTGTGCCAACCAAGGAGAACGCCTCTTTAGTCAACTCCTCTGCTCGTAAGATTTTTACCTCTGGGGTTAATTTGACTAGTACTCTTACTAGATCAAACAAAAGAAAACGCCTTTTGGCTACTTCCTCTAAAGATGGATTATTACCGACTCCCAGTCGGAATAATATTCATCTTCCTTCTCTCAACATTTTCCGATCCGAGAAAGGCAAATTGCAAGTATCCAGGACTGATACCAAAGCTGTACCTCCTATGGACCTTCGTAACAAGCTTAACCGGAATCGTTTCGGTTCTACTTTCGACTTAAAGAAGCCTTATCAAACTAGGACAAGTATAATGGACCCTGATGCACAATATGCTAAGAACTATATCGCTCAGATCAATCGGTCTTTATACATTCAAGAACCAAAAAGACAGAAGAATAAAAGACAAGTTTCTACACACACTTCCCAGTCTGTTTCCACAGATCTCCGGGAACATCTGCAAAACAAGCTGAGAATCAACACTCCATCTGTCTCTGACATTGCTCATATTCGTCATGAAGAGCATTGTTGTAACTTCCAACCTCGGGTCGTGATCCAGTGTTGTTGTTCACCGAAAAGACGATCTGTCTTCGAACGGATTCAACATGAACCAATACCAGACGAAGACGAACCTCTTTATGCTTCCGTCAACATGACCTCCAGAAATACTGGGGGTAGAATACGATCTGATTCTATGCCAGATTCTGAAGACGGTGTTTACCTCGGCACCAGATCCAAAACCAGAGCTTTGACCGGGGTCTCTTCTTCTTCTTATCCAGGTGATAATCCTGAGACCACGGAGGACTTCCTAGGAGAATCTAATTTCCCAGTATTAACTCCCGCGAATAGCCCCGGGAAAGATGCTGACTCTCATAGCGACGATTCGGAACAGACTGTTTTATCGTCGATACCTCGAATGATTACCACTTATATGGTAGATGGCAATCACGAACCTTCGACTAGCACTGAGGCTCATGAACAAAGGATTTCTTCCTTGGAACAACAGTTACGAGCCATGGCAGATACATTGACTGCTATGCATACTCTTATGCAAGCTCAACAACAAACTCAGCAGGTTCAACAAACAATACCACCAGTGGTATTAAATACTCATGTTGCCCCAAACCTGGAACCTTCTACTATTTCGGGGGTACAGTCTAATGTTCATGTACAGCCCACTCCAAGTCAGTCCAGAGTTGGGGGTGGCACATATACTGCAGTCCCTCCTCCCAATTATGTCCAACAAGCAGCGACACCGCAATCTTCCGGAGCGGTCACTGAAGAGTTGAAGAATCTTCGGTCTCAATTCGAAGCGTTCAAGCAAAAGGACGGATTACAAAGATTAGGTATCAAGCAGCCTTACCCCATACAATGGAAGGATGTATCGTACCCTCCAAAATACAAACCTCCGACCATCTCTTTCTTTGATAGGACCACCTTCCCAAGTCAGTTCATCAATCACTTTAAGGTAATGATTGATCAGCTGCAACCGAGCGATGCCCTCCTCACTCGGGTATTTGTTGGTTGTCTTAAAGGAACTGCTTATGAATGGTATCGAAGTCTCCCTGATGGGTACATTACTTCGTTTGCCGGGTTCAAACAGATGTTTTTAGAACGATTCTATGAAGGCATCAACGACATGACCATGTCAGCCCTTATAAGAATCAAACAGAAAAATAATGAAAGCACTGAGAGCTTCATTGAAAGATTCAAAAGAGAAGCTCTAAAAATGCCTCTCGGAACTCCCGATGCCGTCACTATCGACACTTGCAAATCGAACCTCTTACCAATCATTAGCATGTGGACAGGATCCACTCAGTTCCAAGATTGGCCTTCCTTTATCGTCAGTGCCAAAGCTGCTGAAGTCAGTGCTGAGACTTTCAAAGGTCTGGGGGTACACATGACTCCCAATGAATCAAGTCAAAGTACTAGCAATAGTACGCGACCCAATAATCGCAAAGGAAAAGAGACTCTCGAAGTCAATCTCCAGAGCAAAAATCAAGAGGTAATGTCTGCCCAAGCTACCCCAGCTCCAACAAATCAACAGCAGAGACCTCCTCGGCCGAAGGAAGAATACTCTTTCAACGACGATGATGTTCAAGGCATCTTCGAATGTTTACTTAAAGGTAACAAGATACAACTGCCAGATATCAAAAAGCCTGATGAAGCCAACAAGACGGATCATCCAAAATACTGTCCATATCACAGAATGCTGGATCATACAATCCGGTCTTGCTTCGTGTTAAAAGGAAAGATCCAAGAAATGATCAAATCAGGAGCTGTGACACTAACACCTAAAGACAAGACAGTCACAGCAAATGTGATTTCGATGCAGTTCGGTGACTTCCCTCCGTTATTGGTAGAAAACGGGATTGTCCCTATCCCCAAAACAACCCTTGAAGTTGTGAATATTCTACCAGCCCAGAATGAAGGACTTGTTCCCGTCACCACTAAAAAGGGAGAGATTATGTGGATCTACCCAGATTTAGTGACGGAGTTCGAGACGTCTTTCTCTTCTCCTCAGAAGGCTCCTCTGTCTAAAAAAAACCTGAAAAGACTAAGTCATGCCATATGACTTCTAGCATCACACCCAATCTTTCTCTAACCTCTACTTTCATCTTAGCAGGAAAGTCACCTCCTACAGAGGCAGAAACTGTACCTCCATCCGAAGACAGATACAAACCTGCGTTTCATCTATATAGTTCACAATCTCGTGAATTAATGGCGAAGATGGGTTATGATCTAGCCACTGCTCCTGGTTTAAACTCCGACAAAGGACTCCGAGCACCTCTAGCCCTCACTTTGAGACACAATCAATCCCGTGTTGGCCTCGGTTTCTGGACTGAAGCTCTCATCAAGTACCAAAAACCCAAGATCAAGGATTGTAACATAGTTTCGATAGACTCTGAACCTGAGCCTGAAGTCAAAGCTCTTTCCGGAACCCGGTCAGGAAAAACATATCTGAAAGATTACGCTGAAGTTCCTGAGGAAACTCCTGATGTCCCTCCGGTTGTAGCTCCAGCACCCATCTCTAACGAAGGACCTTCAAATGCTCCTGCTGAGACGTTTTCCTCTAAACCAACAGTAGCCGACAAAGGGAAGCAACCTGCCCGCTTCGACAAACCAATCAAGAAGTCTCTTTCTCCCGGATTGCAGAAGCTATATAATTTTGACATTCTGGCTCAACTTGCTAATACTCCAGCCAGGTTGTCTATCTTCGAACTTTTACGTTTATCCGAGGAAACTCGGGAAACGTTAAGTGAAGCTCTACTGCAAGCAGACTCTTGCCTGACTCATCTGAAGAAGCCGGAAGCAGAGCCGATGACTTGCTTACATTGCAACAGTGTTTTGGAAATCATTCCGAACATCACTTTTACCCAAGACGATATGCTTCTAGAGGACAATCGTCATAATCGGCCTCTCTACTTCACTGGGTATATTGACACGATGAAGGTCGACCGTATTCTAATTGATCCAGGATCAGCTCTAAGTATTATACCTAAGAGTCTCTTGGATGCCTTACGGATTCCAGTTCATCGTCTAGTCAAGACAGTCACTACCATTTTAGGGTTCAACCAAGGCAAGAGCGAACCTCTGGGGAAAATTCGCCTAAAAATACAAATAGGCAATTTCCGGGCGAGTGTCACATGCTACGTGATCGAGTTAGTTGGATCTTACAACTTGCTCTTGGGAAGACCTTTTCTCCATGAACACAATATCGTCCCCTCCACTCTTCACCAGTGCTTCAAATACATTGATGAAAAGGGAAAAGTTTAAAAGGAAGTCGCGAACATTAATCCTTTCAGAGGAGTCGAAGCTTACTACAGTGACTCTCGTATGTACAAAGATGAGTATACGAAAGTCTTACAAGCTATGGATGATGATGAGACATCGAAAGTTGACACCTTTGTTATTCCTGTAAAAGGGCGTATCACTCATCCGCGATCTACTAAATCATCTGAAGAAAGCCCACTGATAATTCCTGTCAGTGGATGTACCACTTCATTGCCTTCCCAAGCTCCACAAAGTTTGCTGATAATCCCTGTCAGTGGACGCACCACTCTCTCACCATCTTCTCAGGCTAGACCAGATACTCTAGTCATTCCAGTCAGTGGACGCACTACTTATCCACGATCTTCTTCAAGGGAGTTCACCTCCTCTGAGCCTTTTGTTATCGACCTTAATCGAAACAAAATTTCTGCTCGCCCTTCTTCTCCCCCTTTAGTCATTAATTTGACTAAATCTACTAAGGCTCAGCCTTCTTCTATAAATACAGCATCTGATATTAATAAAGCATCTCCTTTACAGTATATTGATGTTTGTAATCATGTACAAAGTTATTTACATTTGATAGATAGCTTAGAGCCACTAACTATAGGAGTTGTTCAAACTCTTCATACAGAAGTATCTTTAGAGTCTGTACAAAATTCATACTTCCTTGTTCCTATTAGAAAGTCAGGAGAAGCTCCAATATTCTTCTGCAAGGGGCCCCAGAATCCTCCTAATCTGGAAGATGACGACAAAAACGATGATACCGGAAGGTTACAACTATGTCGCTACAGTCAGCAGTCCAAAAACATCATCAAGAACATGGGCTATAACTTCAGAAATGGCCTCAGTAGTGGAAAAGGAAGAAGAATGCCTGTTCGAATTCCTCCCTTAAAATACGGAAGGACAAAATACGGATTGGGTTACATTACTCCTACCCCCTTCATCAATACAGTCCATGAGGATCCAGAATCCGACGGAGACGAACGATCTGATTCTTCTAATTCCTTCTCTTGGGATTCCGACACAAGTATTGGCAATTTTCATCGTTCTACTCTATCCGCCAATATGGTCTCCGCCGACGGTCCGCAAGAAAATGATGAAGATGAAGATGATTTTGAAATATCATCCGAATCGGAACAATGGGCTCAAAGATTGGACAACCAATAGAAAATCAGGTTCGAGCAAAGAGAACCTCCCACTGAAGATAAATTGATCCAAATTGATGTTGGTGAGGAGGGATCCCCCAAGCCAATATTCATCAGTGAAAGTCTTTCAAAAACAGATAAGCAAGACATGATCAAGCTTATTCATGATTACATCGATGTCTTCGCCTGGAGTTATGAAGATATGTCAGGGCTAGATCCGAAGATCGTAACACACAAACTTAATATCATGCCGAATGCTAAACCGGTCAAACAACAACAGCGACGATTTCGCCCAGATATTATGGATGCAATTGAAGCTGAAGTCAACAAGCTTATAACTTCCGAATTTATCCGAGAGGAACAACATCCTGAGTGGGTGGCTAACATTGTTCATGTTCTCAAAAAGACTGGCAAGATCCGAGTCTGTATAGACTTTTGCGATCTCAATGCGGCTTGTCCTAAGGACGAGTTTCCTCTTCCAATCACCGACGTCATGATCGATAACATGTGCGGTTTCGAACGAATGTCATTTATGGATGGGTATTCGGGGTACAACCAAATCAAAATGTTTCCAAACGACGAGAGACATACTTCCTTCAGAACGCCGATCGGTACATACTGTTACACAGTGATGCCGTTTGGTCTCAAAAATGCAGGAGCAACGTATCAGCGAGCAATGAGCACTATATTCCGCGAACATCTCCGGAAAATAGTCGAATGCTACGTTGATGATATTGCAGTCAAGAGTCGACAAAAAGAGGATCACATCAATGATTTGAAGACTATCTTTGATTTAATGCGTCAACATCAACTTAAGATGAACCCTACTAAGTCTTTCTTGGGCGTCTCTAGTGGTAAATTTCTCGGCTTCGTCATTACCGCTAAAGGTATACACGTGGATCCCGAGAAGATCAAAGCCATCCAAGAGATGCATCCTCCACGCACCTTAAAAGAGCTACGAGGATTTCAAAGAAGAATTGCTTATATCAGGAGATTCATCTCTAACTTATCAGGACGCTGCAGACCGTTCAACAAACTTCTGAAGAAAGGTGTGTCCTTCGTCTGGAACGAAGAATGTCAAAAAGCATTTGATGACATCAAACAGTACCTCATGAACCCTCCGGTTTTGGTACCTCCTATCTCGGGAATACCATTCCTTCTATATGTTCGAGCCATGGATCATTCTCTCGGTGCATTGCTCGCCCAGAAAAACAAAAATAGCCATGAACAGGCTATTTATTACCTCAGTCGCACAATGACAGGTGCTGAACCGCGTTATTCTCCAATTGAGAAAGAATGCCTAGCATTAATGTTTGTCGTTCAGAAGATGCGACATTACATTATCGGTCAAACGATTCATGTTATTTCCAGAGTGAATCCCATCAGGATTATGATAAAGAAATCCGGTATTCTCAATTCCAGACTGGCTAATTGGGGAATCTTGTTAGCTAAATATGACATGTATTATATTCCTCAAAAGTCAGTTAAAGGACAAGCTCTTGATGATTTTCTGGCAGCTCGTGCAGTTCCAGAGGATTCTAAATTATACGATGAGATTCCAGATAAAGTTATGGATTCAAATCAGGTTTCTGAAGAAACTCCTACCTGGCGTCTATTCTTTGATGGAGCGTCTAGAATAGGTCCCAATGGCGATATTGTCGCCGGAGTCGGGATTGTTCGTGTATCCCCAGAAGGGCTGACTATTCAGAGGGCTTATTCTCTGGATCAATCGTGTTCAAACAATGTAGCCTAATACAACACGTTACTCATTGGTCTTCAACTTGCTAAACACCTGGATATTCATTATTTAGAAGTTTATGGAGATTCCAAACTTATCGTCAATCAAATCAGAGGTACATACGAAGTCCGTCATCAGGATTTGATACCTTATTACCGAGCAGCACTCTCTATGGCCTCTTCCTTTGAAGGTTTCTTTATTGAACACGTTCGGCGAGCCTGTAATACAGAAGCCGATGCTTTGGCTAAACTTGCCGCTGTGCTAGCCATACCGGTCAGACGTCAACAATTGATAATAGTTTATAACCGGGAGCTATTCTACGTCGAGAATAATTTGGCTTTGGGTTTTCTCCATGACCCAAACGAAAATTCTCTCAACCCTGATGAATTTAATTCCTCCAACCTTAACACTGGATTAGGGTTTGACAGAGCATCCTCGTCTTCTCCCGATTCTACTATGGAATACGTCTTTTCTAACGAAACAGACGCCATGACCGAAGACTGGAGACGTCCATTTCTAGACTTTGTATTGTATGACATACTTCCTGATAATCCGAGCGAAGCAGCGTCTATCCGGCGTCGATCTCTCAGATTCTATTATAATCATACGACAAAGACACTATATCGTCGGGCCTATGACGGTCTTCTCCTCCGATGCATCGCTGGTGAGGAAGCACAACAGATTATCCGTGAAGCACACGATGGTGTCTGCGGAGCCCATCAACCAGGTCCTAAACTTCAAGATCGCATCCGACATATGGGTTATTATTGGCCCACGATGGTGGCTGACGCCATTCAATATGCCCGAAAATGTAAAGCCTGTCAAATCCATACAGACTTTATCCATCAACCGTCAGAGTTCTTACACCCGACAGCGGCATCATGGCCCTTCGAGGCCTGGGGCATGGACATCATTGGTCCTATCAACCCACCATCATCAAAAGGACACTGGTTTATTCTAGCAATAACCGACTACTTTTCCAAATGGGCTGAAGCAATCCCGCTATCCGAAGTCAAAACTTCCAACGTCATCAACTTCGTCAAGCATCATGTCATCTATCGATTTGGTGTTCCTCGGCATATTATTCATGATAATGGACCACAGTTTGTCAGTCAGAAATTTACTCGATTCTGCGATGACCATCGAATCAATAACTTAGCTTCTACAGCATATAATCCAGCAGCTAATGGATTGGCAGAAGCTTTCAATAAAACCATCATCAAACTCCTGAAAAAGATCGTTTCTTCTAACAAATGCAACTGGAACGAGAAGCTTGGTGAATGTTTATGGGCCTACCGCACCACAGTTCGCAATGTGACTGGGTATACGCCTTTCTCTTTGGTATACGGGTGTGAAGCTGTCCTTCCCCTCGAGATCCAGATTCCTTCTCTGAGAATCGTAATCTCCAATGAACTTACAACGGAGAATAATGATCATCTTCGACTTCAAGAGCTAGAAGCTCTAGATGAAAAGCGATTGTACGCTCAACAAAATATCGAGCTGTATCAGGCTCGAATTTCAAAAGCTTTTAACCAGAAGGTGAAAGTCAGAGCATATCGGAAAGGAGAACTTGTTCTTACCGTTAAACGTCCGATGACTATGACACATATGAGCAAAGGCAAATTCGATGCGAAATGGAAAGGCCCATTCGTCGTAAACAAAGTCTTCTCAAACGGAGCATATCAGCTTACCTCTATGGATGGTAAAGTCACGATGATGCCTATCAACGGCAAATTCTTAAAGAAATATTATGTATAAATCTTGTTAATATATAATATTTTCATCTGCTGCGATTATTCCCCAGCAAATATAAAATCAAAGTTTATTCTTCCTCACAAAAGTCGTCTCGATATCGTTATCCCCAGCGAAAATTGATATTTTATCACATATCATCTTCCCAGAGAATTTGATATTCTGTCTTATTAGATCCCCAGTGGATTTAATAAAGATCTCATATAGAAAATCACGTCCATATTACCTCTGAATTTTCTATCTCAGTATCATATTTTCTATTTCTATGAAAATGATATCTAGTCTTCTGATTTTCGAGTCCAAAGATCATGAAAATTTGAGTTCAAAGATATCTTTATATCTGAATTCTGTTTTCTCTAATCAGTATTAAACTAAAATTTTTGGTTTAATATCATCTGATGAAATTACAAAATTCTTTTGTATATTTTATTCTATTGAAATATGTCATGTATTATTTACCTCTGAACATATTTTCTACAAAAACATCATACACAAAATCTAAATCAGATCAAAGTGCTCATTTCCTCAATCAAAATCAAAATACTGATTACAAATGAGTATTAATCTATTGAGTAGAAGTAGTAATTATCTCCTGAATATGAGCAAGTATACTATTCATCTTCTCTTCATGAGCTTTATGAATTCGCTCTGTTGCTTCAATGGCAACCATCTGTTGATCAAAATTAATGATAACAGTACTACGACGATTGGTTTCTTCTATCTGCTCAGCTTGTATCTGTTCCCGTTCTTGCTGTAGAACTTGATAGCGGGTAGCTTCAGCTATACGAGCAGCAATAATATCAGATTGCTCTTTTTCTGCGGATGCAATGCGCTCCTGGAGACGAGCTAATTCTTCCTTTAGCTTCTGGAGTTCTTCAGCTCTAGATATTTCTTTAGTTTCCAGACATTCTATCTTCTGACGAGTTGTTACTATTTCCTCATCCTTCGCCATTAACTTCTCAGATGACAAAGCGAGGAATTCTTTCAAAGCAGCTTGCTGGGTTTGAGCTTCACGTTCTAGTTGAGCAATCTCAGCCACAGTCAAGGATTTAATATCTTCTTTCTTGATTTCCCAGTATTTGTGGATGGTTACTTCCAAATCATCTAGGAGATGCTCAAAGAAAGTACACTGAGTCTCATAACCAGCCTGTCGCAGAGCTAAAAGCGGGAAATTAATCGCCGCTCGTAGATTGGAAAAAGGTATAGTCTCGTCCTTCATAAATCGCCTGGAGAATGTATCCAGATATGAATAGATAATATCTGAATACATTGCCATGGTTCTTGCTATTCCCGTTTCAAACTCGGGAGTTGCTGCCATTGTAAAGGAAGAAACTGGAATGGGCTCTATTCTGGAAACAGAAGTATGTGCTTTTGGAGAACTTGGTAAATGTGAGCTTCCTTCACCAACATCAGTCCGAACAGGTGAAGCATGAGTCGAGCTCATCGCTGGTGTAGTTCCTACAACTTTTGGAATTAAAGAAGCTTGATCAAAATTAAAGACAATAAAGCAAGAAAAGACAAAAAAAAACTTTACTGGATAACATATTACCTGAAGTTGGCTCGTACTCTGTTTCTCTAGGATCGTTCAGCCCTGTTCGCAGTCTATTCAAAGTGTCTTCTGACACTGGTCTCATTTTACTACTTTCTGCCCCAGAGGTGCTCGGAACATGGACTTCTATTTCTAGAAGGTTCTCTGGCTCTGGAGTCAACCCCGAATGTTGGCCGGCCGTCTTCAACTCATCGACACGGATTTCAGTTGGTGACTCATCTTCAATCTCCATATCCTCATCTTCAAAGGAATGAGACGAAGGTTCATAGTCAACCTGTTCTTCTTCAGATGGTTCGGCATGCTCATCCACTACCTTAGAAAGATCCTCGGCAGCCAGTATTGTTCGATCAGGAGATGGCTTAGCTGCCGATTCTTCTATCACATCCTCTGCAGCAGGTTCTATATTAGCGTCCTGCGTGGGCTGCGCTTCCGAGGGTGCAGGAGAGATAATCTTCTTGGCAGTAGAAGATCCCGCTTCAACTCTTTGCTGAGGAGCAAGGGCAGTTTGTTTCTCTTGAGCCAACCGTTCAGCACGATTGGTGGGGCTTTCTGCATCAAGACAAATTACAGATTTAGTCTTTGAAACTACCACTTTTCTTTTTTCTACCTTTTTCATTAGTGGAATGGTAGGATAATCTTCTTTGGAGTCACTACCTTCTTCATCAGCATCTCTAATATTTTGACTCGAAACAGGAGAAGTCCCTGGGATAGTAATTCCTATGCGACTACGAACTTCTGCTCGAGTAACTCTTTTTGGAGCAGGCCCGGAAGCACCCTTGTCACGCTTTTTCTTCGGTGTACCCTCAGCAGATACATTCTTCTCGACACTTCCAAGCGGTACGTGTAGTGGCTGATGAAGTTCATCAGAAAAGAGATTTCCCATTGAGACTTCTTTATAAACATCGTCAGTAGCGAGAGGATCTTCTCGGTCGTGACAATCTTCCGGCAGAGTTGACTTGGCTGATTTCTTATTAATATAAATGAAGCTCTTACCCAAGATGCTGAACTTCTCATCAAATGTATTCGCAGATACATAGAACTTGGCATAAGACGCCAACATCTTAGCTCCTTTCTGATGATTCATCGGATCTGGCATTGTAAAGGTAGCTCCGGTGCCTTTGGCAATATAATATATACAGGCTCTCGTACCGTCGATCAATCCGCCCTGGTGGTAGAAGTATGTTGTTGCATTTCCTACATGCAACTGATCATAGCCGAATTGCCGAGCAAATCTACTCGGAAGATATGGTTCCAAATAAGTGATGTCGTCATAGCGACAGACCAGATGGGATGGTCTGATCCTCTTCAGCCATTCATGCTGAACATCATCCAGTTCATTGGCACCGGTGCCATCAATCATCTTCGTAGGCATAGTCTCATAACCGATAGGCGGAGGAACACAGGTAAAACTCTATAGTTCTCCTCTATTCAGTATGGTCCTACAGTCTGTCAGGGTGTCATATTTCCACTTTGGCGTATGACGGTATCTTTCCAAGAAAGTGTCATCTGGTCTGGCCAGTCCAGCACTCATAAGAGACTCAAAGTGGAGGAGCAGCCATCCGTACAAATATGTGAAGGGCATTTCTACCCGAGGAAAAGTTGTAAGTTTCTTCTTCGCCAGGGTAAACATTCTGTCTGCATATGCTCTTAAACCAGCATTCAGACGGCATGTCATTACCGTTAGCAAGTCCATCCTGTACCCGAACGTCAGACGGACTGCTGCAAATATGATTCCTCGGTGCATCATGTCTGCCGAACAGGTGCCAGGTACTACGAATCTTCTCAGCCAAAGGGATAGAAACCCGGCCAGATGACCTTCATTAGATAAAGCTCGGCCACCTTGCTTTATGTAGGTCTCTAACCTATCACCAGCTTTATAGGTGCCTTCATCTTCTTCAATTATGATGTCACCATGGGTGGTCTCCCAGATTAATCTGTCAATTTCGGCTTGACTCAGAGGTTTAAAATGACCAATATATTGTTCGGTCTTCTTCTTCTTTTGAGTTTGTTCGGTGCGGCCTTGGAATAAGTAGGCCATCCACTTCGAAGTATAGCAGCCTGAATCTATATCTTTTGCCTTATAAAAGGCCTTACAGATACTATAGTGGCAAATTAATTCTTCGAATACATGAAGAATTAACGGGTTGGCGTCAGAGATCTTATTTATTTCATCAATAAACGGGATATACTCCTCATACGGTAGATCTCATGTTGGCAGCTGAGAAATGTATGCCATTTCGTGGAGAGCGAATCCCATCTCGCCTCTCGGAGTCATAAAAGTTCCAGTATGGTAGTTATACCTTTCTGCTAGTGCCAAGAACAAGTCTGGGTTCGGCCTAAAACCATAAGCAGTGCACTTGATGGCATCATACAGGTCTATCGCCTTTAACTGTTCTCCATAATCTCTCAGAATCTATCTCACGAGAGAAGTCCATCTGGTATTCTCTAGGTTCACGAGACCAGTGAGTCTTATAGACTATTTCGGATAGACAGCATTTTCTAACTGTGCAAATTCGTTCGCAAATATCGGGACTCTAACCGGCATCAGAAGTGCAGAATCCTCGGAGGGAATTGTGGCTGGCAATAATCCTCTCAAAACTGAAATATGCGGTTCAGTACCACTATAAAATCTTCCTTGTCTGTACCCTACCCATCCAGCTTTTGCTTGACGGGTTGGAGTAATATCCCACTTTATGTGCCTTTGGTGACTCGCATGGAACAAGCGAGCTATGTTGATACTCTTAGACAATCTAGTCAAGTACATCGGCTGGGTCGCATCACCATCCCGGTAATATGAGTATGACACTTTATCGGAGGCTGGCTGGGAGTCTTTGTCAATAGCGTCCCCGAATAGAAATGCCGGCTTTGAGTGGGTAACACTGTTAGTAGTTGACCACTTATCAGACTTAGCAGGGTTTCGCTATCATGATTTTTCAGAATGGCTATTCTCGTGGAAGGTTCATCAAACTGTGGAAAGTAGACATGGGATAGATCACTCTTATAATTGCTCCCTGCACATCCTTCAAACTGCGCTTCTTGGGCCAGAATATCCACTACAAAGGACAAATAAGAGGTTAAAAATCCTTAACTCTAAATAATGACAAGTTCAAAGATCGACTTACGCTCAGTCCATCCTAAGCGTATGTCAAGTTCAAAGATCGACTTACGTTCAGTCTATCCTAAGCGTATGTCAAGTTCAAAGATCGACTTACGCTCAGTCTATCCTAAGCGTATGCCAACTTCAAAGATCAACTTACGTTCAGTCTATTCTAAGCGTATGTCAAGTTCAAAGATCAACTTACGCTCAGTCCATCCTAAGCGTATGACAGATTCTAAGTTCAACCTACGCTCAGCTATGTGTATGTCTAACCAAAGCAAGCAGTCGTATGGAATTTTCCAAAGAGCAGCATATGGTTAGCAAGATGTTCATCACAAATACGCTAATAAGAGAGTCAGCGTATCTCAACGAGACGACTTGATATAGCATATTCTTTCAGATCAGCGTATTCTGACATTTCTATCAAAGATACGCGTATCTTACAGAAATACGCTCAAAACATATTTTTTTCGTATAAGACGAAAAATATGGAATACGACTAAACCCTAAAGAGGGAAGTGTATTTTCTGACGTATTGACCCTAAAAAGGGGATACGTTTTCTAATTTTGTCCTAACCAGAGCCCTAAAAAGGGATGGTTACTGTTCATCGTCTCTATCCTCACCGTATAGGGGTTTCAATGGGAGTTCACTCTGTGGAAGACGCTGCTCGGCAATTCTTCTAGTGGTTGCGGCGGCGACGGAGGGTCGAGACGGCTCTGTAGGAGCCTTGCCTTTCCCCTTCGCGGCAGCATCGAGCTTGGGTGCCATTGACGAAGATTAGGTTGGAGAAGATGAAGGCTTGAGCTCTGGATTCTCTCTCTCGAGGATAAAGGCAAAAGTAAAGAAAAGAATTAAGTTCTTAAAGGCCTATTTATAGAAGAAAGAGAAGTCCAAACGGCAGCCGTTTTACAGAATCCCTAGAGATATGCACTGATATCGAGGAGATAACAAACTCGTGCCAGCGTGTCAAGACTTATTCCCACTTTGAGTTCAAAATAATTTCGAACTTTTGAAAATCATAAAGTTCGAAAACTTTGAAGGGGGTCTTGTAGGGTGTGAAAAATTCTGACACGCTGACATAAGACCAAGTCAGCCAAAGGCCATACGCTCAGCCAAAGGCCATACGCTCAGCTAAAGGCCATACTCTCAGCTAAAGGCCATACGCTCAGTAAATATTTTATAATTTCTCGACTGACAGCACAGCATACGCTCAGTGGGGGATGAATCTGACACTTCGTCTTTCGTGCAAGGAACAGCTGTCTTAGGAGAATTAATCGTCGTATGGATTTTTGAGAGTTGATTTTATCTTTTACGAGGACAGCTCATTAGCCATCATAAATGCACAGCCATCATTATTGTCATTTCTGACAGTCTGTCAGCCGTCATATCCGCAACACGACGCTCGAGAGATATTTGTCAGTTATTGGAAGATATGGCATATTCGAGAAGATTGAGGACAGCCACGTGTCTACTTCTCCAGTCATATGACTCCTCATCAAGGCACGTATGGACTTCATACGACTCTTCATCAAGGCAGCGTATGGACTTCATACGACTCCTCATCAAGGCAGCGTATGGACTTCATACGACTCCTCATCAAGGCAGCATATGTACTCCGTAGGACTCTTCATCAAGTGAGCGTATGAACTCCATACGACTCCTCTTCAAACAAGATAGTGTATGCTAGTCATGTTTCTCCAAAAGATAGCGTATCAAAGTAAATGCATTCAGAAGGACTTTAAATGTACAGTCAACACACGTTCTTATGTGTCCTGTATTCGGTTACCCACTCATTCAGAAGTTATGCAACATGGCATTCGTGCCATCAATCTCTCCTGGATATATTCCACTACTCTCAACCGCACTCCAACGTGTCTCCACCAAAATTTGCCATGCGTCCCTGCAGTTATGCACACGTCAAGTAACTGACTGAGCGTATGCCCAGAGCAGTTATCCAGAACTCTATAAAAAAGAGTTTCTCCATCCTCAACAGAGACCACATTCAATTCAGAGAGAACAGAGAGATTGCCCAATTGCTGTCCAAGTTCTTCAAGGTCCGAGTCTTCTTCATCGCATCGTCCAAGGGATAAAGTGATCGTCTTCTAGATCAGATTCCTATAGTTGTAATTTTCTCAGAAACACAATAAATGAATAGAATTTATTTATGGAAAACACGGACGACCAGCATCTGTTGTGTGGAACTAAGTTTGGTTGCGTCCGATTGCATCACGAACTTCTCAGTCGTGGAGAAGTTAGTCCCCAGTAGAGTCGTCATCGTGTTTGCCAATGATTATAAAAGAACAGAACAGTTTTATGGGAGGACTGGACTTTTACTTCACAACACAAACTCGCTCGTACAAAGAAAGCCTAGGGATGAACACCAAGGTACAGCAATCAAAGTACGATTATTTAGTTTTTCTGGGGGGTGACGGTAGAGGCTCGGGAGAGTGCTATAAACTCTGCCTTACTCCTTGGACGATCGGACGTAGCCTTGGCTCTGATGAAGAAATGCTCTCGGGATGTGTGGGGAGATTTCTTTTGTGCGCCGCCGCTCTCTCTGTGCGTGTCTCTCTCTGCTCCTTTTTCTCTGTGTCCCGGTCCAGGCCTCTCAGTCCAGTCTTTTACAAGGGAATAACACCTTGCTATTTATAGAAGTGGGGTGTGATAAGTAGGGTTTGCAATGATTGCTCCTTAAAAAGTAGGTGGTTAAGGATTTGTTGAAGATTAGCCTTGATCTTATCGGTTGAAAAATCAATCTGGGCCGTCAATATTGATTGTAACAAATCTGGGCAGTTAATGTTGATTGTACTAAATCCGTATGGACAATTAATACTGATTGCAACAAATCTGCATGGGCAGTTATTGTTGATTGCAACAAATCTGCATCGTGATGATTTGTTGATATCAGCAAATTCGAGTGAATAAATCTTGGTCAATCTCCTGCCACGTGTCCCAACTGCCTGTTATGTCAATTTGCCAAAAATTTGAGATTTAATCAACTCCTGCCATGTGTCCCAACTACTGTGAGCCGTATGGAGGACTGTTATAGTTGAGCCGCATGAGTGTGGCCTCGTGTCAGAGCCGCATAAGGGTGGCCTTATCTGAACCGCATGGAAGTATCAGCCGCATGGGAGTAGCCCCCAACCGAACCGCATATGGGTGGCCATGTGTCAGAGTCGCATGGGTGTGGCTTCCTAAAATCGAAACCGCCTGAGGGTGGCCCCCATGATCCGAGCCACATGGGAGTATCAGCCGCATGGGAGTAGCCCCCAATCGAACCGCATAAGGATGGCCACGTGTCAGAACCGCATGGGTGTGGCTTCCTAAAATCGGAACCGCCTGAGGGTGGCCCCCATGATCTGAGCTGCATGGGAGTGGCTGCCGCATGAAGGATAGTAGCCGCATAGGGAGCTTCGGAATTGGTGGATCGTGCCAGCTATATAAAGATTTTTTTTGTTTCCCTAGGATCGCGCCATTATGTCAGAGTCATCATTACAGCTTTATGTCAGAGCTGTCACTTCACTTTTATGTCAGAGATGTCGTGTTACGTCAGAGCATTAAATGAGGTCGCTGCTTGATAGCTAGCTGTAGAGGCGAACCACATAGGGACACGTAGCTTTTACCCGAGCCGCATGGAGGTATTGGAGATTTCTGAGCCGCATGAGGCTCTGAAGGACTTTTGAGCCGCATGAAGCTCTAAAGGACTCTTGAGCCGCATGAAGCTTTAAGAGATTCTTTGAACCGTATGAGACTCCCTCTGTTTTGGGCCGCATGGACTTTTCTGTTATTTTCTATGCTTCTACAATATATATATATATATATATATATATATATATATAGCTCTTGATCATAGTTAGCTTTGTAGTCCATATTAGATCTGTTCTTCCGTGTATCTGGACTAAGTCGTATTGTGTCATTACATGTACTTCGAATGAGTCGTATCATGTCATAGAATAAGTAAGTCATAACGGAACTGTTGTATCTTGATTCTTGAAGCTAACCTGCGAGTCCACATTAGGGGCGAGGGTTAGTGTTATCTGTACCTTGATTCCAGAAGCTAACCTGCGAGTCCACACTAGGGGCGAGGGTTAGTAGTTATCTGTCTACACCTGCGAGTCCACATTAGAGGCAATGGTGATTCTTGAAGCTAACCTGCGAGTCCACACCAGAGGCGAGGGTTAGTAGTTGTTCAAACATGCGAGTCCACACTAGGGGCGAGGGTTTGAGTATTCGATTTGTTATCCGTTGACATCGTGACATTGCATTCTCTTGTTCTCCTCCAGCAGTTCGTTTATGCGTAGTGGTTCTCCTAGTCGTGTATAGTCATGTTTTCGTGTTGATTGGTCTTTTTCTGTTTATATCCTGTATTTTCTCTATTGCATGATAAACTGTTAGATAGGCATATTTTGATGTATCTTGCTATGTCCCCTGAGGACCTGATGATCTTTTCAGGTTTAGCGATCGCATGAAGTAGTCAGCAGAGCAGGATGGTAGATGTTTGTGATATACTTGCCGGATCTAGGTATTGATATTATGTTTATTATCCATTCGTGCTTTCATTCCATATCATGATATACTCTGCTTGTTAGTTTATTTTATAGACTCAAGTTATTTTTTGGAGTCTAATCGGACATGTATGCTAGTGGGCTGCAGACCACGACCCATAGTGTTCATTTATGTTTTATATTCTTATTATGGATTGAGATATAGTTTTGCATTGCCATGATTAAGCATATTACAATAGTCCAGACAGCGTTTACGTATTCGAGTTGGACTGGAGTCCGCTTGGTACGTAGCTGGCTTGCTCACGTACTTGCATCCCAAAATGCGGGTGCGGGTCGTGACATACTATCTTGGAATGTAGGAACATTTCCAAGAATACATAGACATAAACAGAGTCTAATAAGATAACATGAAGACAAATACAGTAACGTCTATATCAAGTCATCATCTAAACAGAGTTATCGTCAGCATGATCAGCATCAGCACCATGTCTGGAAGAACCAGCCTCAGAAATGCAAGCTCTATCAGATAGATATGGAGTAGCACCAGAACTACGGTACCAATCATAGGCGTCGCCAGGGTTAAAGTAGTAGTAAACCTCCTCATCCTCATAGCGGTAACATGAAACAGTAGGATCACATGGACGAAAACTGGAATTCTGACTAGTCTACTTGAAATGCAAATCCATAAAAGAATTTACAAGTACCTGAAATCGACTGGCATTACAGAACTCTTGTTTTCTTAATGTCTCGATCACAAACGCTCACAAATGGTTGTGCTCATCTAGTTGAGCACGTCGCATATCATCCAAATGCTGATGGAGGCCCTCAAATGAGAGAGCTGTAGATGCTTGAACTCAAAGTCACGAGCACAAGAGGAAAAGTCAGACTCGAAATGCTGGAAGATGATAAGAAGGATCATCGCATAGAAAACATTCACATTCCTCTTACGACACCTAGCCATCATCTGGATAATCGTCTTAGGGACAAAAGGAAATCCCATTAAGAATGTGATAGAGAGCAGACATTTCAAGACTAGTTACATCATCTTTTGAGGTAGACTTGGGTAGTATAGTGGAATAAACAATCTGATGTAACTTATAGAAGAAAAAGTTCAAGTGTATGACTTTGAACTTTTCAGGATGGATGAAATCAGGAGCACAAAGTTGAGTCTTAAAGTTTTTCAAAGTCGTGTCGTTTGGAAATTCAAAATCAGTAACATCGACAAGCGACTCACCTACATTTGGAATTTTTAGGATCGTCGCTAAATCGTCATCACTGAATTGAATATCAATGCCGACGACACGGCTTTTCATAAGATAATCATTATCACCTAAAGTAAAATTGTAGTAAAATAGCCGAATTGCATTTATTGCAATAGAAAATGAGTGTGTAACAAGATTATGCAATCCTAAAGTTTCAAAGTAAGGTTTGTGCGACGAAAAAATTGTCAACTTTATCGGCGTGCCGGGGCAAATATTACAAATTAAAAAATTTGTATACTATAAAAAAGATTGTTCTAGAGTTTCAAAGAAAAACTCATTGAATGTCCCGTCGTCCGTTTGGATGGGCAAAAAGTGAGATCCTTGCATAGGATCAGAAGATGAGGATTCTTTACTAGTCGTCTTCTTTCTCTTCAAAGGATTATTGATTCTAGGCATAATTTTCAATAGATAATAGAAAATATCTATGAAATAGAAAAATTAATAAACAGAGAGATAGAAGAGATAATACCTTTTCAAAATAGAGTATATGGAAGAGGAGGAGATTCTACGCCCGAATCCAAAGTTTCAACGCAAAAATCCAAAGGAGTAGGAAGAAATCATGGATTGCAAATATAGGGTTTGGGGTATTTTTTGTGGCTGATGTGGTTCTGTTCGGAGGAGAGAGAAGATGGTAATAAAAATAGGTCCATTCAATTTTATTTAAAATACCCGATGCTAGTCGAGTTCTTTTACGACCCGCACCCACTTTTTGGGATACAAGTTTGTGTCCAAGCCAGCCTATGCCGCAATATCGACGGTAGAATGGTGTCAAGGCCATAAGGCTTAAATCACATATATGATAACTTTATTGCTTATTCACATTTCTAAATTGATTACAACATTACAATATTTATTCAAAAAAAAGTACAAGGTTTCTTATACATATTAAAAATGACTACAACAGCATCTATATAATCTCTAGGTTTGTCCTACAAGTACACTTGAATCTTCCAATATTAAAGAAGCCACAGCTAAGCTGAAAAATGTTGGTTATCCAGTCAGAAAAGGAATAAGCTAATAGACCGACGGCAATCCAAAAACACAATAGAATTTACAAAACATGAAAATAGCACATGTGAAATGAAGCAAGAGAGTAAACTAGTAACATGTCATATCTAGAATAACTAGAGAGTTATAGCAGGATATATGGACTAGAATAAAATATGTAAACATGGTGAAATGGCAAGTAGTGACGACTGCAAGAAGGGATACAAGGAACCACTATCTACGTGTTTTAAAATATCGGATTCGACATACGAACGGTTAGGGGGTAAATCCGTCACCCCGTACGTGAACTGTGCGACTGCTATCAGACATGATCAGACATTTTGGGATGTTTCTGGGTAGTCCACATGTCTACTAAGATATTTCCCCTCTCGACTAGTACTCATGGACTCGAACAAGTCACAAAACCCGGAAACACGATAATCACGAAATATAGTATGTAGAGATCCATGATACTAATCCATGTAACAATGTGTCAGCAAGTAAGAGAGCATATGTATAAACATGAAATAGAAAGACTACTATAAATCGAAAGCAATCAGAAAGTGCACTTACCTGGGGTCCTTTAATGGTGAGATTGATAATACCATTGAGTCCAAAAAAATCTGATTGTCTAGGGTAGCAAATTGGATCTTCTTCATTGTTGCTGTTGTGGCTATTGTGTTCCTTCGTTCTTCGGTTGATTCTCATAAACTTCTTGAACTTCTTAACTAGGAAAGCTTATTTTTCAGTGTCGGAATTACTGTCATCGATATCTTCTTCGATAGTTCTTCGGTATTGAGCTTTGAGGGCGAATGATTTTTCCTTTGGTGTAACGTCCTCAAAATCTTAAAGTTCCAGCTCGTGAGTGAGTAGCTTTCCCATGAGCGTTTCAAGTGACATAGTAGTGAGGTTATTTCCTTCAATGATTATAGTAGCCTTAGAAATCCAATTCTTTATGAGAGCTCGCAGCACCTTGTAAATCTTCTCATGATTATTATATTCTTTGCCTTGGAAGAACAAAGGATTTACAATATCCAGAAATCTTGTGAACATTTGTGTAACGGGCTAGTTCGACTTCATCTTGAATACCTTGTAACAACCAATTTTCTAAATGATGGTAATTTTGAAATTTTGTGATTTTAATTATTTATTTATGATATTTAAATCGTAATATAATTTTTGGTAATTTTTAATCATTTTAAAACTATTTAAAAACCATGACTTATGATTTTGATGTGCAGCTTATGAAATCCTAGAGACTGTCTGACCTAGAGCCTAACCATGTGATTGGGATATCTATTTATCATTTTTAGTCCAGGGGTAATTTGGTCATTTTGACTTATTGGAATTAATTGATTAATTATTGGATTGGTGGTTGTCAATTTTAACTTTTACTAGTTGTCACTTAAGAGACTAACCTAGATGTTGACCCTGGTTATGGTGACTTGATTAGCATGGTGGGACCCTAGTTTAACGTAAGTCAACCTAAGTTAATTCATTAGGATCAAGTTTCAAATAGGAGGATTAAAGATTAGGTTCATAGGCTTTTAACTCATAAATTGATTTCCATGACCAATGCAACTTGGCCCAAAGCCCACTAGTGAAACCCTAACCCTAATTTCTCATTTTATGACCAGCCACCTAGGGATTCCCAACAATATCAATACTCTCTTCATTTAGTTCTTGCCTCTTTTGTATTGAATCAACACTTAGAAAAAAGAAAGGTATGGCCATTCTTCCCCAATCCATAGTTTTTCCATTTTAATTCCTTTTTTACTCTAGTTTCTTGCATTAGAGTCTAATACTCTTCTATTTTATATTTATGGAGAGTAATTCCAACTTTTGAACAATTTGGGGATTTGAGCTAGCAAGGAGGAACAATCTATTTTGGGACTTTTCTTGCCATTGGACACCTATAGGTAAAACTCCTCAAATTGTGTTATTATTTTGATTTCTTTGCATCCTAGCCTAGATCTAGGTGTCCACTAGCTGTTCCTAAAATTTGGTTAGAAATCGTGTCTGTTTGGTGTCCGTATCGGACACATGTCAATGTGTATGTGCAAGTGTTTGATAGAATGCCACTTAGGATTTGATTTTCGTATTTTGCTAAACTAATTATATGAATCTGTAGATCTATATATGAATATTAATTTTTGTGAAGACTGAGTGGGTTTTTGTGTCATTTTTGTGTCCTAAATTGTACTGGACACGCTGCACGGGGGCTCGGTCGGGTGTCCTGTTGTCCGTGTCCGATTCCTTCTTGGACATAGCACGTGATGACACCAAAATTGATGTGCACGTAGAGGAGATGACTGACAGATGAGGGGTATAAAATTTCATTGAGTTTTATTGTGTGGTTTGCGAGATATCGAAGCCACACGGATTGTTCACTGTCAGCGCACAGCCGACCATTGGCTACTGACACAGACTTCGTGTCTCACGAAGACACAATTTGGACACGTCTCAGGGTGACCAAACCCTAGCCCTAGAGGTGGCGAACCTAGGTGTACACCCACGTCATGCCTCGTGTAGTTTGTCGTATCCTAGACACGAGTGCATGCATGCACGAGACTGTGTATTCGTGTGTGCACGTGTAGTGTTCGTGGGATGTGGACACGCCGTATCCGGTACTGGGTGACACGAGATGACTCTATGGAAACGTGCACATGTGTTTCATTCATTACCAACCTATTAATCTAGATATAGTTGTTTATTTTTAATTCGAATTTGTCAATTCCTCTATATTTTCTGATACGAAAACTATCAGTTGGTTTTCTGAGAATTTTGGATGTGTTAACCTGTTTTGAATGATTAAATTGTGCTGTTTAGATCACAAATTCATAACTGGGATTGACCTACCATGTTAGGGTGATGATTGGCATAGGAATTTAGTCTTCGAATTTCATTTGAACTGCTGAACTGTTAAGTATACACTGTTAATATTTGTACACTGTTCTTTTCCTGGGAATTTCGACTGTCATGTGTTTTTACTGAATTGGTTTGGTTCAATTTCAATGTTGATTTCCAATTTCATCTGAGTTTAAGTTGCAATAGGACTCATTGTTGTATTGATAAATTTGTTTTCGATTTCAGTTGAGATTGTAAACTATTTTCTACCTCTGAGAATTCAACTGTTTTAGGCATACACCCTGTTCCTAAGAATTTTGCACACTGTTAAATCTGAGAACTCCATTGACAACCCTGAAACCTATGATTTGAATACCCACACACACACCACTGTTCCCTACTGATTTCCTAACACATACACACACATTCTCGACTGTTCACTGAGACACATTCACACTGTTTTTTTTATGTTTTGACACACTCTCATTTGTCATTGACACACACACCTATCTAAAACTGTTAACTGAAACCTACCGTACATCACATACACATACACATTACATCACACCCTAAAATCTGAGACACATTGGATTGTCACCTATACACACATTGTACTGACAAACATATATGTATCACACACACACACATTCCCTATCTAAAATCTGGGGACAGTATTGACACTCACACACTTCACTCTACAAAATCTGAGAATTTAAACTGATTTGCATACACTGTCAAACCTGGGAATTGGGGCACTATTTGGCATACTTTATAAACATGAGTTCATATGCAAAACCTAGGATTTGTATTGGGTTAAATTGTTTTGAGTATATGCTGACTGTTTTCGAATAAAACTGAGAATGGGTTATTAACAGTGAAACCTGAGATGTACCTAGCTGGACTGAGATAAAATCTGAATGTAATACACACACCACTGAATATAATCTGAGATTGTTTTCCTAATTAACTGAGCTATTATAATCTGAGTTGTTTCCCATTATTTCTAAATATTTCCTGCGTATACATTGCCTACTTGATAACTTATATGAACCTGAGATGTGTACTAGTGTATAGTGTTGTGCTATCAAATACCTATGTAATTTTCTGAGCATGTCTAATATGTAAAACTGAACCCCCTTCACTACCCCTTGCTTGACACTCATGAGACCACACACACACTATGATATATGCATGTACACATTGTACAGTCACTCTTTCACTCTCTATATATATAGAGTATATTTATATGCTCATGCATGATTAGTTACTTAGTATGTGATACTTTACATGTGCACAATATGCATGAATGTCATAAAATGTATGCCTTGACTGAACTCTTGTTGAACCTGAGCATACACTTGCAACCATATAAACACACACATTTGTACAATAGAGACTTTACCCACTATTTGACACTCATGCTTTGTACACTCTATGACACTCAATATTGTACCTTGACACTTCATTCACTACACACACACCCCATGTATGACTAACCATTCCTTCTCCCAATACGTGAATGTATGTATCTAGGTATGTATGTATGAGTGCATGAGGTATATATAATCTAATGCAAGCATGAATACAATGTAAATGTAATGTAATAATGTATGAAATATATGGATTATATATATATATATATATATATATATATATATATATATATATATATTTATATTTATATTTAAAAAAAAATATTTATATTTATATATATATAAATCTGGGTTGATACCTTGTGTTAGCCTTGTGATTGTGCTTGGATGCTAGACTAGGCTTGGCTAGGCCTACTGAGACTTGTTAGACTTGTTTGGTCTAGGACTTGACCTAGTTGACCTAGTTTGACTAGTGTGGTTGACTAGAGTCGACCAAGTGTTGACTATAGTCTAGTTTGACCTAGACAGCATGCAGATGCATTGTACATTTTATTATCATCCCCTGTATACATCTTGACTTGTGTTGCTCTAAATAGGAGTCAGATACCTCATCTCGGACAGTATATTCTCACAGATATTCAGATACCAGGCGAGTACATTCTCTGATCATTTCATAACTTGCTTAGGATTATATTCCTGCTCTAGATTACCTTATTTGATGTTGTCACGATATTATTACGGATTGGTACTATATGTATCCCTACATTGAGATGTTATCCCCCTCGGGAGTATTGGATACTTCATGTCATGTGTTTCATGTACATCATGTATTCCTCGCTCTCATGTTATTCATGTTTCTCATGTGCTTCATGTACGTTTAAGTACGCTCGTGTACTCTCATGTGATCTCATGTACGGTCATGTTTCTCATATACTTTATGTATAACCTATACTTCATGTGTACCCCTTCATGGGCCTTCATGTGGAATTCATGTGCACTCAGTTCTGAGCCCTCATGTATACTTCATGTACACCCATCTATGGGGTTTTATGTGAAAATCATGTACGTAACATAACTTATCTGGATCCTGGTGTATTGATTGGGGTATGGGGGAGTATAAATAGTAATGTGAACAATTCCAAAGTAGTATAACAATGTGAGCCTCTTTAGTATATTCATGTACAAATTCAGCCGTTCACATATCGACTTTGTACTCTATATCACTAGTCATTGATAGTTCTCTACTTATAGTAGATATTTCCATTATAGTTCTCTCTATTTACATCATGTACATTCTTTCAGTTTTCATGTATCGTACTCTTTTGTATGTCTATATTTCCTAACCTGCTATGATCTGTGTGAGATGTATTGTGCTCGCTCCCGTCCTGACTGGACCTGTTAAAAATTTTACAGAGGATGATGAGGAACCCTGTACCCCTTACTATAGAGCTTGCCTAGATGACACTCGCGACCTGGACCCTTGGGAGGTTCAGGCAGCTGCTTGGGATGATACCTATGCATAGTGTAGATAATTTAGACTGTTCTTTCTTTTCATGTTAGTTATTGTCTTGATTTCGAAGTTGTATTATTATGGAGATGTTGAGACTGGTATTTGTTAACTTTGATTTATTTCACTTCTATTTGTACCTCAATTTTAAGGATTTTCTTATCTATTCCATCGTGCTATATTCTACCTCTAGATTGTGATGAGTTGTACCTTCTATGACTTGGCCTCCAGTTGGAGAGTATTTCATATTGTGTTAGTTATGTTCATGACCTAGAACAGCGTTCTACTGCCGACACTGCGGCGTAGGCTGGGCGTTGTTCCGTACTCGTATCCTCACAGTGGGTGCAGGTCGTGACACGTTTTTAGTGGTGGCCCATGCAGGTCGAGTTTGTGTAGTGGTATTCGAACTAGAGTATCACTACAGCCTGTAGTAGGATTATGACTATTTTAAGGTACTCAATCATATTAGGAAAAACTCTTAACTGAATTCCTGCCATCTAAATTCCTGTTGAAGATTGCTTCCTTGAAATAACTGTCCTTCCTTGAATTATCGTTTCTATCTCAGTATTGATTCCTTGTTTGATCTGTCTCCAAGATGGTGATTGAGACACGATCGTATCGCTTTGGCCCAGCAGACGCTGGTGAGAGGTCTACCATCCCTTGCCTGATTATGGACGCTGGGACCACAACACCCCCTATTTCTGCTCATATAGAAGCGTCTGCAGCTTTTGGGAGTGCACCTCCACCTGTCCGGAGGACTTCTTCCATCATTCCGGATATGTATCAACAGTAGTTACCTTCAGGGACAGTGGATGTGGCTCAGACGTTTATCTTTTTCCAGCGATTCCTGGAGACTCAGCAACAGATACAGCAGAGCCAGTCTGCTAATTTTCGACAGAGCATACACGATACCCACCAGTTGGTCAGGACGACAGTAGAGCTGGTGGCTGCCCAGCCACTGGGACGACAGATGCAGCAGTATGAGCTGAGGACTCCTGACATCCAATCCTTTAAGAAAATAGGACCCTGAGACTTCAAAGGTACATAGGGCATCATATATACTGATGATTGGATAGAGCATATCGAGGATATATTCAGATTGGCGAAGATACCAGTTGGATTACAGATCGAGCCAGCAGCCAGTCAGATGTAGGACTTGGCCCGTACTTGGTACCAAACGGACCCGAGGGTTGGTACATCCGGTCAGACTTGGATAATCTTCAAGAAACTGTTCAAGGAGAAATTCTTCCCCGATACAGCACTTGGTGCCTTGGAGGCACAGTTCGAGAGTTTGGTTCACGGGAACCACACCGTTGAGGAGTATGCCGGGGAGTTCTGCCGTTTAAGTAGATTCGTTGAGGATCTTACAAAGGCCAGAAAGGCGAGGAAGTTCCGCAGGAGCTTGATCAGGGAGATCAGGTCGTATACCAAGAGCAACTGCGATGCTACTTTCGAGCAGATTCTGGTAGGAGCCATGGCAACGGAGGACGATCTTGGGCTGAAGGAGAAGTGGACGCGAGATACTCAGGGAGCTAGTGGCAGTGCGGGCCCCGCCAAGAGGCCCCACTTACAGATTCAGCAGCATATCCGCAGCAGAGGCCCCACATACAGATTCAGCAATAGTATCCGCAGCAGAGGCCCCACTTGTAGATTCAGCAGCAGCATCAGCAGCCGAGGGTCTACTTTTAGTAGTATCAGTTTCAGGACCGTGTACCCTTTCAGCAGGTGCAGCAGCAGCAGAGGCAGCAGCAGGCCCTGGGACAGCAGCTTGTTATCCTTTGCCCTTTCTGTAAGAAACCAGGGCACGATTGGGGCGAATGCCGAAAGAGGCTGGGCAGATGTTTACTTTGTGGAAGATCCGATCATCGGCTGAGAGAGTGTCCTGGGTCTTTTGGACGGACAGTTCAGGGAGCAGGAGCTAGGGCTCCGGTGGGCCAGCAGAAGGGATTACCCTTACCAACTCATCAGTAGAGGTACATACAGTATCAGCAGCAGGCCAGGGGAAGCCAGCAGGGGCGAGCTTTCGCCAGGACAGTTGAGGATGCACAGGCCATTAGAGATCTTGTTACAGGTTTCGTTCTTCTCAATACCATTTCTGCAATTGCCTCTTATAACTGTCTTGAAATTCGATTCCATTTATTCCTTGTTGATTGATCAATTTTGTCATGTTGTCCTTGTGTTATGTTTGATTTTCTTCTGAAATAAATCATATGGGCTAGGTCACCTCAGTTATGGGATCTAGAATCTTCGATAGTCGTGTTAGCTGGCATAGTGAGGACATATAGTCGGATTTTGGACGTATTTCTCGGGTGTGGGAATTTCAGGTTTTTACTGCCAAGCATGCAGTAATACAAAAATTTTAAATACCATGATTCTAGAGGTATGTACCTTAGTCAAGGACTCTGTGATTATCGTAGCCTTGTTCACTAGCATGACGAAGATTCTGAGTATCATAATTTTGGACAGACGCATATGATTGTTGAACTGTGTGATTTGAGACTATGATTGTGGGGGTGTTTGACCTACAAGGAGTACTACCATCTTAATTTTGAGGACAAAATTTCTCTAAGGAGGGTAGACTTATAACACCCAGTTTTCTAAATAAGGGTAATTTTAAAATTTTGTGATTTTAATTATTTATTTAAGATATTTAAATTGTAATATAATTTTTGATAATTTTTAATCATTTTAAAACTATTTAAAAACCATGACTTGTGATTTAGATATGCAGCTAGTAAAACCCTAGAGATTGTCTAACCTAGAGCCTAACCATGTGATTGAGATATCTATTTATCATTTTTAGCCTAGGAGTAATTTGGTCATTTTGACTTATGAGAATTAATTGATTAATTATTGGATTTGTGGTTGTTAATTTTGACTTTTACTAGTTGTGACTTGATTAGCATGGTGGGACCCTAGTTTAACTTAAGTCAACCTAAGCTAAGTAATTAGGATCAAGTTTCAAATATGAGGATTAAAGATTAGGTTCATAGGCTTTTGACTCATAAATTGATTTCCATGACCAATGCAACCTGGCCCAAAGCCCACTAGTGAAATCCTAACCCTAATTTCTCCTTTTATGACCAGCCACCTAGGGATTCCCAACCTTATTAATACTCTCTTCATTAAGTTCTTGCCTCTTTTGTATTGAATCAACACTTAGAAAAAAGAAAGGTATGGCCATTTTTCCCCAATCCATAGTTTTTCCATTTTAATTCTTTTTAGACTCTAGTTTCTTGCATTAGAGTCTAATACTCTTCTATTTTCTGTTTATGGAGAGTAATCCCAGCTTTTGAACAATTTGGGGATTTAAGCTAGCAAGGAAGAACACTCTATTTTGGGGCTTTTCTTTCCATTGGACATCTATAGGTAAAACTCCTCAAATTGTGTTATTATTCTGATTTCTTTACATCCCAGCCTAGATCTAGGTGTCCCCTAGATGTCCCTAAAATTTGGTTAGAAATTGTGTTCGTTTGGTGTCCGTATCGGACACGTATCAATGTGTATGTGCAAGTGTTTGATAGAATGCCACTTAGAATTTGATTTTCATATTTTGCTAAACTAATTATATGAATCTGTAGATCTATATATGTATATTAATTTTTGTGAAGACTGAGCGGGTTTTTGTGTCGTTTTTGTGTCATAAATTGCACTGGATACGCTGCACGGGGGCTCCGTCGGGTGTCCTGCTACTCGTGTCCGATTCCTCCTTGGACACAGCACGTGATGACACCAAAATTGATGTGCACGTAGGGGAGATGACTGACAGAAGGGGTATAAAATTTTATTGTGTTTTATTGTATGGATTGCGAGATATCGAAGCCACATGGGTTATTCACTGTCAGCACACAGCCGACCATAGGCTACTGACACAGACTTCGTGTCTCACGAAGACACGATTTGGACACGTCTCAGGATGACCAAACCCTAGCCCTAAAGGTGGCGAACCTAGGTACACACCCACGTCATGCCTCGTGTCGTGTGTCGTATCCTAGACACGAGTGCATGCATGCACGAGACTGTGTATTCGTGTGTGCATGTGTAGTGTTCGTGTGATGTGGACATGTCGTATCCGGCACTGGGTGACACGAGATGACTCTATGGACACGTGCACATGTGTTTCATTCATTACGAACCTATTAATCTAGATATAGTTGTTTATTTTCAATTCAAATTTATCAATTCCCCTATATTTTCTGATACGAAAACTGCCAGTTGGTTTTCTGAGAATTTTGGATGTGTTAACCTGTTTTGAATGATTAAATTATGCTGTTTAGATCACAAATTCATATCTGGGATTGACCTACCATGTTAGGGATATGATTGGCATGGGAATTTAGTCTTCGAATTTCATTTGAACTGCTGAACTGTTAAGTATACACTGTTAATATTTGTGCACTGTTCTTTTCCTGGGAATTTCGATTGTCATGTGTTTTTACTGAATTGGTTTGGTTCAATTTCAATGTTGATTTCCTATTTCATCTGAGTTTAAGTTGCAATAGGACTCATTATTGTATTGATAAATTGGTTTCCGATTTTAGTTGAGATTGTAAACTGTTTTGTACCTCTGAGAATTCAACTGTTTTAGGCATACACCTTGTTCCTGAGAATTTTGCACACTGTTAAATATGATAACTCCATTGACAACCCTAAAACCAATGATTTGAATACCCACACACACACCACTGTTCCCTACTGATTTCCTAACACACACACACACACACATTCTCTATTGTGTACTGAGACACATTCATACTGTTTTCTTTTGTTTTGACACACTCTCATTTGCCATTGACACACACACCTATCTAAAACTGTTACTGAAACCTACCACACATCACATGCACACACACATTACATCACACCCTAAAATCTGAGACACATTGGATTGTCACCTTTACACACATTGTACGGACACACATATATGTATCACACACACACATTCCCTATCTAAAATCTGGGGACAATATTGACACTCACACACTTCACTCTACAAAATCTGAGAATTTAAACTAATTTGCATACACTGTCAAACCTGGGAATTGGGGCACTGTTTGGCATACTTTATGAACCTGAGTTCATATGCAAAACCTGGAATTTGTATTGGGTTTAATTATTTTGAGTATATGCTCACTGTTTCGAATAAAACTGAGAATGGGTTGTTAACAGTTAAACCTGAGATGCACCTAGCTGGACTGAGATGAAATCTGAATGTAATACACACACACCACTGAATATATTCTGAGATTGTTTTCCTAATTAACTGAGCTATTATAATCTGAGTTGTTTTCCATTATTTTTGAACATTTTCTGCGTATACATTGCCTACTTGATAACTTATATGAACCTGAGATGTGTACTAGTGTATAGTGTTGTGTTATCAAATACCTACGTGATTTCCTGAGCATGCCTAATATGTAAAACTGAACCCCCTTCACTCCCACTTGCTTGACACTCATGAGACCACACACACACACTATGATATACGCATGTACACATTGTACAGTCACTCTTTCACTCGCTATATATATGTAGTGTATTTATATGCTCATGCATGATTAGTTACTTAGTATGTGATACTTTACATATGCATAATATGCATGAATGTCATGAAATGTATGCCTTGACTGAACTCTTGTTGAACCTGAGCATACACTTGCAACCATATAAACACACACATTTGTACAATAGAGACTTTACCCTCTATTTGACACTCATGCTTTGTACACTCTATGACACTCAATATTGCACCTTGACACTTCATTCACTATACACACACACACACCATGTATGCCTAACCATTCCTTCTCCCACATGAATGTATGTATCTAGGTA
>JANAVB010042641.1:95000-147500 GCA_029216955.1 Iris pallida | reverse complement strand
AGGCAGGCTTTTTATAGCCATCAACTACAATCGACCATAGGTCAAAATCTAGAGATTTGAAAAAGAAACTCATATGTGTTTTCTAGTAAGTGTAGTTGGTACCATCAAGCAATTGGGATCTATTTGTGGCTTGGCCTTCAGTTGTGAATTTCACAGTTGTCAAACGTGATATAGTGATCTATGTAACAGCTGTTATATATAAAAATAATAATAATGTTACCTCGCTTTATCTGTAGAACCCTGCTCTGATACCAACTGTAGGATCGAAATATAAAGCGATATACTCTAGAGAGAGGATGAATAGAATAGGCAGCAGAATATTAGCTATTTAAAAAATTGTTAGCAACAGCATCACAGAAATATATCACAGATATGAGTAAATAAAAGTAAATTGTAAAGAGAAAACTCAAACACGGCGATATATACAGGTTTCCCTCTTGTGAGGATTAATCCAGTCGAAAAAAACTCTAGCTCTCGGCTGAAATACACTATAAAAAATTACAAGTTTTCATACGAAGTCCTTGCAACTTCTATAAACGCGAGCTTTGATCCGAAGTACTTGACCAACTTCAATTGTGAAGTGTCTTACTTCTATCAAGCCTCTTCATTACAATCCTTCTGAAGTTCTAGACCATACCGTACTGGCAAATCGACTAGAGGATTGTAACTGGTGTGGGATTTGAAAATGAAAGCTTAGTAGGGCTTTGGAAGAATGTTGTAAGCTTAGAGAGAAAAGATAAGAAAGTGAATTATTGTGTTGAAATGGTAAAAAAATTTCTCTATTTACAGGATTTCCAAAGGGAGAATTCAGAAATAAAAATTCGGACATAATTCTATGAGAGAATCTTGGCATATAGTCGTTGCATCCGTAACTGTGGGAAGACTGAGTTTAAAAAGCAACGTTCATAGAATCGAACTCGGGCTGAATTTTGGGCAAATTTGCTCCAAATCCTGGTGGTCCAGAATGGATTTTGGGTTTGCAACTCAAGTTTTGGGCTTTTGAAACTTTTCAAGCAGTTAGGAATTTGGTTTTTGGTTTTGGGCTTGTTTTTAAAATAAAATAGGCATTTTAGAAAACATTTCTTGGGTAGCCTATTTGCCAATACGACACGGTTTACATTATATCTTAGACTTAATAAAATATGAAAATACATTGATAATTGAAAATACAGACGCAATGACAAACACGGCTCCAAGTCTTGAACGGTAGCAAGCATAATCTATAGTAGTTCGTCCAAGTAGCCCTTATATCGAGACAGGGTTAGATCAGTTATTAAAATCCGGATCGACCATAACCAATGGGCCAACATAATCATATGGGTTAAATTTTTCCAAAGATTTAAATCCATCAAATACAAATTAATCAAATCTTTCCAGAAGTGAATTCAAATAAATATTTTAAAACATAATTAATTTAATTTATATATAATATTTCATAATAACAACAACTTAAAATAATACTTAATATTATCAAATAAATAGAAGAATAGATTTACATAAATACAAAATCTCATTTAAAATAATATAGCAATATATTTTATTGGTCAAGGCAATAACTAATAAATTAAAACTAATCCAAATATAATTCTAATATTTGTTTACCATAACAATTCAAACTATTATTTAATCATAAAATATTTTCGTAACCCGAAATTGAATTTTAGAAAATATAACTTGACAAATATTTTTCTCATTCGAAAGTATATGATTTCCTTCGTACAATTTCAAATACAAAATTATTCTCTAAGGTAAAATGCTAAAATAAATCAAATAAATAAAAAATTTAAAATTTCGAAAATGGGGCCTACAATACTAGATAGGAGTAATCTTTCTGGTCTCATTACATATTGTTGGCCTCCTCATACATGCTAGATATTTTATACTGCTGGATACATGTTTAGTTTATTTCCTTTACTGGTTTTTGTTTACATGGCTCTCTTTACTGTCCAACTTAACTATTTCATTATATGTTTTGTACCATAGTTCTTTGTTCTCTTTTTCATCATGTATCTTACTACTATTTATAGTTTTATAGTCTTTATCATGTATTGGAACTGATATTAGAAATGTGCTTCGCTCCAATCATAACTGTATAATATTTTTCAGAAGATCTAGAGAACTTCTGTCCTACGTAATATGGAGTAGGTGCAGATGAGGGCTATCTGCAGGAGACCTAGTGTCTCTCCCATTTTTTATTATATGTATTTTTAGTATACGTATACGGATTCCTGACCCGTATCTTGACTTGTCTAGCATGGCTTGGGTTGGTCTTGGTTTAGCTTGGCTTGGTTTATTTTGGTTTCGGTTGGAGATGGAAAGGGTGATATAAATATCAACTTCCCAATCTCTCTCCTTATTACTTTTATTAACTTTTCTTCTTCCTCCATTAATTCTCTCCACCCACCTTAGGCAAGTGTAATCTTGCTTCATGAGAGATCTCATGTTTTATGGTTCCAATGTCTTCATTACTTAGTTTTATGACTCTTTAGTACTTAGCACTTTTAGTTTTGGTGGATTAAATCTTGTAAATCTATGTTTTTCCCAAATCTTGTTTTTTCTGGGGTTCTGATCTCTCAAACTTCTTTATCTTCAAGTTTTGATTGTTCCATGTTGTAGAGAATTTGATTTTACTCAAAGTGGACCTCTGAAAACCCAAATTTTGATTTGTTTTGAGTGATTTATGAACTTGAAAAGTTCATGGGTTCCATGAACACAAGTTCTCAGATTGGAGAAGAAGAACAGTGCCGGGCGCAGAGCATTTGTATGCGCCCACAGCTACTTTTCTTTGGGCACATAGCCATTTGTATGCGCCCAAGGCCCCATGCTCCCTGATTGGGCGCATAGCCCTATATATGCGCCCAAGGACTCCCCTGCCTAGGGCATAGCCTTTATATAAGATCAATTGCACCCTGTGTTCCCTGCTTGGGTGCATAGTTTTCCTCATGTGCCCACTTGCCATAAAATATAGTCTCCATACTTATCTTCCAATGCACACTGTCTCCACCCTATGGGCGCATAGCTCTTGGCGCATGTCTTCCCTAAACACTTGACTCTCCATGAAACGATTAGCCTTAGGCGCATGCCCTTAGGTGCATAGCCGTGGGCGCATAGCCGTGGGCGAATGACCTTAGGCGCATGCCCCTGCTTGGGCGCATGCTATTCCCAGTATGTGTGCTATCCTTCGGTGCATGCTCTCCTTGGAGCATATTGGCCTTGGGTGCATGCTACCCATGATACCCCCTTTGATCCTTTACCCCCTTTCTGGCCAGGATAATCTGTGTTACGTTATCCATGTTTGTCCCCATCGTCCTTAGTGTGAGTTGTGACCTTGCTTGTACTATTTACTTGACTGGGCCTATAATGTTATTTTTTATCTTACACATGTACTCTGAGCTTTAAACACGATCTTGGCATGGCACTTACACTCTCTGATAACTCCTTCAGTGGCCCGTCGTGGCACACTCTTGACCAGTAAGTTCTTGGCATACAAGTGCACTTAACATGAACACGACATGACAATGTGACTTTACATAATAACTCTTGATAGTGACCCGTCGTGGTGCACTCTCGACAAGCAACTTGACATGATAATTCTTGATGGTGGTCTGTTGTGACGCACTCTTGACTTGATAAGTAAACTAACATATAATTTTGATGCTATTGCGACAGCTGTCTCCGCTTGCTAAGTAAATCTTGTCGTGATACCGTGGGTGGTTGTGCCCGTACAAGCTACATGTCTCGTCTTGCATCATGTTTTGGACATAAATACCTGATTTTCCATGGTCAAGGATTCATACTGAATCAAACTAGGATAATGACTAGATTGATCAATAGTTCATGAAGAGATTTTCTAGCTACAGACAGTCCCGTTATCTGGGCGCTTTAATTAGACTTGTAGCTTATCGTCAAGTAGGGCACATTTCAAGCACGATGTCATGTGTTGCACCCCCAAGTCACCTAATACAACTCTCTCAACTTGTAACTGGATAACCTGGATTAAGTCTGTAGGGCTTGTGGCCGATGGAACATCTTAATGCATATTTTTAGTAACTAGACGTGTGATAACCCTAGTTAGTTAAAGTATCAAGCCATACTCATTGCTTGGCTGTGATTGATGGATGGAGTCCCGTCTAGTCTAGTATTGTCTAGGCCAGGCCAGTACATGGTTACTTCAGCATGTTACTGTTTATGCTTTACCTTATCGATAATCAGTCACAGACTAAGTTCGGTTCAGGTGAAGGGTTACAACCCCGATCCTTGTTTGGTTCACGGGTTATAACTTGGTTACCAGAGTAGTTTCTTAGTTATCTTATCGTTTATCCCCTGAATTTTTAACTCTAAGTTTTCTTGTCATTATTATGCCGTGTGATCTAACATGCTGATTTTAGTTCTTAAGTGAAGCCTCCCCTGTGGCATTTGCTCTTTCTGGGTTCTAACCCAGCTGGTTTTGATGGCCTGATTTTGGAGTAGCACCTGAGGATCTTCCAGCCAGATGGTGAACACTAGACGCAACCCTTGCAACGAGTGGGTTTTATTTTTCTCTTCCCTTTTATTATAAATTATTCTTTTGAGGAATTTAGCCGTCGAGCAATTGTTAGCTCGTGTTGAAAGCTTACATTCCTGTCTGCCTAAGGGCTATAACATGATTGATAAGTCCTCGGGTTGATCATGTACGACTTAAACTCTTGCTAGTCTTCGTATTTTGTATGACTAGCTTCATGATCATCTGAATATGTAATGTTTGGGATGCCTTACCTTGTATGTCTGATGATCTACCACCTTGTTACATTTACTTGCTTCCTTGAGATTGAGACACTAGGCTTGTACTTGACCATAAGAGACTATTGGCTTATAGATAAACCCTCATACATCTAGACAGCCATGACCATATTGCGAGGTGGTATTCACTTTAATGTACGTAGCTGGCTGTATCTGTCCCCGCTCTCCAGTATTCTGGTTCTGGGGCGTGACACGGTTTAAGTGGTGGCCCATGCAGGTCTTGTAAATCAAGATGTGTGGAAATTTTACTAAATAGATGTCTCAATCAGTATTCTCTTTTGATCTCTACTCGTGGCTTCCAATCTTTCTGAAATCTTGACCTCATCACATGCTTATATCCTCGATCGATCTTGGTCATTCCTTATTATTTTCCATGTCATTTCTTCAGTGGCATTGTTCCTGGTCCTGCCGATCAGCCCGACGGAGCACCTCCAGTGAACCAGCAGCAACCTGGGGACCAAACCCAGCACTCTGGAGTAGCTTCTCGAGTCATTTATTCTGGGAACCCAGAGCCTCCGGTTCAGCCAGTCCAGTCTACAGAGCCTGACATTGGAACCCTGGTGGGACTCATCAGGGAATTGCTTGTATCACAAGATCGTCGGGGTAACGTCCTACACCAGACAGTACAAGATGCCATGGACAGAGTTGGTTATCCAGGGAACAACGCGGCCAACAACTTCAAGCGTCTGAACCCTCCCTTCTTTGATGGCAGTGAAGATGTTATTGCTGTCGATGTTTGGCTTCAGGATATAGAAGTTATCCTAGAGGCAGCTAGTATTCCTAAGGAAGAGAAGGTGGCCATTGTGCGCCTACAGTTATTGGACTTAGTTCGCAGTTGGTGGCCGATGCTAGCAGTTGGATTAGCAACGCCTGTTTTATGGGCGGTATTCAGCAACAAGTTCCAGACGAAGTATTTTGATGTGGTAGCTCGATATAATCAACAGACGAGATTCACTAATCTTAAGCAGATGGAAAGGACGGTCGATGGATATGCGACCGAGGTTTCTAGACTTAGTCGGTTTGCTCCCACCTTGGTGGAAACCGAATTGGACTTAGCGCAGCGATTCCAGCAGGGACTCCACCTAAAGATTATTATATCAGTGGAGCAGTTTGAGCACCAGTTGTTTGATGTCATCTTGCGAGCAGCGAAGAGGCATGAGTATACTTCGTAGAGGATAGTAGATCGAAACGGAGGAAGGAAGAGGTCCCATAGACAGATATCTCAGTCATCAGCACCAACTTCGGCAGCTAGGGCTTTGACTATTAGAGCTCCTAGGAGGACGACCACAGTCTCGTCGGTTCAGCACTCGACACCAACGTATCCTTAGCAATAAAAGCAGAAGCAGTCTTCCGCAATGGGCTGCACTCATTGTGGGAAGCCAAGACATGTAGTATCAGAGTGTCGCAGAGCATAGGGATTGTGCTTGGCTTATGGGGCACCGGACCACAAGATAGGGTCATGTCTGCATAGAGCCGGTTCATCATCATCAACCTTAACCAGTCCATCAGTTAGGGGTCCAGCACCAGTGTAGCAGCACTCCCAGCCTCCGAGGCCATTGTCGTCTCAGGCTCAACAGTATGCCCAAGCCCAGATTCAGAACCGGCAGAGAGGTTTCCAGCAGAGGGGACCATCACCAAGAAGATAAGGTCAGGCTATGGCTCTGACCGTGGCAGAAGAATTGACATCAGGTGAGCTGGTGGTAGGTACCATTCTGTCAACTCTTTTCCAGCATCGATATTATTTGATTCGGGTGCATCGCATTCATGTATGTCTGTACGATTTGCTACATGGATAGGACTGGAGCCCGAGTCATTATTAGTAAGGCTCAATATACTTACTGGTAGTGGTCTTGTGGGGGTAGATAGAGTCTTTTTCTCGTGTCGAATCGTAGTTATCGGTAGAGAGTTTTTCGCTAGATTAATAGAATTTTTGAAGGCCGACTATGATGTGGTCCTAAGAATGGATTAGTTGAAGGATCAATACGCAAGAATAGACTGCCATATTAGCAGGACTATTTTTGGTATTTTCGGCGAACCAGAGTTTTTATTTTTCAGAGACAAAGTAGAACCTTCTCCACCAGTCTTGCGGATGTAAATAGCAGTAGTAGTTAAGTTTCCCAGAGTAGTAGAAGAGTTTTCTGATGTATTTCCTGAAGAGCTTCCCGGCATGCCCCAGAGAGAGATAGAGTTCACCATTAATTTGCTTCCAGGGACGGCACCAGTGTCAGAAAGAGTCTATAGGATGGAACCTTCAGAATTGGAGATCTTGTATATGATGATTGAAGAACTCAAAACCAAAGGATTCATTCGTGCTAGTGGATCACCTTGGGGAGCCCCGATACTTCTTGTGAAAAGGAAGAATGGTACGTCAAGATTATGTGTTGATTATCGTATCTTGAACTCTGTAACAATCAAGAATAGATATCCCCTACCAAGGATAGATGATTTATTTGATCGACTCAGAGGAGGAGCAGTATTCTCGAAGATTGACTTGTGGTCAGGGTACCATCAGATTAGAGTTAGAAAGCATGACATCCCGAAGACAACATTCAGATCTAGATATGGACATTGGGAGTTCCTTGTTATGCCATTTGGAGCGGCCAATGCGCCAGCCGTATTTATGGACCTCATGAATCGTATCTTCATGTCCTATTTGGACTAGTTCGTGATAGTGTTTATAGAAGACATCGTAGCCTATAGCAAGAATTAGGCAGAGCATGAGCAGCATCTCCGTGTAATTTTTCAGATTCTCAGGGAGCACCAGTTGTATGCGAAGTTCAATAAGTGCAAATTTTGGCTGGATCGTATTTCGTACTTAGGCCATATCATCACCAGAGGTAGAATAGAAGTGGACCCCCAGAAGATAGTGGCTACAGAGACATGGCCAGTACCAGTAGCGTCGCAGAAGTTCAGAGTTTCCTAGGATTGGTCGGCTATTACTAGCAATTTGTATCAGACTTTGCTCAGATTTTAGCACCATTGACGCAGTTGACCCGCAAGGATGTGCATTTTGCTTAGACAGCAGAGTGTCAGAGTTCATTTGAGAAGTTGAATCAAGGATTGATGACGGCACCTATTCTCACACTTCCAGATGGGACAGGAGGATTTTCGGATTATTGTGATGCTTCCGACAGAGGATTGGGATGCATCTTGATGCAGCATGGTAAAAAGTAGTTAGGCGTCACGTCAAATTCGTAATCATGAGAGGAATTACCCAACTCATAACTTGGAACTAGCAGTGGTGGTTTTCACACTTAAGTTGTGGAGGCATTATTTATATGGAGATCGGGTAGAGATTTTCACCTACCACAAGAGTCTTAAGTATGTGTTTACTCAGAAGGACCTTAACATGCATCAGAGGAGATGGCTAGAGCTACTTATGGATTATGACATCAACTTGCAGTATCATCCTGGGAAGGCCAACGTTGTTGCAGATGCATTGAGCAGAAGAGCCAGAGTTTATTTTCTAACAGCACAGCCGGAGTTGTTAGCAGATCTTCAGAAGATGGATATTGAAGATGTTCTTCCTACCAATGTGGCATTGATGGCAAGTATGCAAGTTCAGTCAAGTATAGTTAAGAGGATTAAGTTAGATCAGTCAACGGATTCTAAGCTTCAGCGGCTTAGGGCAGAATGTGAAACAGGACGAAGAGCGGAGTTATACATTCATGAGGACGGTACACTTCGACATGGGAGGCATCTTTGTGTACCCAATAGCGACATCAAGCGAGAGATCATGGTAGAGGCTCACGGTTTACAGTATTCAATTCATCTCGGCGGTACGAAGATGTATCTTGATATCCATCAGCATTTTTGGTGGAATGGCATGAAGAAGAAGATAGCCTGGTTCGTCTCTCGTTGTTTGGTTTGTCAACAAGTTAAGAGGAAACATCAGAGACCAGCTAGACATCTTCAACCTTTACCGATCCCATAATAGAAATGGGAGCATATTTCCATGGATTTTGTAACTGGGTTACCCAAATCCCCAGCTGGAAGATATGCTATCTGGGTTATAGTTGACAGACTCACCAAGGTAGCTCATTTTCTCCCTTTTAGGATTAGTCAGTCGACGGATCAGCTAGCAAAGATGTACCTCAGGTAAATAGTCAGATTGCAAGGAGTACCAGTCAATATTGTATCGGACAAAGATTCAAGATATACATCACACTTTTTACGGAGTCTTCAGAAGAGTTTGGGGACTCGTCTCAAGTTCAGTTCAGCTTATCATCTGCAGACAGATGGTCAGTCAGAACGCACGATCCAGAATCTTGAAGATATATTATGGTCTTTTACGCTTGACTTTGGTGGTTCATGGGAAGATCATCTGCATCTAGTAGAGTTCTCTTATAACAACAGTTTCTAGGCCAGTATCCAGATGGCAGCCTTTGAGGATGTCGATGAGAGACAGATGCTTGGTCTAGAGATGATTACGCAGACTATCGAGGTGGTCAGGCAAGTTAGGGATCATCTTCGAGTTGCACAAGATCGCCAACGCCATTGGGTCGATTCTCATCGACGTCCTCTTGAGTTTTCTATCGACGACTATGTATTCCTTAGGATCTCGCCTACCCCTGGCGTCATTCATTTTGGCGTACGGGAAAAGCTTAGTCCTAGGTATATAGGGCCGTTCGATATTCTTGAGCGAGTAGGTGATGTGTTCTATCGTCTCGCTCTTCCGCCGTCATTACGTGAGGTACATGATATCTTTCATGTATCCAAATTGCGACGATATATTCCGGATCCGAGTCATATCCTTGACCATTCGAAATTGGTTGTTGGTACCAACCTTTCTTATGAGGAAAGGCCCATATCCATAGTCGACCGAAGAGAGAAGGTACTCAAGAACAAGTCTATTAGTCTAGTCCGTGTTGCTTGGGGTCATCACTCTTTGGGTGAGTCAATATGGGAACGTGAGGATGATATCCGATCGCAATATCCACACCTATTTGACTCATAAGGTATAATGTCTTCCTTGTGCCATATGCTTTTAATTCCTTACTTATATGAATGATTGCTTGATTGACTGCTAGTCAGAGATTGCTCGTGATTAGTATAGCCTGCCCCGACATCTCTAGCCTCTTGATTAAATTTCAAGGAAGGAATTCTTTTAAGGTGGGTAGAGTTGTCATTCCCGTTTTTCGTTATACATATTTCCAGTATACATGTACGGATTCCTGACCCGTATTTTGACTTGTCTAGCATGGCTTGGTTTGGTCTTGGTTTAGATTGGCTTGGTTTATTTTGGTTTTGGTTGGAGATGGAAAGGGTGATATAAATATCAACTTCCCACTCTCTCTTCTTATTACTTTCATTAACTTCTTCTTCTTCCTCCATAATTCTCTCCACCCACCTTAGGAAAGTGTAATCTTGATTCATGAGAGATCTCATGTTTTATGGTTCCAATATCTTCATTACTTAGTTTTATGACTCTTTAGTACTTAGCACTTTTGGTTTTGGTGGATTAAATCTTGTAGATCTAATTTTTTATCAAATCTTAGTTTTTTGGGGTTTTGATCTCTCAAACTTCTTTATCTTCAAGTTTTGATTGTTCCATGTTGTAGAGAATTTAATTTTACTCAAAATGGACCTTTAAAAACCCGGATTTCGATTTGTTTTGAGTAATTTATGAACTTGGGAAGTTTATGGGTTCCATGAATGTCACGACCCGCTCCCGAATAATCGGATACGAGTCGGACACGCCCAGCCTTCGTCGAAGAACACGACGAAGTAAGCTGTACAATTCTAAAGAAAACTCTAAGATACAAGAAATGTAAAACATCACAGCTACTATACACGTCCCAGAATCACCACAATCAATAAGTTATTTATACAATATCATCCGGAGACAAATCCGATAACATGAATAAAAATTATACAATCCTGAAATCCTCAATACAATACAATACATGATAAAATCCTCTAAAACAAATCTAAGAAAAGACCTATCTATAACTCTAAAATTCTAGGTCTATCCTGAGGCACAACTCTATCCTGGCTTCGGGCTCTGGTCCATGAAGGATATACAACATCATCAAGTAAACCTACAATGTATCCTGTCAGGAAAAAAGCAAAGTACAACCCCGAGAAGAAGCACTGAACAATGTAAACTAAAATGCATGAAAAGAATCACAATATAAACTAGGGTACAAGACAGGAATATAAAACGATGGTACATGAATAACGATGAAACTATGGTACCATATCCTGAACAATGAACTATGCTATCAGTGTAACATGCAAGTGAAATCACTATCAGAGTATATGACCGGCTGGGTAAACAATGAACAGTGAACAGTGAACAATGAACAATGGTACGGCTTAGAGTCTCACGTGCACGATGTGAGACCTAAGCTATTAGTTAATGCCTAGCTAAAATAGGATTGGTCACATATCTGTATTATTTCCCCACCCCAATGTACAAGTAAGAACAATGAACTATGAACAATAAACAGTGAACAATGAACAATGAACAGTCGTGTGTACAACGTGTCAATATAAGAACATGAAGCAAGACAGAAATACAGAGTAAAGGGATCGAGTCGGTGTACTTGCCTGATGTTGTTGTAGATGTCAAATCCAAGGTCTAGAGAAAATCTGTGATGAGAAGACACAATGTTTCTAAGAGTATTATTCCAAAACTTAAAACAACCAAAATACTTACTTTATAGTCTGTCTAAATAATCTAATAGCCGGTTCTAAGTTAATACCCATTACCCCCTTATATCGACCCAACTCATTTTAAACAAAATTAGAAAGCCTAAACTTAAACCTCAATATACCAACAACCACCTCAACCTCAATAATTCCTTTATTATAAAATCCTCAAACTAACTCCCTGCCTAAAACTTGGATTCAAGCCTACAATTCAATTATCAGACTAAACACTATTACAATTAAACGAGAATTATCTAATGGTTATGTTATTCCTTTAGAAAAGTAGTGCATATGATCATATTTCTAGTAACCAATTCCAATCTTCCAATCAATGAGACAAACCTCCTAGCCATATAAACCTCAAACCTTTATTATAGTTTATTTAGGGGTTCTCTTAAGCGACTAATACAACATAGTCTAATAGGTAGATAACTATCACTAACAGATGATCTATAATACATTATCCACTTATTTTAACGGGAACTAAGCTCCTGACATTGTTTATCTCTCAGGGTTGCACACAAGTTCCTCCAACTTGATTTTAAACCCAAAAGCTAACTTCATTCTATACTATCATATCTCAATACTTGCATCTAGCCTTAAGTCCTAGTCGGAGACACCCAGGCTTATAACTATCCCAGTTTAAACAGTGGCTTAAATCCATGATTTATTGCCCAAAATCCCAAATCCACCTATTCTGTGTTCAGTCATCTATCAAATGAACTTAACTTCCTTTGAAATACCCAACTGGATGATCAATCCTCAATGTCAGTCTTGAACAGGGTTGACAGATACCTGTCCAAACAGATACCATTCAGCCCTGTCCCAAACTGACATAAACCAATCCTTAAATAAGGACTGATGCCAATCAGTTATGATCTAGGGCTAATTCATCTAGTCATAAGGTAATATCCAGGTGTTATGTTCAGTAATGGATGCAAAATCAGTTTCAAAATGAACTAAACTAACTCACTGTACTCCAAAACCTAAGGATAGTAGGTTCAAAAACGAACAGTCAAAAATATGGGATAGTAGGTTCAAAACCTAAGGAAACGAACTCACTGTATCGACCCACACACAGCCACACTGATTTCCAACCTTTTACACACACAAATTCTTCCCCAAACTACACCAGATTAATCGTATAAACAAAATATGGGAGAACAAGGTACCTGTGCGCTCACGAACAGTTGAAAATGTCCCCAGTGTACAATACTAAAAAGATCGTATCCAAACCAGTTTTCTTCAGCTGCCAATTCATTCATTGAACAAGTAAAGAGCACCAAATTAAACCGCAACGTGATCTAATTTGTTTACTGATCTAACCCAGAATTGAAGGAATAATCACAAGTTTAAACAAGGCTCACCAATGTGGACTTCAACCAATCGACATCAAGAAGTAAAGCTTCGAACAAGAATCTGTTCAGAATTTTAAAATCAAAAGGTGCTGCCCATTTGCACAGATCGTTCCCTCCAAATAAATCAAGGTAGAAGAAAGAATTCAATTCAAGCAATTACAACTTACCAATCCGGAGTTGAGGTTGCTAAGCTATTAGACGTAGCCATCCGCCATCTCGCCGGCTCAGTCGAACGCCTAATGACGCAGATGAAGAAACTTCGATTGAGAACACTTTAGAATCTCGGATGGAAACAACTCAAGTAAACTCACCGATCTAGGTAGATACCGATCTCCTCACGACCGATTCAAATTGGAAGAGTATTAAAGCTTCACAGGGTTATTCCATCAAATTCCTGAGGCTCAAACAACAAAGTGCCTAATAAGAATTATATTTGAAACTCCTGATTGAAAATTCAAAAAGAACACGGAAACATTATGAATCATTAGGCTGAACAGAGTTAGTCTTGAACAAGAAGAACTCAGTCTTTACCAAACCCATGAAAATTCGAGAATCGAATTTATAAGGAGAAAACCAAAGACAACTCACCGATCACAACTGGAGGAGTTCGTCGCTGAAGAAACGGTTACTCCTTCCTTTGTTGGGGTCGATGAGATCCGGTCGCTGCCTCCGTGAAGCTGCGCCTAGCTGATCACTGCCGGAGTCGTCATCTCCGTCATCACGTGCTGCGTCGATCAGAGATCCAAAAATAATGGGAGTTGGAACAAAGAAGAACTAGTGAGAAGCTATGCTTGAAAAATAACAGAGGGAAGGAGAGATCGAGAGCTCTGCTCTCTGCAGAGGAAATGGATTTTGTGAGAAAGTGAGAGAGGGAGAGGGATTCAAATAGAAGTTATTTGGAAATGTAATGGAGTTTTACAAAAAGACCCCCAACAATAACTTTATTACAGGTTTGTTCTGGAATTAGTTAGAAGAGTTTTGGGAAATTTAAAAGGTCGTTACAAGGTTGTTACAAATAGAGGGAACTTTAAATTTGAAACCAAATTCAAATTTGCTCTTAATTAAGAAAATTGTATTATTAAGAAATTGGTAAATCAATTAAATATTCAAACCATAAATAAAATATATCTAAATTAAAAAAATCCCAGAAAATAAATAAAAATAATAATTTAGAAAGCGGGGTTACAAATCTACCCCCTTAGAAAAATTTCATCCTCGAAATTTCAGAATGGCACAATTAGACATGATCAAGATAATTAAGTAAAAAATTTTAAAGTTAGCAAAATGTTAAAGTGGTTCAAAAATGAAATCAATGGATAATAGTCTCTATAGTACCCGACAATCTTTAAATCTGAAATCACTTTCCCTACGGTTCCTGCCTCGCCAGTATGCATATGGCTGCAGTAAACTTTCGGTTCCATGGTCCTGATAATAGTAGACTATCGAGACATTTTGTCAACTTTATCCGATAATAAGAGAAATTTAGGACTTAGCTTCAATAATATCTGAGAACCTGTGAATACCCGTAATTACTTTGACTTAGAGCCCTTACCTCGCCAGTGTACATCTAGCTGCAATGGACTCACGGTCTCCATAAACCAGGTCATAGTAGGTTGTCAAATATTTTCTCAACTTTATCCAGAAGTTTCAAGGAAGTTTGTGAAAATTCTAAATCATGAAAGAGAGTGCTAGTATCTGTTCTTCAGAAACAAAAAAAATTTATTGGATACCAAGAGACAATCAACAGTCAACAAGTAGCTCATAGGTACTATAAAACAAACAGTAAGATAGGGAGACTGTAAAACAAGTCTCGAATGAAGAAACAACAAGGAAATGCAAAAAGAACATCAAGAAAGGTAATGATCACAAGTGCCTCCGGTCGTCAGTACGCGTCCGTAATAGGAATGGTCTCCACTTCCTCGGCTATCATAAGGTAGACTCGCCCCTCTGTCTGATCTTCCTGTGACTGCTGGACATGAAGAGGTAAGTCCTCCTGCTGGGGTCTCGGTGCTCCTCGTGCTCGTCCCTCAGCGGTTTCTGGACAATCTCTGACCTGGTGAGCAGGTGATCCACAGAACAAGCAAAGCCTCAGCCTCTTGCGACATTCGTCGTAATGATGTCCCTGGCGGTGACAGTAGTTGTAAGTGACTGCCAACTGCTGCCTATGTGGTGGGTTTACATGAAGCCTGGCTGGACGGTGCTGAACTGCTGTCTGCTGAACTGGCCTCGTCTGAGTCCGTATCTGTACCCTCTTCGCTGGCGCCTGGTAACTGTTGCTGCCGATGTCCCTATCCCTCTTGGGCCTCGGGTCCATCTCCTTCTCAACTGCCTGGGCGATCATGAGGATGCTCGAGAAAGTAGTCACCTGGCTAATAGCTACTGCGTGCCGCAGCTCCCTGGTCAGGCCATTCTTGAATCTCCAGGCCCTCTCCTCCGGCGTGATGACTAGGTTCTCTGCGAACCTGCTGAGTCGGGTAAACTCTGAAGTATACTCTGCCACTGGCATCGTCCCCTGCTGCAAGGCCTCGAACTGCATTCGAAGCTCGTCCCTCTCGATGTCTGGTAAAAACTTCTCCTTGAACAGAGTTTTAAAATCTGACCAAAGAACCTGCTGTGCTGCCAACTGGGGTTCCTCCTGGTACCAGGCTCTGGCAAGGTCGAACAGCCGCATACTCGCCACCCCCACCTTCAGGTCATCCGAGATCTGTGCCATCTTCAAGGTCATCTCTGCATTCTCCAGCCATTCGTCTACATTGACGATCCCCTCGTTGCCCCAAAAGTCCATCGGGCAGAGGTTCTGGTATGTCACGACCCGTACCCGCTTTTCGGACGCGAGCTCGTGAGCAAGCCAGCTACATATCGAGCGGACTCCAGCCCGACTCGAGTACGTATAAGCTGTCAAGGTCATGGTATACTGCCAAATCTTGGCAAACAAATCTATATCTCAATCCACAATAAATATACGAAACACGAATGAACAAGTATGGGTCATGGTCTGCAGTCCATTAACATATTGTTCGATTAGACTCGAAGAATGATGTGAGTCTATAAATAAGCAGAGTATATCATGGTACTGAATATAAAGCACGATCTGATAATAAAGAATTAACACAAACAGATACCTGTATCAGACATCGCAATCATCTACCATCCTGCTCTGCTAACTAACTCCATGCAATCGCTAAACCTGAAGAGATCATCAGGTCCTCAAAGGACTAGTAAGATACATAAAATATGCCTATCTAACAGTTTAATCATGCAATAATATAAACGAGGTGTAAACAGGTACTAGATACGAGACTGACAAGTGGCTACTGACAGGTAACTATGAACTCGGATACGGGATCAAGTATGCCTAAATGAACTGCTGGTAGATCAATGGATAACCAACCCTCGCCCCGATTGTGGACTCGCAGGTCAGTTTCAGGACAAGTCACTCTCGCCCCGATTGTGGACTCACAGGTACAAAGGCAACCCTCGCCCCGTGTGTGGACTCGCAGGTTGTGGGAAAGACAAAGGAATAGCAGTTCACTCACTCATACTTACAGACACGGCTCAGTCAAGACACAGGTGAAGACACGACGCAATCATGATACACGAGAGAACCAATCCAATATGAACTACAAGGCTAACCATGTACATAGACTATATCTATACTAGCAAGCATGATATACAAATCACAAGTAAATAACCAACTGGTAAAACTGTATACTAATAGAAATATGCATGTAAATAATCTGTAGAGGGATGCAAGGTATACTTGCCTGGAGGTTGCACACAGATCCAACAAAATACAGTCAACTGCCAAGCCATGAAGTCCAAGCCATCACAACTGTCTCCGAAAGTGCGAAGTCGGGGCTTTGGGGAACGCTGCTGTTGTTGTTCCAGCGCGTGCGAGCGCTGTCGACGGCTTGGCCGGCCATCTGTGTGCCCTCAGCCGTGCGTGGCGGCGCCCAGGGTGGCGCGCGCACCCAGAGGGGGTCGCCACGGGTCAGCGCTCTTCGGTTTGAGTCGAGGGTTAGGGTTTTCCTGGTTGTCGAGCGTGAATATATATACTCGCACACGCGAGTATTCTCTCCTCTGTTCGGCTGAACGAACTACTTGGGCTGCTTGGTTGCAGATGGAGAAATTTAATTTGTATGGTTTTGCTCAAACCAATGAGCTCGGCTCGGTTAGACTGGGCCTGGGTTAGGCTAGGATGTATTGAACTGGGCATGGGCTTGGGGTTAAGAGTTGGGGGTCTCCTACTGATTGGTGCTGGGACAATGTACCACATAGAAAATAGCAACTTGAGTTGATGCACAATATAGAGCATGGCCCATATGCCTTTCAATGACATAAATTTGAAACCCTGTTGTGGTTCACATGGGCATGGGCATGGCAACTTGTTAGAAGTATTATTTCAGCTGGGGTGAGAGCTCTCGGGCCTGGGGGCTGTTTGCTTGCTGCTTTGGGCTGTGGGGGTTTCCACTAATTGGATTTGTTTCTCTCTTTTGATCGAAATATTTATATATCTATATATATATATACCATAAACTTCAAAAATCAATTTACCATTATAACACTATATATCCATATAGTTAATATATTAAGCATATGTGTACTTAGATAAATTCAATTGACAAATATTAAGAACCACCAAAATATACTAAATAGTAATAAATGTGTTTATTTTGATTACCACATAATAACTTTATCAATAATAAAATAAATAAAATAATTCAATGATTGTCTTAGTGCATGTGCTACACGCCCATATTAGGATACAAAAATTGTACAAAACTCTGTAAAACATTGTTAAATAATAATAATAATAATAATAATAATAATAATAATACCAATTAGCACAAATAGCAAATAACCAATTAATAGGAGGAGTACTGGTGACACAATACTATCACTCTATTTGGGTCCACAGAAAAATGGTGCTAGTAATCTAGAAATAACATTCTAAAATATTAATGCCATTTACATATAGTCATATAACAATTATTAACAGAACATCATTTAGTAGAACGTCAAGTTAACATACGAATTGCACCCAAAATATGTCGATATGGACATCTTTGGGCGTACCACCTCACTATATGGGCTCGAGCTCAGTTCGGCTAAGTTGGTACAATCGGGTTATCTAAAATCAATATATCCAATTAATAAATAAATGATTCATCGGTGGGGGTTAAATCGCAACTTGGCCTGGTTTTCCTAGTTAGGACATTACTATGGCTCGGTCTTCCTTGGCATGACTAATACACTAGTCAAGGCATGCCACTGCACTACCCGTGCCATGATTCCTAGTCGCCTTGTCCTCCAAAACTCAACCATGGCTAATGCCATCCACCGTAATAATTAACTAAATAGTTATTTATAAAATCTAAAATCACTATTTAAATCAAAAATATTTTAAAAAATCCGGGAAGGGAAGCTACAAATCTACCCACCTTAAAAATAATTTCGTCCTTGAAATTCTAATTTCTAATTATTCCTAAAAATTCAAAAGGAAGTCTACTATTATCTAAATCTCCTTAAATTTAATTCCTCAAAATAGTTTACAACCTTCCCCTAGCAATTTTGTAACTACGAAATCTCGAGGACTTCTACCCACCTTTGGTCACACTACTCCTCAAAACAAGGTTACTAGAATCATATGGTCTTCTAACTAGTTGCTAACCATTCTGCCGGCAGATATCTAGGCATATGGCAACTATAATCCTCATATCTATAAACAATCAATATTCAATAGTCAAGCAATATATTCTATAATTTAAGGATTCCTAATGAATTCTAGACATCATGATTGTTCGTCACTCCGAAATGGGAAGGGACGAGAATCAATGGTACAGGAAGCAAGGAAGTATAATCGAGAGCAAATATGGAGTTTTCAAGGTCGTAGAGAATTTCTAGGAAAATTTTCAAGGCAGAGTGGATTAAGATTCCTAAGGTTTAGTCATTGTCGCAGGCTCGTACCAGTACAGTTACGTAACCGGTATGATATGCTCTGACCTGTATGGGCCACCACAAAAACTTGTCACGACCCGCACCCGCTTTTTGGACGCGAGCTCGTGAGCAAGCCAGCTACGTATCGAGCGGACTCCAGCCCGACTCGAGTACGTATAAGCTGTCAAGGTCATGGTATACTGCCAAATCATGGCAAACAAATCTATATCTCAATCCACAATAAATATACGAAACACGAATGAACAAGTATGGGTCATGGTCTACAGCCCATTAACATATTGTTCGATTAGACTCGAAGAATGATGTGAGTCTATAAATAAGCAGAGTATATCATGGTACTGAATATAAAGCACGATCAGATAATAAAGAATTAACACAAACAGATACCTGTATCAGACATCGCAATCATCTACCATCCTGCTCTGCTAACTAACTCCATGCAATCGCTAAACCTGAAGAGATCATCAGGTCCTCAGAGGACTAGCAAGATACATAAAACATGCCTATCTAACAGTTTAATCATGCAATAATATAAACGGGGTGTAAACAGGTACTAGACACGAGACTGACAAGTGGCTACTGACAGGTAACTATTAACTCGGATACGGGATCAAGTATGCCTAAATGAACTGCTGGTAGATCAATGGATAACCAACCCTCGCCCCGATTGTGGACTCGCAGGTCAGTTTCAAGATAAGTCACCCTCGCCCCGATTGTGGACTCGCAGGTGCAAAGGCAACCCTCGCCCCGTGTGTGGACTCGCAGGTTGTGGGAAAGACAAAGGAATAGTAGTTCACTCACTCATACTTACAGACACGGCTCAGTCAAGACACAGGTGAAGACACGACACGACGCAATCACAATACACAAGAGAACCAATCCAATATAAACTACAAGGCTAACCATGTACATAGACTATATCTATACTAGCAAGCATGATATACAAATCACAAGTAAATAACCAACTGGTAAAACTGTATACTAATAGAAATATGCATGTAAATAATCTGTAGAGGGAGGCAAGGTATACTTGCCTGGAGGTTGCACACAGATCCAATAAAATACAGTCAACTGCCAAGCCATGAAGTCCAAGCCATCACAACTGTCTCCGAAAGCGTAAAGTCGGGGCTTTGGGGAATGCTGCTGTTGTTGTTCCAGCGCGTACGAGCGCTGTCGGCGGCTTGGCCGGCCATCTGCGTGCCCTCAGCCGTGCGTGGCGGCGCCCAGGGTGGCGCGCGCACCCAGAGGGGGTCGCCAGGGGTCGGCGCTCTTCGGTTTGAGTCGAGGGTTAGGGTTTTCCTGGTTGTCGAGCGTGAATATATATACTCACACATGCGAGTATTCTCTCCTCTGTTCGGCTGAACGAACTACTTGGGCTGCTTGGTTGCTGATGGGGAAATTTAATTTGTATGGTTTTGCTCAAACCAATGAGCTCAGCTCGGTTAGACTGGGCCTGGGTTAGGCTAGGATGTATTGAACTGGGCATGGGCTTAGGGTTAAGAGTTGGGGGTCTCCTACTGATTGGTGCTGGGACAATGTACTACATAGAAAATAGCAACTTGAGTTGATGCACAATATAGAGCATGGCCCATATGCCTTTCAATGACATAAATTTGAAACCCTGTTGTGGTTCACATGGGCATGGGCATGGCAACTTGTTAGAAGTATTATTTCAGCTGGGGTGAGAGCTCTCGGGCCTGGGGGCTGTTTGCTTGCTGCTTTGGGCTGTGGGGGTTTCCACTAATTGGATTTGTTTCTCTCTTTTGATCGAAATATTTATATATCTATATATATATATACCATAAACTTCAAAAATCAATTTACCATTATAACACTATATATCCATATAGTTAATATATTAAGCATATGTGTACTTAGATAAATTCAATTGACAAATAATAAGAACCACCAAAATATACTAAATAGTAATAAATGTGTTTATTTTGGTTACCACATAATAACTTTATCAATAATAAAATAATAAAAATAATTCAATGATTGTCTTAGTGTATATGCTACACGCCCATATTAGGATACAAAAATTGTACAAAACTCTGTAAAACATTGTTAAATAATAATAATAATAATAATAATAATACCAATTAGCACAAATAGCAAATAACCCATTAATAGGAGTACTGGTGACACAATACTATCACTCTATTTGGGTCCACAGAAAAATGGTGCTAGTAATCTAGAAATAACATTCTAAAATATTAATGCCATTTACATATTGTCATATAACAATTATTAACAGAACATCATTTAGTAGAACGTCAAGTTAACATACGAATTGCACCCAAAATATGTCGATATGGACATCTTTGGGCGTACCACCTCACTATATGGGCTCGGGCTCAGTTCGGCTAAGTTGGTACAATCGGGTTATCTAAAATCAATATATCCAATTAATAAATAAATGATTCATCGGTGGGGGTTAAATCGCAACTTGGCCTGGTTTTCCTAGTTAGGACATCACTATGGCTCGATCTTCCTTGGCATGACTAATACACTAGTCAAGGCATGCCACTGCACTACCCGTGCCATGATTCCTAGTCGCCTTGTACTCCAAAACTCAACCATGGCTAATGCCATCCACCGTAATAATTAACTAAATAGTTATTTATAAAATCTAAAATCACTATTTAAATCAAAAATATTTTAAAAAAATTCGGAAAGGGAAGCTACATGGTATTCCTTGGCCGTCCCTGGTCTCGGTGCTCGTGGTACTGGCGGTGCTACTGGTGCCGGTGCTGCCGTCTCTCGAGTCCTGAGTGCGTCGACGATGGTCGCTCTGAACTGTGCTGCCTAGTGATTCTGGGCCTCCATAAACTGCTGGAACATCGCCATCACCTGGGCGCCGTCAAACATCATCGTCGAGGGCAGCGAAAGAAAGATAGGAGGCGCTGGCGGAAGCTGATCTGCCGGAACGTCTGGTGCGCTGATCTAAACTGCCTGCAACTCCGAGCTGATCCGCGGTCTTCCTCGTAGTGACCATCCTAAAATAGAAAAAAAACTCGTTGATTGCTAAGCCCTAGAAAATAGTCAACCTCCTAAAATATTTTGAGTATAATCAATCTTAATATTCAAAAACTATAACCATTTCCCATGAATCCTTTGTTGTGATGAGTTTTCCTTAGTCTAACAGGTTCCCCAATAGCACTTTATAGCCTAAGTGCCATTAGGACTGACCTACATGGGCCACCACTAAAAACATGTCACGACCCACTCCCGAATAATCGGACACGAATCGGACACGCCCAGCCTTCGTCGAAGAACATGACGAAGTAAGCTGTACAATTCTACGAAAAACTCCAAGATACAAGAAATATAAAATATCACAGCTACTATACACGTTCCCAGAATTACCACAATCCACAAGTTATTTATACAATATCATCCGGAGACAAATCCGGTAACATAAATAAAAATTATACAATCCTGAAATCCTCAATACAATACAATATATGATAAAATCCTCTAAAACAAATCTAAGAAAAGACATGTCTATAACTCTGAAATTCTAGGTCTATCCTGAGGCACAACTCTATCCTGACTTCGGGCTCTGGCCCATGAAGGAGATACAACATCATCAAGTAAACTTGCAATGTATCCTGTCAGGAAAAGAGAAAAGTACAACCTCGACAAGAAGCACTGAACAATGTAAATTGAAATGCATGAAAAGAATCACAATATAAACTAGGGTACAAGACAGGAATATGAAATGGTGGTACATGAATAACGATGAAACTATGGTACCAGATCCTGAACAATGAACTATGCTATCAGTGTAACATGCAAGTGAAATAACTATCAGAGTATGTGACCGGCTGGATGAACAATGAACAGTGAACAATGAACAATGGTACGGCTTAGAGTCCCACGTGCACGATGTGAGACCTAAGCTATTAGTCAATGCCTAGCTAAAATAGGATTGGTCACATATCTGTAGTATTTCCCCACCCCCAATGTACAAGTAAGAACAATGAACTATGAACAGTGAACAATGAACAATGAACAGTCGTGTGTACAACGTGTCAATATGAGAACATGAAGCAAGACAGAAATACAGAGTAAAGGGATTTGAGTCGGTGTACTTGCCTGATGTTGTTGTAGATGCCAAGTCCAAGGTCTAGAGAAAATCTGTGATGAGAAGACACATTATTTCTAAGAGTATTATTCCAAAACTTAAAACAACCAAAATACTTACTTTATAATCTATGTCTAAATGATCTAATAGCCAGTTCTAAGTTAATACCCATTACCCCCTTATATCGATCCAACTTATTTTAAACAAAATTAGAATACCTAAACTTAAACCTCAATATACCAACAACCACCTCAACCTCAATAATTTCTTTATTATAAAATCCTCAAACCAACTCCCTGCCTAAAACTTGGACTCAAGCCCACAATTCAATTATCAGACTAAATACTATTACAATTAAACGAGAATTATCTAATGGTTATGTTATTCCTTTAGAAAAGTAGTGCATATGATCATATTTCTAGTAACCAATTTCAATATTCCAATCAATGAGACAAACCTCCTAGCCACATAAACCTCAAACCTTCATTATAGTTTATTTAGGGGTTCTCTTAAGCGACTAATACAACATGGTCTAATAGGTAGATAACTAACAGTAACAGATGATCTATAATACATTATCCATTTGTTTTAACGGGAACTAAGCTTCTGACATTGTTCATCTCTCAGGGTTGCACACAAGTTCTTCCAACTTGATTTCAAACCCAAAAGCTAACTTCATTCTATACTATCATATCTCAATACTTGCATCTAGCCTTAAGTCCTAGTCGGAGACACCCAGGCTTATAACTATCCCAGTTTAAACAGTGGCTTAAATCCATGATTTATTGCCCAAAATCCCAAATCCACCTATTCTGTGTTCAGCCATCTACCAAATGAACTTAACTTCCTTTAAAATACCCAACTGGATGATCAATCCTCAATATCAGTCTTGGACAGGGTTGACAGATACCTGTCCAAACTGATACCATTCAGCCCTGTCCCAAACTGACATAAACCAGTCCTTAAATAAGGACTAATGCCAATCAGTTTTTATCTAGGGCTAATTCATCCAGTCACAAGGTAATACCCAGGTGTTATGTTCAGTAATGGATGCAAAATCAGTCTCAAAATGAACCAAACTAACTCACTGTACTCCAAAACCTAAGGATAGTAGGTTCAAAAATGAATAGTCAAAAATATGGGATAGTAGGTTCAAAACCTAAGGAAAATAACTCACTGTATTGACCCACACACAGCCACACTGATTTCTAACCTTTCACACACACAAATTCTTCCCCAAACTACACCAAATTAATCGTATAAACAAAATATAGGAGAACAAGATACCTGTGCGCTCATGAACAGTCGAAAATGTCTCCAGTGTACAATACTGAAAAGATCGTGTCCAATTCAGTTTTCCTTAGCTGCCAATTTATTCATCGAACAAGTAAAGAGCACCAAATTAAACAGCAACATGAGCTATATTGATTACTGATCAACCCAGAATTGAAGGGATAATCACAAGTTTAAACAAGGCTCACCAATGTGGACTTCAACCGATCGACATCAAGAAGTAAAGCTTCGAACAAGAATCTGTTCAGAATTTCAAAATCAAAAGGTGCTGTCCATTTGCACAGATCGTTCCCTCCAAATAAATCAAGGTAGAAGAAAGAATTCAATTCAAGCAATTACAACTTACTAATCCGGAGATGAGGTTGCTAAGCTATTAGACGTAGCCATCCGCCATCTTGCCGGCTCAGTCGAACGTCGAATGACGCAGCTCAAGAAACTTCGATTGAGAACACTCTGGAATCTCGGATAGAAACAACTCAAGTAAACTTACCGATCTAGGTGGATACCGATCTCCTCACGACCGATTCAAATTGGAAGAGTATCAAAGCTTCACAGGGACATTCCATCAAATTCTTGAGGCTCAAACAACAAAGTGCCTAATAAGAATTATATTTGAAGCTCCTGATTGAAAATTCAAAAAGAACACGAAAACATTATAAATCATTAGGCTGAACAGAGTTAGTCTTGAACAAGAAGAACTCAGTCTTCACCAAACCTATAAAAATTCGAGAATCAAATTTATGAGGATAAAACCAAAGACAACTCACCGATCACAACTGGAGGAGTTCGTCGCTGAAGAAACGGTCACTCCTTCCTTTGTTATGGTCGATGAGATCCGATCGTCGCCTCCGTGAAGCTGCGCCTAGCTGATCACTGCTGGAGTCGTCATCTCTGTCATCACGTGCTGCGTCGATCAGAGATCCGAAAATAATGGGAGTTGGAACGAAGAAGAACTAGTGAGAAGCTCTCCTTGGAAAATAACAGAGGGAATGAGAGATCGAGAGGTCTGCTCTCTGCAGAGGAAATGGATTTTGTGAGGAAGTGAGAGAGAGAGAGGGATTTAAACAACAATAACTTTATTACAGGTTTGTTATGGGAATTAGTTAGAACAGTTTTTGGAAAATTTAAAAGGTTGTTACAAGGTTGTTACAAATGGGGAGAACTTTAAATTTGAAACCAAATTCAAATTTTCTCTTAATTAAGAAAATTTTATTATTAAGAAACTGGTAAATTAATTAAATATTCAAACCATAAATAAAATATATCTAAATTAAAAAAAATCCCAAAACATAAATAAAATTAATAATTCGGAAAGCGGGGTAAGTAAATCTTATCCTGACACCGTGGATGGTAGTGCCCGTACAAGCTACATGTCTCGTCTTGCATCATGTCTAGGACATGAATACCTGATTTTCCACGGTCAGGGATTCATACTGAATATAACTAGGATAATGACTAGATTGATCAAGTAGTTCAGGAAGAGATTTCTCAACTACAGGCAGTCCCATTATCTGGACGCTTTAATTGGACTTATAGCCTACCGTCGAGTAGGGCACATTTCTAACACGCTGTCATGTGTTGCACCCCCAAGTCACCTAATACAACTCTCTCAACTTGCAACTGGATAACCTGGATTAAGTCTGCAGGGCTTGTGGCTGTTGGAACATCTCAATACATCTTGTTAGTAACTAGGCTTGTGACAACCCTAGTTAGATAAAGTATCAAGTCGTACTCATTGTTTGGCTGTGATTGATGGATGGAGACCCGTCTAGCCTAGTCTTGTCTAGACAAGGCCAGTACAAGGTTACTTCAGCACGTTATTGTTTATGCTTTACCTTATCGATAATCAGTCACAGACTAAATTCTATTCAGGTGAAGGTTTACAACCCCGGCCCTTGTTTGGTTTACGGGTTGTAACTTCGTTACCGGATTAGTTTCTTAGTTATCTTATCGTTAAACCCCTGAATTCTTAAATCTAAGTTTTCTTGTCATTATTATGTCGTGTAATCTAACATGCTGATTTTAGTTCTTAAGTGAAGCCTCCCTTGTGGTACTTGCTCTTTCTGGGTTCTGACCCAGCTGGTTTTGTATAGCCAGATTTCAGAGTAGCACCCGAGGATCTTCCAGCCTTCCAGCTAGATGGTGAATACTAGACGCAACCCTAGCTGACAACGAGTGAGTTTTATTTTGCTCTTCCACTCTATTGTAAATTATTCTTTCGAGGCATTTAGCCGCCGAGCAAGTGTTAGATCGTGTTAAAATCTTACATTCCTGTCTGCCTAAGGGCTGTAACATGAATGACAAATCCTAGGGTTGATCATGTATGACTTAAACTCTTGCTAGTCTTTGTATTTTGTATGAGTAGCTTTATGATCATCTGAATATGTAATGTTTGGGACGCCTTATCTTGTATGTCTGATGATCTACCATCTTTTTACCTTTACTTGCTTGCTTGAGATTAAGACACTAGGCTTGTACTTGACCATAAGAGACCGTCGGCTTGTAGATAAACCCTCATACATCTAGACAGCCGTGATCGTATTGTGAGGTGGGGTTTACTTTAATGTACGTAGCTGACTGTGTCTGTCCCCCGCTCTCGAGTATTATGGTTCTGGGGCGTGATACCCAGGAGGAGCCAGTCCAGTAAAGGAAACACCAATAGATGTAGCCTAGTAGCATTAGTATTTTATTGTACTGGATTTGTACTAGACTTTGAGATATTGTATGTTTCCATACTGTACTTATGTGGATGTTAAGATAGCTAGACTCTTGGACCAATATGTTTTGAGACACATATATTTCTGGTGCTATTGGACCGGGAAGACAGGTCTCAAGGAAAACCTCTTGTAGCTTCATAAGTGTGCCTACTACCACACTCTAGTTTTTTCTCCTATAGAGGATTAGCTTCCTAAAATGATATTAAATTCAATAAGGTGTTACTTCTTCCAGAGGATACTGAGAATATATTCACCACAGCCGGATGATCCCCACATTCAAAACTTAGTTCTGGGAATTTAGAGAGGTCTCCATGGGCTTCTACTTGAACATCTTGGTGAGAGTATAAAATTCTGATGAAAAGCAATAGAAAGACATATAGGGACAGATAGATCTAGAGACTATGAGAGCTATGAAGGACCTAAGTTTCCATTTGGCAAGAAGTTAAGAGAGTATTGGGGAACTGGAAAGCAATAAAACCTCACAGCCGGATGGCTTCCCTATCTTTTTCTATAAGCAATTTTGGAAAATTATAAAAAAATTAATGTATCTTTAATGAGTTGGTAAAGGCTATTGTAAACCAGGACACATCATTATGCCTTCAAGTCCTTATTCCCAAGAAGGACTCAAGGAAGAATCGTTGATGGTGGAAGATTTTCGACCCATCAGCCTTCTTAAAAGATCCTTCAAGATTCTGACTAACAATTTGGTCAAGACTCTAAAGAAGTATGAATGAACTTGTGGGCAATGATCAATGGTAAGGGAAGTACCTTCTTTAATGAGCAGTGTTATTTTAGTAAGGGTAACTACACTCTTCACTTTTTTTACATAGTATAATGTATACAAAAAATGTAACCTATTCTACGAGGAGAAAATAGAGTTCGGTTATCAAATTGGATAAGGAAAAAGCTTATTATTTCTTGGATTGGAGGTGCATTAGTAAAATATACTGAGAACATTTGTCCTGAATGGAAAACATGTGTTGGCCTACTTCTGCACAACGGTAAGGCCACCATTAGCTTGAATAGGGATGTAGGAATTGAGGTCAAATATGTAAACATGCTTTATAGCAAGGAAACAAGAATCCCCTTCATTGTTTACTTTTCCAGTGGATAGCCTTACAGTGCAGACCTCAACCCCCCCTCCCCCAATTGTCTGCTCTTAGAAGCAGAAGAGTCTTGATCGGCGAGGGATCACCACATCCAGGGATGATGAAATTTGTGTTGCTATGAGGGAAGAGAGTTTTCTGCTATCAAATTGGATTTGGAAAAAGCTTATGATTTTGTGGATTGAAGGTCAGTAATGAAGCATTGAACATGAGAGGATTTGGTTTTGAATGGAAAATATGTGTAGGCCTACTCTTGCACACTGTTATGGTAGGGCTACCATTATTTTGAATAAGGATGATAGTGCTGTCAAATGTAAACATGATTTACAGCAAGAAACCCAATATCCCCTTCATTGTTTAATCTTGACGTGGCTAAGGAGAATTCATTCACACCATTTTTATCTCAAAAAAGGATAATAGTTTCACAAAATTATCTAATTCCTATTTCAAAAACAATAGTTTCACGCCATCCCCATTTCAGAAACTCAGAGATGCATACAGGTTACCAAATTCCCATTTCAGACACATAGTTTCACAAAATCAACCAAGATAAAGCCTTTCCTGCCAAAACATTCATCCAACCCTAACCCAGAGCCCAAAGTCCCCAGACCAAGAAGGTGATACAAATTAACTCACAGATACACACAAATTATCAAATACCCATATCAGAAACCTAGTTTTATGACAACAACCAAGATGGCTCTTTTACCATATAATTCAACCTACAAAACTAACCAGATCATAAAATCTAACTCCCAACCAATCAAACAAGAACAAGAGAAAGCAAATACCATAAATTTCAAACTCACCGAATCCTTTATTTCTGGCATCCACCACCATTGGCATTCATATCCTCCTCGATCATCTCCGTCAAGTAAACCCTCAGGAAATTAGCAACATCGAAGCGCTTCTCAGCCATCATCGCCTCGATGTCGGCCTTCCTCAGCACCATCCTTTTCTTTGTCGAGTGGTAGGTGAGTCTTCATTGGAAGATGAAAACAAAAGAAAGTAAAAGATTTTGGAAAAGTTACTACTGATTCGTCTTCTCCGTGTGGGAGATCTTTTTGTGCTGCACGGCCAGCCGGTCTCGAAGGCCACGACGAAGGTTGGTGGTGGTGGTGGCGAAGGAGCGACAGAGGGGGTGGTTCTCAAGAGGTTAGGGTTAGAGTTTGGGGAGGACCTCTAGAGCAAGACGGAGAGGGCGAGAGCGTAGGCCATGGAAGGAGAAGAAGGTGGCAGAGAGGGAGATGAAAGAACTCATTTTTTTTAAGAAGAAGAAGAGAGGGCTTTATTCTCCCTGTAGTGAGCAAGGATCAAAATAATTGTGTAACCATCAACGTAGATGGTATAATAATAAAAACTTTCAAAAAATTACTATAATAGCAGCTGAAAAAATTATTGTAATTTTTTTACACATACATTACTTGATGGTTATCACCGAACTATCATTAAATAAAATAATGTTTCTTGACAGATCCTCTAAAACCGTCAACTATTATGCTATAAAATTGCTAAAATGACATAAAACGTGTTATTTCTTGACGTAAGACTAAAACCATCAAGATAAACCATTTTCTTGATGATTTTTTTACAACCTTCAGGAAATAAACCGTTAGGAAAAACCATTTTTTGTAGTGTGTAGTTTCAACATGAGGATATTGTGATTGTGTTTCCCTCAACAAAATAATATTTTTAGTAATATAAAAATAATTGTAATTCTAGAAATTAAATTATTATTTTATATTAGTTATAAATTATTTTTATAAAGAAGTTAGTACTATATATGTTGTATGGTGTTGTACCGACATTATGACAACTATTGGATATAGATATTAATCTAGTTTATATATGGTAAGTCATTAGAAAGCATTAATAATAGTGTAGTATTATAAGTGAACTTGGAGGGAGTAACAAAGACATCGGAGTTGGTTAGGCAAGTACACCTTGCCGAACTTTACAGTATCTACATAAATTTTTATATTACTGATTCTTTTATGTCTTACTTGATTACATATTTCTCTTGATTTCATTGTTATTTCTAGTTTTACGTACATGTAGATTGTTTTCGTTTTTCCTATTACTTGTCATATTCTCTTATCTTGTTCATGTGTGTGTCTAGTGATAGAATTGCTTAGCATATGCCATGTTTCCTTGACATGATTAACCTGGACTTGACTCGGACTTGACTTGATTGACTCGTAGTTTTAGATAGGACCTTATTATAGACGTTGACTATACCTTGTTTGTCATTGATCCTTAATAGGATCTTTTTAGTATAATTCATTTTCTGGGGATGTGTGGCGATGGAGATCGAATGTTGTTTCTGATTCCTTTACTCTATTGAAGATCCGACGACGATCAAGAGAAAATTGTAAGTCTTTGGCTGGACGGTAATTCGGCTCTCTTAAAGTATGTTTTGACTCTCTGAATGTCTGGTCCGAAATGAAGGAATGGTCCTTCTATTTATAGATGGTGGAATGAACCATCCATGCGCACATATGTGATACGCGCATGGACTTTTTGGCATACAGGACTGATGCACGCAAGATTTGTTGAGCGCGGGGGCACTGCATCCATGAAGTTTGAACTGAATCTGGTGTAACGGCACTATTAGGCTTCGGATGAGCTGACATATGGAATTTGTTGATATTTATTTGTTGCTAAGATCCTTGGTGGTTGACATCCGTTCATGATCATGACCGAGTCAATGACACAAGGCACGTGTACGTTGCTCAAAAATCTCGATATGTTGAAACATGGGAGATTTGATGCGCCGAGAGGGCTCATCGTGTAGGGTAACTTAACGCATGGCCATTGGGGCGCATGCAAGAGACAATAGAGTTAGCCATGTGGCCAAACACAACTGTAACCGATAAAAATGGATAGTGATGGAACCGACATGTACTGAAGTAAGATAACTCTTTATTTTCTGTGAAACCATCGTTTGCACTATCTTCGAGGCGTGTGCTAACATCTGACACTTAGGATTGAATGTTGATGGGAGAGGAGCTATTTTGGTGCATCAACTTTGGGGTGCATCACTTTGTTTGTACTCGGTCTTTGTTGAGGAGGCGAATTACTTTTGGTCAACCTCATAAAGCGTAGCCGCTGCATGAGGCACGGGGCTCGGGATAATGACTTTTTGACTTAGTTGAATTTGAGGTGGCAGATTCATTGCCATTAATGTGAGATTCATTATATTAATTTTAGAGAGAGGGATTGCCACTTGGCGTATGTGTTTTGACTGTGTTTTTTCACCTATAAATAGGGGTTTTCTAAGAGGGAAGGACTTTGCTCATTCTTGTTTCAACTGACTTCATGTCAAAAATAGACTTGGATTCCGATGGTTGTGAGCCTCCTCCATGGTGAGTCGGTCGGCTGTGGGTTGCAGATCTCCTCGTTCAAAGAAGCTAGAACTTTTATAAAGAACTCCATCAGAGAACTGATATGTGCAGGATTGGTTGTTGGCAAAGCAGTTCGTATTCGAGCACTTTACTAGCCATATTCTTTTTCGAGACAACATCGAGTGCCAAGATGTTGATTACCAGGTTTGGGTTGATTGCCAATCCAAACTCTGTTCAACCAGTGCCTCGTTTATATGGCAGAAGTGATGCACCGACTACGAGTGGCTGATTCACATGGCCGCAGACAAGGTTAAGGCCAGAGTGATACGCTCAGTGGTTCATGGTGAAAGACAAGGTTAAGTGATGCGCATGTGCTGCTAGTGGCTAAAACTCATCGTAGAAGTGTTGCGCCTGACGTAATAGCTTAGAGTAGGCTCATTGTAGTAGATTTTCTATGTAAACACAAATATCAGCAAAAAGCCCATTTTATGTCATAGATTTTTAATATATTTTTCAACTGTGTTTATGACATTTGGCTTATATTGTTTACAACACATAGGGATGTGCTAGTAATATTCTGGCGCATGCTGTTTACAGCGCATAGGGATGTGCCTACTTGAATTTCGTTTCTGGAGCGCATAAATTTTATGATTTTACATACTTGACCACTCTCAATCGTTAGCAACCACCGGGCTACGATAGACTTATTATAGGTTGTTAGCAACCATAGGGCTACAATCTATAGGACTGTTAACAACCACTAGCCTGCGGTTTATCTCGATTTACTTGTAGTCACGTTTATTAGCACGATTCTCGACGGCATGCCATTTCATTTATGTTTTTGTTCTTGTATTGTACTTCCTTCATTCTTTACTTTTTTGTACTATTTTTTGTCCTTTCTTGCATGTTATTACTGGCAAAGTAAGCTTGTATATTATGTGTCTTGCTAGTCCCCTGAGGACCTGGTGATCTCTACAGGTATCAGATAAAGTTATCAAGGTATAATAGATTGATGGATGATGGTTGCTTCACCATGACTTCGGGTATATTTAGTTGATGTTATTATCATTCTCTTCCTTATTTGTATTTTGTCCTGTGTTTGACTCATGTTGTCATTATAGGCTAGTCTTTTACAAGCTTCATCTTTCTTCTAGCTTATTCATAATACATATATTATTGGGGATCCACTCTAATAAATTTTTCTCTTCTATAATCATTGTATTACGGTCTGATCAACCTTAATGCACTTGATTTATTTTTTTTTCAATATTTAGTAGATTAAGATATAATTGATTTAGAACAATAAGACAGCTTCTACATACTCGAGCTTGACTGGAGTCCTCTCGAAATGTAGCTAGCATGTAAATGGTCTCCAAGTCCTATGTATTTTGGGACTGGGGCGTTACATATTTTTTGGTCGCCCATTCAGGTCACGTTAGCCGTTTCGATTAAGTTACTGTACGGAACGGGCCTGCGATAGGATAGTGTAGTAGGATCTCAATCCACAAGTGCTTTGATAATTCATTTGGTTTTCTCTATCGTCCTTGGAACTCGAAAATTGTATTTGATCATCTTTCTTGAACTCCATACCATGAATTCTCGCCTTTTCCTATTTTTGAAGGACGAATGCTCGTGCTTGACACTTCTTTGATTGTATATTATTATAAAATAGAAGGTAATTATTAGAACATCCTAAGTTGTATTGTTTGTTTAAGGTTATATAGGTAGAACATCCTAAGTTGGATTGTTTGTCTCTATTAGATAGACCGAGTGGATTAGACTTGCAGCATAGAATTCATATAGGTGACCTAATCTAGTGAAAGACTCTAGGAGCAATGGACTGCAACCATTTTATAATTTTACCTATGATTAGATAGAGATGGGTAGAAGTATACACAGTTTAATTTGGTTTATTAAGAAAGATAAGATAGGGTTCTTAATCGAAATGAATGGAGTAACTCAGAAAAATATCTAGTAGAATTTTAGAATTAGATACGGTTCTCTAGTTAGAGTGTAATCACCCATGTGGAAGACTATAGTAAAAAGGATTCGAAAGTATTGTTCAGAATAGAATGAGTCTATAAGCACTGTACTTAAGATAGATACAGAACCTCATAGAAATTATTTGGTTTCATTGAGGCGGAAGAAGTTTCTCTTAACAATGTAGAAATAATGATAGTATGCATAAGTCAAGAAATGGAGTTACACTGGACAGTGGCCCAAAAACCTTACTAAGGAGAATCTTATTAAAAGGATACGGATGATATGTTGTACCATAGAGTCGATCTTGGGATACAGTGTAGAGTAGATAGGACTGTGTTTGACTAGGCATACCTATATATAGAAGGGGAATCGAGGATAGTGGTTAAGGGACTAGTAATTAAATTTCTTGGCCTGATGGTCAAAGAGAACAAGTCTTTATCATGATCATTGTAAGACCGTCAGCGCCAGGAGGAGTGACTATAGGTAACCATTTATGGTTTTATGATCGAAACATTGTGTAAGGAAATTGTTTAGGATTGATTGTTACCTGAGTTATTAGGAGAGACCGTATTGACATATTGTACCCTCTGAACTATTCCTAGTTACGTTAGCATGATTCATTATTAGTGGGCTTTTTTTATTTCGAGGATGAAATTCTTTTTAGGTGGGTAGATTGTAAGCACCCTAATTTTTGGAGATCTTTTTAAATTTATTTTATATGGTTTTTATATATTAAACCATATTTTATTTTTAATTATAGCTATATAGGTATTTTGTTGTAGCTTTGATTTTTGAAGCACAATATTGACCAATTCCTTGAAACAAGTTCCATATTTGTGTTGTAGATGAGTCCACCTTCATTATGGTATATCATGTCCCAGTCAAACATGTTCCCTTGTACTACATATTTCTTGCACAACTTGGGGTCAAAATATTCTTTTTATCCTTTGCCGTAATTTTGATGTATTTTTTCAATTCTGATTTAAGGCCCAAACCCGATACAAACTTTTCGATCCAATATATGGTTTTGACTCATTTTAACCCTATGAAATATATGCCTAGGGTGTGCCATTCAATTGAGTTTCCATGTGCTATTGGCACATGAAACCCATTAGTTGACTTTTCGGGTTCAAATTGACTAGAAAATCTATTCGGACCCTAACCTAGCCAACTCCATTTGTTAGAGCCTATCTAAGATTGCCAAAATCGGTTAGATATATGTTTAATTAATTTTTAGTGACTAAATTGCATCCATGTGCATTAAATCATCTCTCTTTGACTTGGTCAAACAACCCACCCAATAAGGAAACCCATTACTTTATTAATTCTTTGGAGGGTCAAATCCTAACCAATTTAGTCCAAAACAAGCCCTAACTCTTCCTAATATATATACCAACTAAACCCTAACATCTTCTCTCCTCTTATTGCCGCCAATACTACACAAAACCTCCTTCAAAAGTACAATCCCAAAATTTCCTTTCAGCCTTGGCCGCCGACAGCACCTTGTGGCATACGGACAGTTATGACCGCTTCCCGTCTCTCGTGATGCTCCACGAATATTCATTGTGAAGCTAACGCGACCCTCTAACGTCCTAACAAGCCCCTGAAGACTTTATGAGGAGTTGCGAATTTTAGAAGTCACCCAAAGTTATATTCCAAGTCTAAATTTGTTCCAGCAGTTCCAAACAGTTTGTTCGGGGCATTAATTCTTCCAGAACAGACAAGATATGTTGTATATTTTTGCCTATTTTTTGTCAGATTCGATCTTCCTAATAATTTTTTATAAGAAACTAGACATCAACAGCTTTCCAACACATATTGTTTTACTGAGTTTTGAGTTTGTTTAGTATTTTTTAAAAAAATTGACATTTGCCATAAAACCATAACTTCGAAAATCACGTGTTCCTTATATCCGAAAGCTTTGAAAGTTCATGTACCTATACTAAAATATTTGTTGTGCATGTTTTGATGATAAAAACATTATTTTAACTAATTTCTCTAATTTTTTTAGAATGTAATATTTTTAATTATTTGTTGTTTCGGGACTCAATTAGTAGACCAAATGTGGTATTAACGATGTAGTTTCAACATGAGGCTATTGTGATTAAGTTTCCATCAATAAAAGAATATTGTTAGTAATATAAAAATATTTATAAATATTTTCTAGAAATTAAATTACTATTTTATATTAGTTATAAAATAATTTTATAATGAAGTTTGTACTATATATGTTAACTGTATGGTGTTGTACCGACATCATGACGACTATTGGGTATTGTAACCCCTCTTCCCAAATTTTTGATATATTTTTTATCGTATTTATTTTATTCTGGATTAAATAGTGATTTTGAAATTTTATGAATATTTTTCATTAAATAATAATTATTATTATAGAATGTCCTAGTCATGGTTAAGTTTTGGAGTGCAAGACGACTAGAAATTATGACACGGATAGTGCAGCGACGTGCTTTGACTAGTGTATTAGCCATGGTAGGGCAGGCCAAGCCATAGGTGTGCTCTAACTAAGAAAACCAGGCCAAGTTACGACTTGACCCAAATAATTAATAAATTAATTAATTATTAATATTAGGACTTTTAGTAAATCCGGTTGTACCAAACCAGCCGGGACTAGACCCGAACCAAGCCCAAGCCCGTGGAGGCATGTAGTAAGACCAATGACGTCCATGTAGACGTGCTTTATGTGTTTGCAAACATTTTGTATTTATTTAGGAATTAACAAATATTTTCAAAATATTTGTTATAACATAGAATATAGGTATTATTAATAATAACTGGCATTTTAGAATATTGTACGTTTTCTGGAGCCAAAAAGAGAAGGTATGAGATATTGACCAAAAGAAATTTACTATGTCTACTAATAGTTTATTTTTAGTTCTTATCAGGATATTTATTATTATTAATAATGTTGTTGTTACTAAATAATTAGTTATTATTATTGGTTATTTATTTTATTGTCAAATAGATTTACATATATATATGTACATGTGTCCATAAAAAGATAAATATAATATTAAGAGTTTATTTAGAATTTATGAGGATTTATTATACAATTTTTTATGAGGATTTATTATACATATAGATGTGTGTGTGTTTTGTGTGTGTGTGTGTGTGTGTGTGTGTGTGTGTGTATATATATATATATATATATATATATATATATATATATATATATATATATATATATATAAAATAGAAATTAGAAAAAAAGGGAAGAAAGGGAAAATTCCAAGCCTAGCTCGAACCCGAGCCCAAGCTTCCCCTTTAAACCGAATACACACGTACACACACCCAGCCGATCATATAAGCGTGAGAGAGAGGGAGAATTCTCCCAAAACCCTAACACAAAAACCAAACCCCATGACCCCAACACCCCGGCGCCACCGTGCGCGCCTGTGTATCGCCGGCAACCGGCCAGAGCGCCGCCAGGACCGGCCGTGCATGACAGCAGCGCACAGACAACAGCAGAAGCAATAGCAGCACTAGTCTCCAAGGGGGCCAACTTCACATCGACTGTTCTCGACGATCGCTCGATCATTTTACGAGCCATTTTTCTGGTATGTCCACAACATATACACCTTTAATTTCCTCCAAACACTTTATAATTAGAGGTACCATGTTGTCTGTTAAATCGACACAAAGTCGAAGAAAAACTACCCCAAAACAGGACAGAGAATCAGTCAAAACACCTCTATTGGAAGGCAATTCATTGTCGATCCATCGAAAGTCTAGGAAAACAAAATGAAAGGGCCTTTAGACAACATATAGGACTCTAAAACCTATCTTTAAGTTTCGAATTTCATCAAACGTACACAGAGAAATCAGTGCCTAAAATCAAAAAAAAAATTGTTTTCAAAACTAAGAAATTAGGAAAAATCTTCCGATACGACGTGCGTCCCATCAAACAGGGCGACGTGGTCACGAACCGAAAGCGTCAAATGGTGCGTAACAATTTTGTGCATGTGTGGGCTTTGACGGAATTTGAATTGGTTGTGTGTGCGCGACGAATTTGATGCGTATCTGTCAAAATTTACCATATCGGCCTCTTTGCAAATTAGTCAATTAATTTGTGCACGTTCGTCAACTCGAGACAAAACTTCTGCCAACAAGATCATATCATTTTTTTGGTCCTATATGCCAAGTTTCGTCCGATTCTGAGAAGGTCGACCAGAACGCTAATTTGGCGGGCCTACGACCCTATCCAACGGGCATATTTGTGCACGGCCCACCGGAATCCAACTTTGGACATACGGTTGGTTTTGTCTCGTCAAATCAAATCCATAGACATATAGTTTGACGATTTTAGAGACCATAGGCTCTGACACGCTTTTCGGTACAAAGTAAGTCGAACTGCGGATATTGTTTTGGCCCAAAATTACCGTTTTACCTCTGTGTCCAGAATTAGACTTATGGGTAGGCTATCCTAGCTAATTTGATTATTTTGAATATGTTGGAAATATCTATTTTAGCATCCGGAGACTATTGCGTGTGTTGGACTGTTGTAGCCCACTGAGTGGTATAGTATTATCGGTTTCACTAGCAACGGACCACAGGCAAGTGCACTTTCTGATTGCTTTTGATTCATAGTAGTCTTTCTATTTCATTTTTATACATATGCTCTCTTGTTTGCTGATACCTTGTTACACGGATTAGTATCATGGATCTCTACATACTATATTTCGTGATTATCGTGTTTTGTGACTTGTTCGAGTCCATGAGTACTAGTCGGGAGGGAAAATATCTTAGTAGATATGTGGACTACCCAAAAATATCCTGAAATGTCTGATTGTGACTGATAGCAGTCGCACAATTCATGTACAGGGTGCCGGATTTACCCCCTAGTCGTTCACATATCGAACCCGATATTTCAAAATACGTAGATAGTGGTTCCTTGTATCTCTTCTTGCAGTCGTCACTACTTGCTACGTCACCCTGTTTACATAATTTATTCTAGTCCATATATCCTGCTATATCTCCCAGTTTATTCTAGATATGACATGTTACTAATTTACTCTCTTGTTTTATTTCACATATGCTATTTTTATGTTTTCTAAATTCTATTGTGTTTTCGGATTTCCGTAGGTCTGTGTGCTTGTTCCATTCCTGACTGAAAACCAACATTTTCCAGGTTAACTGGGGCTTCTCTTAGCATTGGGAGATACGTGTGTTCTTGCAGGCCAAAACCTAGAGATTAGGTAGATGTGGTATCATTTTTATTATTTGTAAGAATCTCGTACTTTTTCTTAAATATAAAAGTAACACACAGTTTTCTAGATAAAAGTATTTTTGTCATTTTTGGGGTTATTTGAATTTATTAGAATTTATTTGAATTTATGGGAATTTTTAAGATTTATTTTAGAATTATTTGAATGAAGGTTGACTAGGTTGACTTTAACTAGCTTTGACTTGGTAAGCTAACCCTAGTTGAGATGGACTTGGTTAGATTATGAGATCCTAGGTTAATTTGAGTTAACCATATTCTAGTTATTAAAATCAATTAGGAAATAGAGATTAGAATAGAAAGTTTTAGACATAAGTCATGACTTGTGATTTGAACCATTGACTAATGACTAGGCCCAACCCATTAACCATGTGAACCTAACCCTAACCCAATCCTTAGTGGCCGGCCACCTAGTCCTAGGGATTCCCACCCTATAAATAATCTCCTCTATTAGGGCTAGCCTCCTTAGAATTTCACAAGCTTTGGAAAGAGGTGAGTTTCTATCTTCACAAATCCATAGAAATTCCATTTTAGCTCCTTTTTCACCCAAACCAATTGCAATAGGTTCTGATTATATTCTTCTTGCTGTTGTTATTGAGTAATCTCAGAGTTTGGACAATTTAGAGAAGTTTGGCTATCAAGAGGAACACCTCTCTTTGGAGTTTTTTGAAGGATATGGCACCTATAGGTAAATTTTATTCCTCACCATAGAATGTTGTTTTATTTCATATCTTGGAAGCTCTAGGCCTAACCTAATAGTAGGACTAGCTAACCCTAGTTTTCGTGTCCTTTTTATGTCCTATTTGGACACGTAGTCCTGTGGTGCAAGTGTTTGATGAAATGCCCCAATGGGCATTTCGATTGATTTTTAGGAACCTAATTGAATAGGAAATTAGATTTTAATGTCGCTTATGAGCTTCTAGTGTCTGAGTGTGGTTTTTGTGTCGTGTCGAGTCGCCACAGACAAGTGAACAGGCTGACACGTGCGCGCGTGCACGGGCACTGTAGATGCCCTACTTCTCAGGGTCTGTAGTACCGCGGGCACGACACATCGACACGTAAGAATTGACAAACACTGAGGGGCACGGTCTGACACCACGTGTGTCAAGACTCAGAGCCTCTCGTGTCGTATCGGACACACACGAGGCAGTGTATTTGTTTTGCACTGAATCGACTGCTGTCAATTTTCAGCACTGATACGCGTGTCGTATTACATGCACGCGTATCGTGGACACATGTCAGGGTGTCCTAGTCCTAGTCGACACTGGGACACGACCATGAGGTTTGTGTCGTGTCGTGTCCTGTGCACGAGCACTGTGAACACGTGCACGAGGAATTGGTTCAGTATACTGTTTGTGCTCTCTGTCAGGTCAGTTTAATGATTTAAATTGTGTTTTAATTGTTCTTTAGATCCTAATCATAATGAATAATCTCTGTTATATTAGGGTTACATGTTAGAATAGGTTTGATGTGAGTAATTGGATTCGAATTGGGATTTCTGTATATTTTTTTGATACTTAATATCAGTCCATTATTCTACTATTTTTTTTTATTTTCTATTTGAATTTCTAGCATCAATTTAACCTATCTAATACTGTTAATTGCATGATTTAAAACCTCAATGAAGTGCACCTATAGGTTTACTACTGGAGTGTCGAATTTGGGGTAATGTGGTGGTTGTTTGAGTTAAATTTCTGAGAATGCAATGTTGGATTGTAATAGACTGAAAACTGAGATTTTGTTCACTATAAACTGAATGTGATTCACTGTTAATCCATAACCTGAGTTTTTCTGATTCTTATAACTGAGATTTGAATGAATGTGAATATGTTGATTCCTTTTTCCATTCGAAATGGCTAACTGTCAAATAATTTCCAGATTTTCCTTTCCTTCCTTAAAACTGAATTGAATTAATATTGTTTCATTGCATTGACTGTTAAATGGCTTTCCTATTCCCTCACTGTTTCCAGATTGTTTAGGATACTCATTCCCAGTTTTTACATTGTATATTGCTCACTGTTTTGCCTAATATTGTTCACTGTTTTTGCAATATATGATTCCTATAACACTATTTTCAGTTGCCATATACACACACATTCAAGTGGCCTGCTCTCTCACACACATGAGCACACATGTATTCACTGATTTCCTTGTTACACTTCACTGTTCCCAGTTTAGCTACTGTTTTCACATGTTTCACAAGTCTACACACACACCCTCATGCTACCACACACACTTGACACTCACATACACATATGACACTCTCATGATCATGCCCACACCCTCACATTGCCTCTAACACACACATACACATTGCCCCCTCTCTCTATATGCATATGTATATATTATATGTAAATATCTATATGTGCATGTAATGTATATTGTAAGATAATGTATATTCAATGTAGGTAGCCTACATATATAGGTATATATATAATATAATGTATCTAATGTGCAAGTGTATCTAATATACAGAGTATATTATGTATTATGTAAGTATCATATATATTATATATGTATGTGTGCTATTATATATGTATGTGTGGGTAATGAATATGTATGTATATATATTATATGTGAGTTCTATATATGTAATATATATATGTATTGTATATTAGGTAATGTGTATGTATCCATATATATGTATATGGTTACTCTATTGTGTATAATGACTTGTGGTGACTTGGCTTGAGTTGTGGTGTGTACTAGCTAGTATAGGTTGTGTGATGGAGGGTTGACCTTGTGTTATATAGGTTGTAAGGACTTGGTATACTAGCATAAGCTAGTTTAGCCTTGTTTTGACTAGTATGGACTAGTTAGGCCTAGAATGGACTATTTAGACTTGTTTGACCTAGCTTAGACTTGTTGACCATAGTTGACCTAGGTTTGACTTCTTGGTTGACCAAGGTTGACCAAGAGTTGACTTTGGCCTAGATTGACCTAGATTCATTTAGAATGCATTGAATTACATCTTGTTATCATTTTAGACTTGTTGTGACTTGTGCTGTTCTGATTAGGAGCCAGACACCTCTCTTCGGACAGTACATTTCATTCGGACACTCAGATACAGACGAGTACATTCTCTAATCATTTTATATCCTGCTTAGAATTATTTTCCTGCATTAAATTACTTTACTTGATACTGTCACGTTGGTTACACGGATTAGTACTATATGGATCCCTTCTTGAGATGTTATCCCTTCAGGGAGCATCGGGTACTACATGTTCTGTGCGTTTCACTTACATGGCGTATCACTATGCTTCATTGGTTCATTGATCACTTGTGACATATACTCTTATGATCACAGATTCTTCTTTGAATCCATATCCCATTTATTGGGTTTTCCAGAATCCCCATTTATGGGACTTCTATGTACCACCCTTCGGGGGCCTTTGCATGGAATCATAACATAACCTGGTTGGATCCTTGTGTATTGATTGGAGGTACGGAGGAGTAGAAGTAGACATGTGAATATTATCCAAGTAGTGTAGCATCAGAATATTTCCATAGTGTAGCATCAGAATCTCCTATGCCATTTACATGTCTATATTGTACTCTGACTCACTAGCCACTGTTAGTCTATATTTATAGTAGATATTTCTATTACAGCTCTCTCTCTGTTTACATATTGTATTTTCTTCAGTATCTATATCTTTCTTTACTGCATGATTATATTTTCTAACCTGCTATGAACTGTTGAGATGTATTATACTCGCTCTTGTCCTGACTGGACCTGTTGAAAATATTATAGAGGACGAGGAGGAGGCCTGTGTGGATACCTTCTACGGAACAGCTCTAGCTGAGGACATTACCCCTATTGCCTAGACTAGCTTAGTTAGGCCTTATCTTACTTATGTTGTCTTGAGACTAGTAGTTAGACTTTATTTCTGTCTTTGAGATTTGGGTTGTATATATTCTTTCATATTCAGTAGCTGAGACCTTGTACTCTGGATATCTGCTGAGATGTTATCTTAGACTATTCGATCATCTGTATTTTCCTTGAGTTCTATATCATATCGTGCTTCTTCTTCCTTAGTTGTGATTGAGTTTATTTTCTGCTATGTCACCCCCATTCGGGGAGTATAAACTGCTTAGCTTATATTGTTAGATGTTGTGACCTAGGACAGCGTTCTACCGCCGACACTGCGGCGTAGGCTGGACATTGTTACGTTCTCGTACCCTCACAGTGGGTGCGGGTCATGACACGTTTTTAGTGGTGGCCCATGCAGGTCGATTTTATGTAGTGGTATTCGAACTAGAGTATCACTACAGCCTGCTATAGGATTAGGATATTTTTTAGGGTACTCAATCACAATAGAAAACTCTTAATCAGATTTCCTTATCTAAATTGTTGCTTATTGACGTCCCTTGAATATAAACTGTCCTCCTTTGAATTTTTGCTTCATTTCCAGTAATTGCTTCTTGTTTTGATCTGTCTTTATGATGGTTATAGAGACATGATCTCATCGCTCCGGTCCGGAGAATACTATCGAGAGGCTGGCCACCTCTCATCCTGTTCATCAGGGCCTCGAGACCGCAGCTCCTGTTGTGCCGACTCAGGTTGGTGTTTCTGCTATATTGGAGGTGCACCTCCGTCTGTACAAAGACCTTTTCCCGTCATTCCCGATTTTTCTCAGCAGCAGCAGTTCATGCAGCATCAGCAGCAGACCAGGGAAAACCAGCAGGGGCGAGCTATCGTCAGGACAGTCGAGGATGCACAGACCATTGGAGATCTTACTGCAAGTTCCGTTATTCTCAATTTTATTCCCGAAATTGTCTTTTATAACTACCTTGAAATCCGATTCCATCTGTTCCTTGTTGATTGATTAATTTTGTTATGTTGCTCTTTTGTTATGTTTGTTTTTTTTTTTCTTTCTGAAAAAATCATATGGGATAGGTCACCTCAGTTATGGAATCTAGAATCTTCGATGGTCGTGTTAGTTGGCATGGTGAGGACAGGTAGTCAAATTTTGGATATATTTCTTGGGTATGGGAATTTAAGGTTTTCGTCGTCGCATGCGGCAATGCGAAAATTTTAAATACCATGAACCTAGAGGTACGTACCTTAGTCAAGGACTCTGTGATTATCGTAGCCTTGCTCGCTAGCATGATGAAGACTCTGGATAACATGATTTTGGACAGACGCATATGATTAACAGATTGTATCTTGAGAAGGATTAAACATCATACCCTTTTGATTGTTATAAATAACTTAGGAGTAGGGATATTTAGTTTTGTAGAGCTTGTTCATAGGTAGATCATCATAGTGTAATGATATGACGACTTGTAGAGTGTTTGTACCCTAGAGATGATAGTTAGCATTGGTATTAGAATAGTAACCTATTGTAGATGATTTCCCTGTTATTTATAATACCAACCAGTTTATATATAGGATGTTAGTATGCCTTACAGCCTTCATGATTGTTATTATTTTCCCTTGCCCTTCCCAGAGAGACACCCATGACTAGAGCCTGTCTTTGAGTATAGTTGTAGCTGCACCTAAGACTGAGGAGTCTATATACATAGATAGACTGCAGATGGTATTGGCATATGGGATATGGGTTTGGTTAGTATCTATAGGTCATTGTTGTATAGGATTATTGACATGTTGTTTAGCCTATATTTGGTTCAGTTTGCTATTTTAGTTAAGTTCTCTTTGTGTTGAGTTCAGTCATGTTTGATCAACCTTTACAGGTAGTATGCAGACCCTTGCCTGATACGTATGCATGCTACACCTTGATTACCAACATATCTAAATACATATTAATATGTTGTTGATGTTTAAATTCTCAAAACCCCAATATTCTGATACAGTACAGTATCAGAGACTGGTTCTCTGCTTTTTCCTGTTTAAATTTGTAAACTAAATATAAATTTCATGTTATTAGTTATGTTTACATCATTGCACATGTATGTTATACATAGGGTTTCAATTTAAAAAAAATGGTTGAGTTTTGTCTTTGAATTTGTCAAATCTAAGACTGTGTGCATATTAACCCTTAATACTGGATTTTAAATGTTAGTTCAAAATTGCTATTTTTTAAATGTAATATTTTGAGCTATATACATTGTTGTATGTAGGAATATAATGTTAGGTTTCATATTCTTACATGTTAGGTTGTGATAAACATTGGGTTGGTTTGATGTTCGAATTTCTCCAAAATCCTAAAACTGAATACATGATTATATTTTTACATTGATTTCAAATATTTAGTTCGATTTTAGATTTAATATGTAATATTGAACTGTGTGCATAGATAAATGTATGGATAGTATGTTAGGGTTCATCTCCATCATGTTAGGATGTGATGGGAGCATTGAGTTAGTTGTGATGTTTCAAATCCCTAAAAATCTGAAACTGCATTATGTTAATATTACCCTGGTTTAAATGTTAGCTTATTTTTAGATTTGGTATGTAAATGCTGAACTAAAACTGGATTTAACCTTTCGATACTAAGCTATACCCTGTACAAGGACAACACACCCTAACTTAGTATACACTGCCATGTAGACCTAACCTTTCCTCTTTATGTTATGTTTATATACCTGTATAGATATATATAGAGTTTATGCATACATGTTATAATGTATATAGATACATAACTAAATCTCTACCTATATATATATATGGTTAGCCATGCATGTTATGAGCAAATGGGTTGTGTATTGTAGATTGTTTAACCAATATGTCATGAGTAGTGTAACTTGATAGCTATTGTCTTGAAACCCAAATCCTCCTATACACATGCCTACTATCTAACCATATGAACATGTCCACATACACCCATACACACACGAACCACATAACATTTACATAATGCTAGCTTTTTCCTCTCTAACACACTCTCTATATATACATATTGTGATTGGATTCCATGCAATTGACTTTCATCCTTTAACGTTTGATTTTAATTTTCTTGAATAGTATCCCTTAATAGATAATTGGTAGTTATCTTTATTATATTTTATTTTTTGATAAGTACTAGTTTTCATATAGGAGGGTAGACTGCCTTACAGTCTTGATGATTGTTATTTCTGTATCTTTTCTAGTTTAGCACCCTAGATGACTTGTGTGTTTTGATACCCTATGACCGTTTTGGTTAGCATGACTAGTATACCTAGATGAGACTTCACTACCAGCGTATGCCATGACCCTGTATGCCGTCTTTTTTAATCGTATGTTTATTTAAGTTCTGAGACTTTGATTGTGGGGGTTTGACCTAGAAGGAGTAGGAACATTTTAATTTCGAGGATGAAATTTTTATAAGGTGGGTAGGATTGTAACACCCAGTTTTCCAGATGAGGGTATTTTTGTCATTTTTGGGGTTATTTGAATTTATTAGAATTTATGAGAATTTTTAAGATTTATTTTAGAATTATTTGAATGAAGGTTGACTTGGTTAACTTTGACTAGCTTTGACTTGGTAAGCTAACCCTAGTTGAGTTGGACTTGGTTAGATTATGAGATCCTAGGTTAATTTGAGTTAACCATATTCTAGTTATTAAAATCAATTAGGAAATAGAGATTAGAATAGAAAGTTTTAGACACAAGTCATGACTTGTGATTTGAACCATTGACTAATGACTAGGCCCAACCCATTAGCCATGTGAACCTAACCCTAACCCAATCCTTAGTGGCCGGCCACCTAGTCCTAGGGATTCACACCCTATAAATAATCTCCTCCATTAGGGCTAGCCTCCTTAGAATTTCACAAGCTTTGGAAAGAGGTGAGTTTCCATCTTCACAAATCCATAGAAATTCTATTTTAGCTCCTTTTTCACCCAAACCAATTGCAATAGGTTCTGATTTTATTCTTCTTGCTATTGTTATTGAGTAATCTCAGAGTTTGGACAATTTGGAGAAGTTTGGCTATCAAGAGGAACACCTCTCTTTGGAGTTTTTTGAAGGATATGGCACCTATAGGTAAATTCTATTCCTCACCATAGAATGTTATTTTTATTGCATATCTAGGAAGCCCTAGGCCTAACCTAATAGTAGGACTAGCTAACCCTAGTTTTCGTATCCTTTTCGTGTCCTATTTGGACACGTATCAGTCCTATGGTGCAAGTGTTTGATGAAATGCCCCAATGGGCATTTCGATTGATTTTTAGGAACCTAATTGAATAAGAAATTAGATTTTAATGTCGCTTATGAGCTTCTAGTGTCTGAGTGTGGTTTTCGTGTCGTGTCGAGTCGCCACAGACACGTGAACACGCTGACACCCGCGCGCGTGCACGGGCACTGTAGCTGTCCTGCAACTCGGGGTCTGTAGCACCGCGGACATGACACATCGACATGTAAGAATTGACACACACTGAGGGGCACGGTCTGACACCACGTGTGTCAAGACTCAGAGCCTCTCGTGTCGTGTCGGATACGCACGAGGCAGTGCATTAGTTTTGCACTGAATCGACTGCTGTCGATTTCCAGTACTGATACGCGTGTCGTATCGCACGCACGCATATCGTGGACACGTGTCAAGGTGTCCTAGTCCTAGCCCTAGTCCTAGTCGACACTGGGATACGACTACGAGGTCTGTGTCGTATCGTGTCGTGTGCACGAGCACTATGAACACGTGCACAGGAATTGGTTCAGTGTACTGTTTGTGCTCTCTGTCAGGTCAGTTTAATGATTTAAATTGTGTTTTAATTGTTTTTTAGATCCTAATCATAATGAATAATCTCTGTTATATTAGGGTTACATGTTAGAATAGGTTTGATGTGAGTAATTGGATTCAAATTGGGATTTCTGTATATTTTTCTGATACTTAATATCAGTCCATTATTCCACTATTTTTCTAGATTTTCTATTTGAATTTCTAGCATCAATTTAACCTATCTAATACTGTTAATTGCATGATTTAAAACCTCAATGAAGTGCACCTATAGGTTTACTACTGGAGTGTCGAATTTGGGGTGATGTGGTGGTTATTTGAGTTAAATTTCTGAGAATGCAATGTTGGATTGTAATAGACTGAAAACTGAGATTTTATTCACTATAAACTGAATGTGATTCACTGTTAATCCATAACCTGAGTTTTTCTGATTCTTATAACTGAGATTTGAATGAATGTGAATATGTTGATTCCTTTTTCCATTCAAAATGGCTAACTGTCAAATGATTTCCATATTTTCCTTTCCTTCCTTAAAACTGAATTGAATTAATATTGTTTCATTGCATTGACTGTTAAATGGTTTTCCTATTCCCTCACTGTTTCCAGATTGCTTAGGATACTCATTCCCAGTTTTCACATTGTACATTGCTCACTGTTTTGCCTAATATTGTTTACTGTTTTTGCAATATATGATTCCTATAACACTATTTTCAGTTGCCATATGCACACACATTCAAGTGGCCTGCTCTCTCACACTCATCACACACATGAGCACACATGTATTCACTAATTTCCTTGTTACACTTCACTGTTTCCAGTTTAGCTACTGTTTTCACATGTTTCACAAGTCTACACACACCCTCATGCTACCACACACACTTGACACTCGCATACACATGTGACACTATCATGATCATGCCCACACCCTCACATTGCCTCTAACACACACTTACACATTGCCCCCTCTCTCTATATGCATATGTATATATTATATGTAAATATCTATATGTGCATGTAATGTATATTGTAAGATAATGTAAATTCAATGTAGGTAGCCTACATATATAGGTATATATATATAATGTAATGTATCTAATGTGCAAGTGTATCTAACATACAGAGTATATTATGTATTATGTAAGTATCATATATATTATATATTTATGTGTGCTATTATATATGTATGTGTGGGTAATGAATATATATGTATATATATTATATGTGAGTTCTATATATATGTAATATATATATGTATTGTATATTAGGTAATGTGTATGAATCCATATATATGTATATGGTTACTCTATTGTGTATAATGACTTGTGGTGACTTGGCTTGAGTTGTGGTGTGTACTAGCTAGTATAGGTTGTGTGATGGTGGGTTGACCTTGTGTTATATAGGTTGTAAGGACTTGGTATACTAGCATAAGCTAGTTTAGCCTTGTTTAGACTAGTATGGACTAGTTAGGCCTAGAATGGACTATTTAGACTTGTTTGACCTAGCTTAGACTTGTTGACCATAGTTGACCTAGGTTTAGCTTCTTGGTTGACCAAGGTTGACCAAGAGTTGACTTTGGCCTAGATTGACCTAGATTCATTTAGAATGCATTGAATTGCATCTTGTTAACATTTTAGACTTGTTGTGACTTGTGCTGTTCTGATTAGGAGCCAGACACCTCTTCTCGGACAGTACATTTCATCCGGACACTAAGATACAGGCGAGTACATTCTCTGATCATTTCATATCCTGCTTAGAATTATTTTCCTGCATTAAATTACTTTACTTGATACTGTCACGTTGGTCACACGGATTAGTACTATATGGATCCCTTCTTGAGATGTTATCCCTTCAGGGAGCATCGGGTACTACATGTTCTGTGCGTTTCACTTAAATAGCGTATCACTATGCTTCATTGGTTCATTGATCACTTGTGACATATACTCTTATGATCACAGAGTCTTCCTTGAATCCTTATCCCATTTATTCGGTTTCCCAGAATCCCCATTTATGGGACTTCTATGTACCACCCTTCGGGGGCCTTTATATGGAATCATTACATAACCTGGTTGGATCCTTGTGTATTGATTGGGGGTACGGGAGAGTAGAAGTAGACATGTGAATATTATCCAAGTAGTGTAGCATCAGAATCTTTCCATAGTATAGCATCAGAATCTCCTATGCCATTTACATGTCTATATTGTACTCTGCCTCACTAGCCACTGTTAGTCTCTATTTATAGTAGATATTTCTATTACAGCTCTCTCTCTGTTTACATACTGCATTTCCTTCAGTATCTATATCTTACTTTACTGCATGATTATATTTTCTAACCTGCTATGAATTATTGAGATGTATTGTACTCGCTCCTGTCCTGACTGGACCTGTTGAAAATATTACAAAGGAGAGGAGGAGGCCTGTGTGGATACCTTCTACGGGACAGCTCTAGCTGAGGACATTATCCCTATTGCATAGACTAGCTTAGTTAGGCCTTATCTTACTTATGTTGTCTTAAGACTAGTAGTTAGACTTTATTTCTGTCTTTGAGATTTGGGTTGTATATATTCTTTCATATTCAGTTGCTGAGACCTTGTACTCTGGATATCTGCTGAGATGTTATCTTAGACTATTCGATCATCTGTATTTTTCTTGAGTTCTATATCATATCGTGTTTCTTCTTCCTTAGTTGTGATTGAGTTTATTTTCTGCTATGTCACCCCCATTCGGGGAGTATAAACTGCTTAGCTTATATTGTTAGATGTTGTGACCTAGGACAGCGTTCTACCGCCGACACTGCGGTGTAGGCTGGGCGTTGTTACGTTCTCGTACCCTCACAGTGGATGCGGGTCATGACAATAAATGTTGTAAATATTGTAATCAATTTAGAAATGTGAATGAGGAGTAAAGTTTACTTTGAGCATTTGTTTATTTCAGGCTTGACAGTGTACTGCCGTCGACACTGCGGCGTAGGCTGGCTTAGACACGCACTCGTATCCCGAAAAGTGGGTACGGGTCGTGACAAGTTTTATGGTAGCCCATGCAGGTCCGTCTTTGCAAAAGATTACGAACTCGTGATAGTACTTAAGTTAGTCATACTATTGCGAGCTTGCGACTAAGAAATGCTCATTCACAACTAGGATTAAATTTGATTAGGAGAATGACTCGGACTAGGGTCCCTGATTCAATCGACTGTTGGGTAGTTAAGATTACTACATATGCGATATGATTTAGGTAAGGAATTATTAAATTTAGGGAAGTAAGAAATTCCATAGATATGCTATTGAGTTTGATATGACGATAGGAACCAAGGTTGGTAGACTGTTCGCCCAGTAAACTAGGACTTCCTAGGGTTCAAATCCTATTCTCTATCAATTGTGCAGTCTTACTCTCTACATTTAACCATCGCCATATTGTAAGGTCCATATTGCTTATTTATCCCCATGACCATAAGAAATTATTTTTCTAAAGAGTCTATACTCATCTTCATCCATTGACTTTTGAGCCTAACACGGTTCGATCATTCATATATTAATTCTGAGTCCATTTCTGAAATTCAAATATATATTTGAATTACATTTCTTTTTGCCTTTGATTGTTTTATTCCTAATCAATCGTATAATTTTCAAAATTATATTTCCTTCAAGAACAAATACTTACATTCTTATATTCTGACCAACTTGTTGAAATTCTAGAAGCTCCTTTAAAATTTATGAATATAGTTGGAATAGTTTTCGATGACTCGCAATAGAAAGACAGCAGCGCACTGTCGCCATTTATTTGAATTATGGAGACTGCGAGTTTACTGCAGTCAGCAGCGCACTGGCGAGGCATGATCCCTAAGTTGAAGTAATTCCAAATAAGCGTGGGTGATCGAACATTATTAAAACTATGTCTTGGGTGTCCTATTTCATCCTTGAGTTGTTATGTTAAGATTAGATAAAGTTGATAGGGTATTCGTTGTCATATTATTGCTTGAGTTGTGGAACCAAGAGTTTATTGCAGCTAGTTGTATATTAGCGAGGCATACTTTCTTGGTAAAATGACTTCGGATATGTTTACAAGTTTCGAATACCATAGGGGCTACGTCTTTTATTGTCATATGACTATTAAGTTTCTAAATTGACTTGTACCTCATTCCTAGTTACCATTTACTCAATAAACTAGTCGTTCTTCCTTCTTCCTTGTCCTTCTATTTCTTTCGGATCGCCATCATTTAAACCTATTTTGATTTTCTCCCACTAGATTACTAAAACGTAGCTAGATTTTGGGGTTCTAAAACTTGTGTCTGACTGATTATGGATAAATATATAAGCGTATCTAAACGATTTTGTTTGATCATCCTTAAACAAATTCAATCACGACTGGACTACTTCGATCGAGTCAATTTGTGTCTTTTCCTAGGTCTTTATTCTATAATCGTGCTTAAAATAGTTTTGCTTAACTAGTTGATCGTTCCTAAACAACTTTCACCGTGACAAAACTATTTGACTATAATCATAAATCATGCATATACTTCAACTCAATTATTGCTAAGGTTTATATTTCTATTCTACTATGATCATGACAATCTCGATCTTGTTCATGCTCGTGCCAGCTTCCAATTTTGATCATGCTTGGATGACTTACGCGATTAATCTTGATCGCGACGGTATCTTAAATTATATCTAAGTGACTATAACCCTGTTGAGAATTCATCTAAAATTTTGATTATCCTTTAGCAATCTTGGTTGTGACTAGTCCATGTTGACTATAATCTGGTCGTGCCTAACCATTTCAATTTTGATCGTCCTTAAAACATTTTAGTCGTCCCTAATCATGGCCCTTGAAATCACTAGGATGAAATGTTCTAAGGCGGGTAGATTGGTAAACCCATTTTTCGGATTTTGAAATTTTATTTATTTTATTTTTTTCTAGTTAGAATTGTATATCCTATATTTTCAAGTTTGAAAAGAAAGAAGTATACCAAAGTTATTCTTAAAAGAGATTTGTTTCAAAATTGACTTTTAGAAGTATTTGATAATTTACTATTACGATTTAAATTTACGTGATATGTTTCAAATATTATTTGATACTATTGAGTACTGCTTATATATATATATATATATATATATATATATATATATATATATATATATATATATATATATATAAGCAGTACTCAATAGTATCAAATAATATATATATATATATATATATATATATATATATATATATATATATATATATATATATATATATATATATATATATATACTATTGAGTACTGCTTTATATATACGTATGTGTGTCTGTGTGTGTGTGTATACACACACACACATACATATATATAAAGCAGTACTCAATAGTATATATATATATATATATAT
>JANAVB010042641.1:0-92500 GCA_029216955.1 Iris pallida | reverse complement strand
AGAGCGCCGCCAGGAGCGGCCGTAAACAACAGCAATGCGCGGATAGCCGTAGAAGCAATAGCAGCACTAGTCTGCAAGAGGGCCAACTTCACATCGACTGTTCTTGACGATCGCTCGATCGTTTTATGAGCCATTTTCTCTGGTACACCCACAACATATACACCTTTATTTTTCTTCAAACACTTCTTAATTAGACGCACCATGTTGTTTGTTAAATCAACGCAAAGTCAAAGAAAAACCACCCCGAATTAGGACGTGAATCAGTCGAAACACCCTGTTAGAAGGCGATTCATTGTCGATCCATCGACAGTCTAGAAAAACTAAATGACGGGGCCTTTATACAACATATAGGACTCTAGAACCTATCTTGTAGTTTTAAATTTCATCAAATGTACACAGAAAAATCAGTGCCTAAAAATTAAGAAAAAATTATTTTCAAAACTAGGAAATTAGGAAAAATCTTCCGATTCGACGTGCGTCCCGTCAAACCGAAAGACGTGGTCGTGAATCAAAAGCACTGAAATGTGCGTAACAATTTCATGCATGTGTGGGTTTTGACGGAATTCGAATTGGTTGCGTGTGTGCAACGAATTTGATGCGTATCCGTCGAAATTCACCGTATCGGCCTATTTGCAAATTACTCAATTACTTTGTGTACATTCGTCAACTCGAGATGAAACATGCGCCAACAGGACCGTATCATTTTTCTGGCCCTGTATGCCAAGTTTGGTCTGATTCTAATAAGGTCGACCGAAACGCTATTTTGGCTGGCCCGCGATCCGATCTAACGGGCGAATGTGTGCACGGCCTACCGGAATTCAACTTTGGACATACGATTAGGTTTTTCTTGTCAAATCAAATCTGTAGACATATAGTTTGACGACTTTAGAGACCATAGGCTCTGGCATATTTTTCGGTGCAAAGTGAGTCCAACGGCGGACATCGTTTTGGCTCGAAATTATCGTTTTGCCTTTGTATCTAGAATCGGACTTATGGGTAGGCTATCCTAGCTAATTTGACTATTCTAAACACGTTGATAATATCTATTTCAGCATCCAGAGATGGTTGCATGTGTTGGGCAGTTGTAGCCCACTGAGTGGTATAGTATTATCGATTTCACGATTCATAGTTGTCTTTCTGTTTCATGTTTATACATGTGCTCTCTTCTTTGCTGACATCTTGTTACACGGGTTAGTATCATGGATCTCTACATACTATATTTCGTAATTATCGTGTTTTCGTGTTTCGTAACTTGTTCGAGTCCATGAGTACTAATCGGTAGGAGAAATATCTTAATAGACATGTAGACTACCCAAAAACATCCCATAATGTCTGATCGTGTCTGATAGCAGTCGCACAATTCATGTACGGGGTACCGAATTTACCCCTAGCCGTTCACATATCGAGCCCGATATTTCAAAACACGTAGATAGTGGTTCCTTGTATCTCTTCTTGCAGTCTACTTGCCATGTCATCATGTTTACATATTTTATTCTAGTCCATATATCCTGCTACATCTCTCCAGTTTATTCTAGATATGACATGTTACTAGTTTACTCTCTTGCTTTGTTTCACATATGCTATTTTCATATTTTATAAATTCTATTGTTTTTCGGATTGTCGTCGATCTGTGTGCTTGTTCCATTCCTGACTGGAAACCAATATTTTTTAGGTTAAATGGGGCTTCTCTTAGCATTGGGATATATGGGTATACTTACAGGCCAAAACCTAGAGATTAGGTAGATGTGGTATTATTTTCATTATTTGTAAGAATCTCGTACTTTTTCTTAAATATAAATGTTATAAATGTTGTAGTCAATTTAGAAATATGAATGAACAATAAAGTTTACTTTGAGCATTTGTTTATTTCGGGCTTGACAGCGTACTACCGTCGAAACTGCGGCGTAGGCTAGCTTAGACACGCACTCGTATCCCGAAAAGCAGGTACGGGTCGTGACAGGTATAGATATTAATCTAGTCTATATATGGTAAATCATTAGAAAGTATTAATAATAGTGTATTATTATAGGTGAACTTGGAGGGAGTAACGAATACATCGGAGTTGGTAAGGCAAGTACACATTGCCGAACTTTACAGTATCTACATGCATTTCTATATTGCTGATTCATTTTTATCTTACTTGATTACATATTTATCTTGATTTATATTGTTATAATTTCTAGTTTTACGTGCACGTAGATTATTCCCATTATTTATATTACTTGTCCTATTCTCTTATCTTGTTTATATGTGTGTCTAGTGATAGAATTGCTTAGCCTATACTATGTTCCCTTAACATGATTAACCTGGACATGACCTAGACTTGACATGTTTGACTTGACTTGATTGATTCGTAGTTTTAGGCGGAGACCTTGTTATAGACATTGACTATACTTGACCACACTCAGTCGTTAGCAGCCACTGGGCTGCAATTGAGACTTACTATAGGTTGTTAGGAACCTCTTTCAGTCTTTGCTTTCTTGTACTATTTTTTGTCTTTTCTGGCATGTTATTACTAGCAAAGTAGGCCTGTTTATTATGTGTCTTGCTAGTCCCCTGAGGACCTAGTGATCTCTCCATGTATTAGATGAAGTTATCAAGGTATAATAAATTGATGGATGATGGTTGCTTCACTAAGACTTCAGGTATATTTAGATGTTATTATCATTCTCTTCTTTATTTATATTTCGTCCTATATTTGACTCATGTTGTCATTATAGCATAGTCTTTTATAATATTCATCTTTCTTCTAGCTTGTTCATGATACATGTATTATTGGGGATCTACTCTAATACATTTATCTATTCTAGAATTAGAGTATTACGTTCTGATCAACCTTAGTGCACTTGATTCATCATTTTTATCAATATTTAGTGGATTGAGATATAGTTCATTTAGAACAACAAGACAGCTTATACGTAGTCGAGTTGGGCTAGAGTCCTCTTGATACATAGCTGGCATGTATATGATCTTTTAGTCCTATGTATTTTGGGACTGGGTGTTACAACCAGATCATCAAGGTCCAGTTAGGCTACTTGTATCACAGCAAAATGCTTCGCACCAACAGGAAGGAGCTCCTCAGCTGGTTAGGGCTTTTGACGGTCAATGATACCGATGCTAAATGTGATGGGTTGGCAGATCTTGTTCCTTTCTTTCCTTCTCCTTCCTTGATATATTTGATAACCAATGAATGATTTTATTTTTAATTGAATTGTATGCTTGTATAGCTTTAGGTAAGATTCTTTTAGACGAGGGTTGTGTTAGAGAAGATTGGAATAGATAGGTTATATCCATCTAGAAGAGAAGATATGGGCTATGTCAATGAATACCCTATCTTTGAACCATAAGATATTTTTTTTATGTCTACTATCATCTTTAATTTTGAGGACAAAATTTTTCTAAGTGGGGTAGGATTGTAACTACCTAATTTGGAGAGAGGGGTATTTTTGTCATTTCAATCATTGTTTGATAATTGTATTAGTGATGACAATATTTATTATTATACATATTGGTTGTGCCTTAGCTAATTAGAATAGACCATGTGACTAGTTGATTAGTCGACTAGCCAATTTATTAGACTTGTGTTAGTGGACCAATTAGACGTAACATGACACTAGAGCCCAACGATTAGATTGACATGAGACATAGACCAAAAAATTTAGATTAGACTCAATTAGTCATTTCCATTTATTGAATAGAGATTAGTCCAAGCACTAAACTAGAGTTAGAAGATTCCATTAGTTAATTTAGCCATCATGACAACTTGGAGGGCACTTTGGGCATTTCACATTGCTTATGGAGAGCATTACGTGGCCAGCCCTAGATTCTTATAGGAAGAGCCTCTCTCCTCCTCCTCTTCATTGTGTCATTAGCTCTTATTTAGTTGTTGTTCCCCAAATTGTGATCCCTTCCTCATCCAAATTCCTTCAAATCCTTCTCAATCCTTTTCATTTCGATTCCTTGAAGGAGCATAGGAGCTTGGTGTCTAGGAGCACTAGTGGAGGAGACTATTGGCTAGGAGTCCGTGTATGAATCGTATCTATCGGGCTTTGCATTGGGAATCCATCTTCCAATAGGTAAACATCTTATTTTTCTTTATTTCTAGACTCTAATTGTGCAGTTTGACCTTTAGGAACCACCCATGGAGTACCTATAGGAGGAAGAACTAGGCTCTAATAACCCTTTATGTAGAAGTTATATTGAGTTTTTTACCATTTTAGGAAAAATCTAAGAATGGTGCACCAAATGTTTGTCGTATGGTTATTTAGATATAATTGGACTTATTGTTTTGTGTGAGGCTAGATACGTGTCCACAATTGGATACGAGTAGTCCGTCTCGGGATACGGTGGGACACGGAGTCATTATGAGCATTTTTCCTCCGATACTTAGCAAACATACGACGTTCTCCATGACACATTGCATTAGCTAAATATTATTCTAATTAGGCTCTAAATATTATTTTAGACATGCTCATGTGATTTGGTTAGGTTCGGACAATGTTCGGTATAGGTATCTTGGACATATCAGGAGAGTATCAGAGTATCGGTACGTTACTAGTGTGGTGCACACCAAGTATTTGGTATTATGCACATATATGAGTGTCATATGTGTCGATATGTGGTATGCATTATATAGTGTAGGTTATGCATTCTAGTTTGTGTGCACATACATATGTGTGTGTGTCATGCATGGAGTAGTTTAGAGTCAAATTGTAGAGGGGATATGTATATGTATAGATAGAGAGGTGTATCTCCACCTATGATTGTATGTGTATGTATCTATATATGTAGATAGAAGTGTGCGTACTATATGTGTATAGATGGGTTGTGAGGTTAGTGTGAGAGTGTGTATATGTAATTGACTGTAAGAGAGATATATGTATGTACATACATAGGTGTGTTTGTAGGAGAGATTGAGAGAGTCAGTGAGAAGTCCTCCCTGTGTACAGTAGGTAGTGGTGTAGAGAGTGTGTGTGGGATGTGTAAGAAGGGGGAAATAATCTGCAGCAGTCAAAAAAATTATATTCAATGTTCAGTCTAATAGATGGGAAGGTAAGTGATAGAAAGAGGGGGGAATTAATGTATAGCAGGTGTGCAGCTAACTGCTAGGCATGAACAGTAGCAGCTTTCTGCCAATGCAGTAGCCTAGTGTAGCAGCAACAACAACAACAAACTCTGCCTGCTGCACAGAAGCAGCAGTTGACAAACACAGCAGCTAGCAATTGTACATGGCAGTGCAACAACAATTACCTTGCCAAGCAGACAGTAGTGGCAGTTTCACTTGAAAAAAGAAGCATTAGGAGCAGATGGAGCAACTATCTTACCTGGCACAAGGTAGCAATTTCCAAGCAACAGATACAGCAATAGCAAGTGCATATAGAGAAAGAGCAGTGTGCAGTTGTAGTTAGCTTCATAGTTGGTTGGAATTTATATGTAGGAATGGGATTAGAGATACCGAGAAATAACTAGTATAGGTATGTGTCAATCTTAGAATGGTATCAAGATACTATGATAGGTTTAAGTGTAGGTAAATGCAGTATCTTGATATATTTGAGTGTAGGCACACATAAATAGTATATGATACATAGTGTATAGCTAGGGTAATGGAAATCCTAGTATACCAAGGTATTGGTAATGCAAGCCTAACATGGAAAATAGGCTATATACATATATTGCCCTAGGTAATGGGTATAGGCATAGGGATATGATGTGGTACATGCATATGGCATCTTGGAAAACCAAGGTAATGGGTACATATGCATACATGGAATAGGCAGGGTATATTAATACATGTGTATAGGGTAAAGGGGAGATGTTAAGGTATTGAAGTATATGAGTCTATATGTATACATCATACCTAGTATCCCTATTTATATGCGGGTATGGAACTAGAAACCTAGGTATGAACTAGTTTTAACTAATTTTCACTAGTTTGATCCTAAAACTTAACCCTTTAGATAACTTGACCTAGTTTGACTCTAGAAGCAGTGTACTGACCTTGTTTGACTTTCATGACCTAGAATTGACCTAGAAATTATATTTCGTTTTAGATATCAATTTTTATCACTCTAAAACACCAATTGACATCGATATTTTATATTTAGGTCTTTATGACTCCATTTTGGACCCTGATCCTCACTCATTACTCATGACCACAGACGGGTACATTCTCTGATAGTTTCCATCCTGATATTTTCTATGATTCATGTTACAGTACTGTTTTACTTGATCTTTGACACGATGGTCACATGGAGTAGCATTACATAGATTCATCTTAGATACGTTATTTCATACTAGACCAATACATCATGACCCATTTATATGCATCAACTTACTTGCTGGTATCACTTGTATTTCTGGCTGGACTTGTATCTTGCTACATATATGGATCTGGAATACATTTAATACTTGTTGGATGGGAAATACCTTAGAAGACTGTAAACATACCCAAAATCTGGAACCACTCATGCTGGAATCACCCCTTCTGGTCTGATCAGGAAAGATAGTACTCACACGTAGAGCACGCGCGAGATGTCTTACATTACCCCCAAGCCATTTACATGTGGAAAGTGGTATTTCAAAACATAATAGATAGAAATAGTCTTTCTAGTCTCACTACACATTGCTGTCTCCAATACATGCTAAATATTTTATACTGCTGGATACATGTTTAGTTTATTTCCTTTACTAGTATTTAATTTCATGGCTCTCTTTACTGTCTTACTTAGGTATTTTATTACATGTTCTGTACCATGGTTCTATGTTTCCTTTTTCATCATATATCTTATTACTATTTACAATTTCATAGTATTTATCATATATTGGAACTGTTATTAGAAATGTGTTTCGCTCCAATCTTGACTGGATAACATTTTTCAGAGGACCTAGAGGACTTATGTCCTACGTACTATGGAGCAGGTGTAGATGAGGGCTATCTGCAGGAGACCCAGGACGAGCCAGCCCAGTAGATAAGACACCAGTATATGTAGCCTGGTAGCATTAGTATTTTATTGTGCTGAATTTGTATTAGACCATGAGATTTGTATGTTTTCATATTGTACTTATGTGGATGTTGAGATAGATAGACTCTTAGACCATGATGTTGTTTAGACACATATATTCCTGGTTTCTACTTGGATTTATTTCTTCTTACCATTATCGTGCCATTTATCTTCCTTATAGCATATTGTGATTGAGTATAGACTAGTATTATTATTATATTGTCCTCCACTTAGAATTAAGATATCATTGACAAGTTATGTCATAAAATCTGGATAGATAGCAGTTGACCTAGACAGTGTTCTATCGTCGATGTTGCGGCATAGGCTGGGCTTGTCCCACGCACTCGTGCCCCTAAAATCGGGTGCGGGTCGTGACAAAAGACCTATAAAATTATTAATAACAACCAATTATATAGTTGAAAAAAGAATAAACCATATAAAATGACATTAAATTTCAACCCCAATTAATTATAGCTCGTTGGTAAAGGGCCAAAACTCTTATATGAACTGCCCCTTCGGCTTATCTGATGGAATATGAGGACTATCGGTCGGTAAATATACTGATAACTAGCATCATACTCTAAGTCTGGATACTCCGGGACCCATCGTGTAGCTACCAATGCTGTGGCGGGATCTATCGATAGGGTGGCGGGACCCATCGGAGTATCTTGTGGTCGAACATATAATGGGATGACGGGATCTACATCAGATGATGTAGGGGGGTATAGGTGTCGATGCTACAGTAGTGTGGTATAGGGTAAATGGCAGAGTGGAGGTGCATGTAGTCGAAGGGAGAGTGGAGGGGCATGTGACTAATGAGGGGTAGAGAGGTCTCGTGATCGAGGAGATAATCCATCCTCGGATAATATAAGATAACCACTACGACCACGACCACATCCACATTGATCATGATCACGACCACGAACATCAGCCATCTGTAATATTCAAGTATATAAAAGCATGTATAGTAGACATCTAAGAAATATAACTACAAAAATAGTATGTATAATAGACATCTAACAAAAATAAGTATATCCAAATCAATTATGAAACTAAGCAGCAAATTTAATCATCACACATAGGCACTCAAACCAGTTCTATGTATGTGTCTCATTTTAAACACCAAAATCATAACTATGTGTTGTGTCTATATTTTGTCATATTATTGGTACTATAGTTCACCCTCAATCCAATTTCAGTGAATATATGTTCTACTTTCTGCTCTTAGTGTATCACATCATCTACTTACCTAGTCCCAATAGATGTGTATTCATATGTATATTCGATAGATAATATTTATATGATATAAGTCAATGAAATATTACCAAAAAATATCTGAGCCGAATGTTTGATTGCTAGTTAACAGCAACATTTACATGGACAACCAACTCCACTCATAGAGACTATCACTCAGCACTAGAGATATAAACAGCTTACCAGTAATATATACAATGTTGACATTTATATAAAAATACTTGAGTCCAATTTGTTATGAAACCATACTGATTTGACACTAATCATACTAAGGGCCCATTTGGTTCATTTGGTTGGGCAACATTTTAGCCTCTCTTGTCTCGACTCATGGCTTGTCATGCTTGCACATCCTATTTGTTGTCCTCAATAGGTTATTACTACATATTACTTTGTATGGTACTTTTGACTATTGCCCCAAATTCTTCCTTGGAGTAGTATGAAGCTCAATGGAGGGAATTGATCTACATTTTGATATGTATGGGATCCCAAATTCATTGGCTAATGTGTGGTTATCTCCTGCAGTTCAATGGGATAAATGTCTTTGTGCATTTATGGTTGGTGAGGCTAATGTTCTTGGCTGCAAACAGTTGGGTCCTATTGATGATCATCAAGCACCATAACTACTCACCAGTCTTCAAACAATCGACAAGCCCTAATTCCAAAGTTGTTAGAAAACTAAGCCAATTTGTATCTTAGTTCTTTATACTTTCTACTTGGTTAATTTTTTCTTTTTGGATCAGTCTGTTATTGAATGTTGGAAGTTAGTTGCAAATTGTGCTTGTGCTCGTTGGGCTGAGATTTTAATATATATTATTATTGGTTCATTAAAGTTTTATTATCTGCAAAATTGGTTTTGCTTAATTATAAGAAAATAAATATACAAATGGAATCAATTTATATTTCATATACTTCGACGATAATTTGAAGACATTTAAAATGTGTCGTAGAAGTGAAGTAGATAACAGATATATGGTGTCGTCGCATCAATGATATTTATGACTTACATGTTTAGATTACACATAAAAATTGCTGTGAAATAAGCATTAAACGATATTCAAAAAGTGTCGTCATAAAGTTATTACATGGCATTTTTGTCGTGTCGTTGAAAGTAAAAAATGTTATGACGACACTTATCAGCTGACATTGAAGCTCGTTAAGATGACACCAGTATCATGCCAAGAAATAAGCATTACATGACATTCAGAAAGTGTCAGCATATATTTATTACATGTCTTTCTGTTGTGTCGTTGAAAGTAAATAAAACTTTCTATGACACCCCCTCTAGACAGCACTTAAAAAGTGCCATAGAAAGTCATCGACGACACTTTCGAGTGTCCTTGAACACCTTTTTGTTGTAGTGCACTCCCAAGATTTCTCTTTTGTACGTAGAATTCTGTTGTTAGGATTCTTTTATACTTTCAAAAGTTTTATATAAAAAGAAGCATTCTTTTGTATGGAAACAATCAATACTTTATAGGAAATATAAACCTAGCTCAAATTAAGTTGAGAAACATGTACATAGACGAGAATCATGAAGGAAACATATTTAACAAAAATAAGTTTTGGACAATATGAGCATTCAATACCAAGGAAAACGAAACAACAATAAAACTATATTATTCAAGATTTTGACAAGATAAACTTGCCTAAAAATGAGCTTTCAGCCTAAATCTTCTACTCTACCACTAAGAAAAGTTCAAAAATTGCAATCTTAGGCCTCAAGACCAAGCTTCAAGCTTACGAAAAAAAATCTAGAGAGAGGAAAGAGAATAGAATAGAAGTAAAGAGAAAGTAAAAAAAAATGAAGGGGTATATATATAAAAGGAAAACTAATCGTGACCATCGAATCTGCCATATCAGCAATTGATACGCTCGAAATAGAGCATTGTATCCCGATATTTGTTACGGATCATTTGTAATATATGACTAATACTGGATCGTTCCCACGAGGACATATATTTTTAATTATTCATGAAATTAAAAACCAAGAGGTATTTAAAAGGTTGCTTTGGTAAAATAGTTGACTGAAAATAATTTAAATCTAAAGTTTTAAGTAAATGAGAGTTTATCAAATAGAGAATAATTCTAAGGCCATAGGTTCACCGTTAATAATAAAATAATTTATTATCATTCCAACTTAATAATACCTTAATATTTGTAATCTGGAATCACCATAATTAATAAATATTAAAAATACTTGTTTTATGATCTAAATGTATTGGGTTTTCCACCACAATGACATCGCTCACAAAAATATCCTTATATTATTTTGAAATACAAATTACACCGTAGAGACTACGGTCCGTACGGATTAGAGTACGGACCGTGCAACCTTAAGTGTAACTTATTTCAGAAGTAATGCATTATCATGAAGAACTATGAATTGATAATTATAATAGCATGGAATTTCCACCAATACTACGTAATGCATATAATAAACCCTTATCTCACAATCACGGACAATAATAATTTACAAATAAATCTGCTTTTATCCCCTAGAAATATCAATTCAGAATACTTTCACACAAATCAATGCATTAATCATAAAGAAAATTTTATTGGAAAAGATAAAAAATACATACATTATGATGGTTTCCCTTGAACCTTGGAAAGAAATTAGTTATACATACTCTTGGAGAACAACATCAAAGATGAATTGGAGATCATTCTGACGCTTGCAAGTTCTCTTTACGCACTCTATCTCTTTTTCTTTTATTATAAGTAGAAATCGAAAAAAAAGTAGTGTACAAGTTATGGATAGTTGGTCTTTATGTAGGACTTGAAGAGGTATGAAACATGTTGGTTCATTTAGATTCTTCGAATCTTCATGTCCGTCGAATCTTCATGTTCGTTGAATCTTTATGTTCGTTGAATGTTAGTGTTCATCGAATCTTCATTACTTCGCATATTTTCAAGTATTCATTGTATTTCTCCTCTTTCATGATGTGTGTTCATCAATGTTATCAAGTTTTTCATGCTTTTGTGAAATGTTTTATCCATTGGTTCATTTGTAACGTTGTCCCGATTCATTACATGTATTTATTCGAATCTGGTTCATATTCCTTCTCTTCTCATAACATGGAGTAATAAATAAGAAGAAAATAATTTAGTATACTTAGAAATTACAAAGTTCAATGTATAAAACATTGCATTCATGGAACAAGTTCTTTTGCATATGTATTAAAAAATATAAATAAAGGCCAAGGTTTATATATATATATATATATATATATATATATATATATATATATATATATATATATATATATATATATATTTTAATGTTGAGCTTCCCCGGTTCCTCCCCCGATCCTTCGGGTCAGCGACCCCCCGCCCCCCCTCCGGCCCGGCCTAGGCCGTCGGCCGGCCAGCTCCCCTTCCTCATCCCACCCCCCTCTCTCCTCCTCCCCCCTCCTCCCCTTTCCCCTCCGTATGCCCCCCCTGCGACCGGTTCAGACCCCCCTCCGATCTCCTCGCCATTTTCGGCGACATCCCTCCCCCGTTGCCTGCTGTTCATCCGCCACGCCGTGATCTCCCCTCCCTACTCCTCCATCACCTCCGTCTTGTCGTGGCCACTCCTTCCCCCCCCCTCCCACCTTGTGAGCTCTCCGATGCCTCCTCCCCCTCCCCATCCTCTTCCCGCGCCCTCCTCCCCTGTAGTCGTCGGCCTCGGTGGTTTTCGACCGACTTCTGGGCGGAGGGGCCCCGTCCGTCCACCCTCCGAAGGAGACGGATCCCCCTTTCCTGTCTTTCCAATGGTCCTTTTCAGGAGCGGCGGCCGCTTGCCCTATTTTCGAATTTTAAAATTCAGATTTTTCGATTCCCGTTCGCTCCCCCAGGCCACGGGCTGCGCCCCCGTGCCGCTAGGCGCATATGGCCACCACGATTTGGGTGCACATGTTGTCTCCCCCAAGGTGGACGCATGCTTTCCCCATTTGGCTCTCCCTCCAGTGGACGCATGCGGTCCGTCGTTCGCGGGCGCCCTCGTTACCTCCCTCACTGTTGGCGCATACCCAATTGGAGCCCCTGTGGGCACATATCCCCACCCCTTGGAGCCCCGGTGGGCGTATACCTACCCCCCTCATTCGACCAGAGTCGACACTCCCCTTGCAGCCCCTGTAGGCGCATATGCTCCATCCTTGGAGGGCGCATATGGATTCGCCATCAATTCCTCTTGTAGGCCGCATCCTTCCGTGGCCGCGATCGGCGGCCTCCCTTCCAGTGGCGCATATGGCCCCGCCAACGCTCTCTCTTTCGGGCCCCATCCTCCCGAGGTCGTAATAGATTGCCCCCCTCCAGCGCCCAGTCTCCGTCTGGCCACCTTTCCTCTGCGAGGGTTGATCTCATGGGTAGTGTTGTGGTCATTGACGTCCCGTCTGTGACTTCAGCCCCCCCACCGCTCCTTCTATCCCGTCTGGAGCCGCTCTTCCTGCCGATCTCCTTGCTCTCCTTTCGAGTTGGGAAAGGTAACCCAAGCCGGCCAATATCCCTCTCTTCCATACCGCCGTGATGAGGGCTGTCCCCTGCGTGACCCAAGGGACCTCGCCTTCGTTGGTACAACCGGTGGCCTCCTACGCCGACAAGCTCCGATCTGACAGAGCAGTCAAACAGAGTCTCATGTTCCCTGACGTCCACCTTCCCAAAGTGGAGTATTCGCTTCCATCTCATATGCCCACAGTCCTCTTTTTTGCCCAGGAGCTCCAATCCTTGGCCACCTCCTTCCCCTACTCATTTGTTCTCAAGTTCTCCTCGGGCTGCCCCAAACTCTCTAGGGTCCAGAAGACTATTGCCAGCTGGCGGCTATCTGCTGAATACTGGGTGGTACCCCTTGATCCTAAACATATCCTGCTCCATCTATCCTCCGATACGGACCATAGGACGGTGTGGTCCAAAGGTACCTGCAGGGTGGCCTCCCACCAGATGAAAATCATCAAATGGACCGTGAACTTTAGTACCAAGGAAGACTCAGCGACGGTGGCCGCATGGGTGACCCTTCCCAACCTTCTCCTGATATGCTTCATCCCAGCAGCTCTCAGGCGAATAGCCAACTCCTTTGGAACTTATGTAGCCACGGCCGCAGAAACCAGCAACCTAACCAAAGCTCACTACGCAAAGATTTGTGTGGAGCTTGATCTTTCGACCGAACCCCCCAACCACATCCTCATCAAACTGTGCGACCGGTCCCACACCCAGGAAATCATCTACGAAAATCATATAATCTTCTGCTCCCACTGCCATCTGCGCGGCCATCTCTCAAAGCATTGCTACCGTCTCCACCCTGAGCTCAAAAGGAAACCGGCTAGGCCAACTATCCTAACCTTAGGAAGCAAGCCCCACTCGCCCACCCGGTCCCCCCTACTCCAGCTACCGAACTCCCATACCAGATTCCAATCCAGCGAAAGCATAACAGGATAAGACCCCACAACAGACAGATTGGAGACCCCACCCTCAGTCAGATCGGCTATTCCCCTCCTTCCACCAACTCTGAACCTTTTCAATCAGTTTAACGTCCTGGTTTCAGAATCGACAGATCTCTCCCTAGAGACCGGATCTATTGTAATCTCTAAGTCGGCCTCCCAGACGGACTCATCGGTCATCAGAGCTAGCCAATCGAAAGCCGCTGAATAGGCCCTCCATGACCGCCTTCATGCCACGGAAGAGCTCCTCAATACCCATCCTCCCCACGAAGTCGATGTCATAGAAGCCCTCGTTATTTTAGGGCCAGAGCAAGCCCAGAGAGGTCTACAAGTCCTAGTTGTGGAATTTTACCTCCGATCGGAAGGAGACCGGTGCGCCTTACTGGAGGACTCCATTCTCATCCCTCCAGAAGAACCAGGTTCAAATTCGGCAGGATACTTAATCGAACCAGATGTCGACCCTCCCACCAACCACTCCGACGGGGTTACCTCCAGTATATCCACATCGAAGACGAAAGAAGCATGTCATGCCCCGACCCGGGAAATCGCTCGTCCTCGCTAGATTTCATCCGAATTATCGTCCTCACTGGGGTGTGATGCCACACGAGCCTGGAGTTGCACTCATGCAAGACAAGATAACAGGTTCACATAGTATTTATCTCAAATTGATAACATAAGCAGCGGAAGGAAAACAGAGTATATAATAAGAATCACTTTTATTCATAATGAAGTGAAGGTTACAAAGGCCCTGAATAGCCCAACTTAAAATGCCAATTGGCTACAACGCTCATGATCTCTCTAGCTCACAAAGGATTACATTGTTCCATATATTATGCCTCTTATAGCCAACAAGTAGTCTTTGGTCGAACATCTCCATGTCGCAAGTCCAAACGCCTATGCGGTAGCCCTCTTGAACGCTAAGGACTCCATGCCTCGGCACGTCCAAGCCAAACCCCGCCCCGAGCCGATTATAACCTGAACCTGCACATAAACTAGTGGAGGATTAGTGCTTTCGTCCTCGCTTCGCACTGATCAAGACCCGCTCGCACCCAAACCAAACACTAAGTATATTTAGTAGAACATGCAATATTATTTGGTGATCTTTCTAATTATCCTTAGGATCAGTTTCATGGCAATATTCAACATAGCAACTTAATATGATTGTGTCCCATATCGTGTTCCTACAGCAGATACAGTTAGACATAATATAAACGTAAGCATAGTGATCGTGCTCATCTCCATCCCATTTTGCTTAGCCTGCAATGGTTAGACTGTACATAAGAAATCCTTCAATTCATGCAACCAACCATAAACTTAGCCATATGTATAAGGGTAGCAGGCCCTGCGCCTGCACCCAACTCTAATCTCAGTCCACTGGCCCTATCTATATGAAGGTTACGGTATTTTGCACCGTAATGGACTTGGCATCTCTTATGTGTAAGCCTATGATCGCTTCGATACGGATTGCTAGCCCAATATCCGAAGGATCCCAAACTTACTGATATCATAGCTTATCACAATATTGGACTGTCACAATCCGTCCGAATGATATGCACCATAAATACCATACATAATTCCCTCCTACGCCGAACGGTCCCGGTGCCCCGGTCATAACCGTCCGAGGGAAGCCGCACCCGTGCACAGGCCATCCGAGTCCATTAACCATGCAATACGTACCATAGCATATAAGTCATATCATACCAACCAATCTTGTGTTCCATAAACATAATCCCCAATCTCTATCTCAAGTTCCGATGGCATTATGCCCCAACACATCCGTATTGATGCACGACGCCCAACGGCTTAGAATTCTCGTACTTGTACTCGACGTATTCCATTCATGAGTTATTCGCATAAAAACAGTTCCGTAGCTACTTAGTCATTTCCTAAATCTCGTGCACGAGGGCACGCTTGACGCCATAATCAATGTTCTAGACTTAGTGTTCAATGTTCTCAGAGTCGTGCACGTGATGCACATCTCGATATAGTCTTTCAATGTTCTACCACCACCGCCCTACCGCGACCCGTACACTTGATGCACGTCGCTTCAATTGTTCAAGTTTCGATGTTCTATCTTAATGTTCAACACGTACTAAGCCCTTTACTCGCCCGACCCATACCAGCTAACTTTATAGCTAAATTGCATACAATGAATACATTTTATTAGACGTGAAGGAATAGGAAGAGAGTCAAGAACCCGCCCACCTTAAGTCGATACGCCTTCTTGTTCCGCCGAGTTGAAGCGGCTCGCTTCCATAACTTGATTGCATAGCTAACTCTCGAACTTAGCCATTCCTTTGAACTACTTGGTTGATTTGGCCTACCGTGCCCATGCCACAATCCGTTGCAAGGCCACGATTTGGTTTCGCGGACACTTCACTGAATAAGGCAGAATGCCGACCTCTTATCGTCCAGCGTAAAAGCATAGCCTACACAGCAAATCAACTAAAATCAGCACTTGCTCAAAGGGGACTTATCCTTTGCATCGATTTGATTTATAGATTCCAATCGACTCAAGGCTTACCTTCGGCTAACGTACACTTGCATCGATTCGCATCGATACTTCATCGGGTCAACGCAACTCTTCGAGTCAATGATTCATCATAATACACCGGTTATCGGAGACTGGACCTTCCTCGAGGAAATTCCTCATCTCACAAATGACAGGGACAACACCTGGCTAGAGCTCCCTCCGTCCGAGCTAGAGGTGAAAGATGCCGTCTGGGCTCTTGACGAGCACAGCGCTCCCGGACAAGACGGGTTTTAAGGGGTTTTCTTTTGATCCTGCCGGGACATCTTTAAGGTCGACATTCATGAAGCGGTCACTGCCTTCTTTCAAGGCACGAGGTTCCCTAGAGCCATCTCGAGCAGTAACATGATCCTCATCCCGAAGAAAGGAAACCCGGAGACATTCTGCAATTTTCACCCCATCAGTCTTTACACCTTTACCAACAAGATCATATCCAAGATCGTAGCCTCCCGTATGACTGGTCTCCTTCCCAAGATCATCTCCGAGGAGCAGAGCGGTTTCATTCACGGTAGGAACATCCAAGATAATATTATGCTAGCTCAAGAGTTGATCACCTGTATGAAATTTCCAATAAGAAGGAGCAACATTGTAATCAAATTAGACATGTAAAAGGCTAATAACAGACTGGATTGGCAATTCATGATCTGGGTCTTTAGAGGCTTCAGTTTCTCCAAAACCTGAACCAACATTGTGTGGAGATCGATCAGCAACTCCTGGTTTTCAACGGTAATCAACGGTCAGGCTGACGGATTCTTCAAATTGAGCCGAGGGGTTAAGCAGGGTGAACCTCTGTCATCCACCATCTTCATCATTACTGTCGATGCCTTGAGCAGGAACCTCAACAAAATAGTAGGCACTACCAACTTCCACCACTACCATACTGCCAGTGGCTGCCCTATTATCACCCATCTAGCCTTTGCTGACGATATCATCATTTTCTCCTCCGGGGATGCCTGGTCGATAGAGGTGGTCCACAACACTCTTCAGAGATATGCCAGGTGTTTTGGTCAGAAAGTCAATCTGAATAAAAGTGTCATTTACACTAATCACAAGATCAATAGAGAGCACGCGGACACCCTGGCCAATTCTACCTCTTTTTCTATCAAGCATCCGCCGTTCAACTATCTTGGATGCCCCCTCGTGTACGGGAAATCTAATACTGCCATATTCGAGGACCTGATCAACCGCATCAGGAAAAAACTTGAAGGATGGCATAACGCTACGTTATTCCTGGGTGGCAAGATGATCACTATCAAGTACGTCCTCACTTCTATTCCCATCTATACCCTGGCAGCGTGTTCTTCCCCCAAGAAAGTCCTCAATTTGATCGAGAGAATCTTTAGCAACTTCTTCTGGGACACAGTGATGGCCACAACAAGCATCATTGGGCTAGTTGGGATACCATGGCACGGTCGACCGGGGATGGGGGTCTGGGATTCACCAAACTTTTCTACATCATTAAAGCTTTCTCAATGAAACTGTGGTGGAAGATCCGCACCGCTCATAACTTATAGACCAGATTCATGAATGCCAGATACTTCAAGCACATCCACCCGTCGAAGGCCATTTCTAATAGCAGATCTTCTGCTGGCGCCGTACGCTTATCGGCCGGTCTTTTGCGGAACCGGCGATGCAGCTTATTGTGGGCAACGACGAATCATCGGCTTTCTATGATCGATGGGTGGGAGACACCTTACTCCCAAATCTCTCGAAAGCCCACAGGTACTACAAGATCAAGGACATGTGGGATCCCATCGATAATGATTGGAACTAGAACAAAGTGCGGGACTGGGCCGGCCCGGTGGCGACTGAGCTCATCCGTCGCGGCGGGTTGACGATCGGGGCCAACGCTGACGAGTTTCGATGGCAGGAGGATGCCTCAGGTTGCTTCTCGATCAGATTGGCCAGGACCATGGTCCGTGGCCCGGCGACACCTTGCCCTTGTACTGCTCCGAGTGGTCCTTCATCATTTGGAGAGCTAAGCGTAAGATCCTCCCCACCGACGAAACCCTCACCACACTTGGCTATAGCCTTGCGTCAGCATGCACATGCTGCCCCAACCGTCAATTGGAGACAGTGGACAACATCTTCTGCCACGAAGAACTCCCGGTGCTGGTATAGAGTTTTCTTTCCCAATGCTGCAGGATGACACTTAGGGATGGGGGCTACGAGGAGCGTGTTGAGGCTTGGGGTGCAGCGACCCATGGCCACCAGATCGTGGCAGCAGCTGCTACATGGGTGATATGGAAGAACCGCAACAAGGCAAGATATGAAGGATGACAGTACTCCGCAGACCAACTTATTAAGGAGACCATCATGCAGTGTTGTAAGAGGAGACCCCTCTGCAACCACGGCCAGACGATCTTCTGGGACTCCCTCTTTTCCCCGGTTTAGTCGTTTTGGGCTGCTTTCCTCCCCTTCTTTTGTTAGTATACGTGTATAGGCTTCGGCATTTTGTGCCTTCTGGTATACTTATATAGCTTCGGCTTTTCAGTCTTATGGAATAAAATGGGAAGGTATTAAAAACTATATATATATAGGCAAAAACTGAAACCATAGTATATATCAGTACATATTTTATACTAAACTTGTTGTATTTGTAATATTCATTAAGTGCATTAAAATATATAATTATAAAATTATTACTTATAAAGTAATTTAATATTATTTAAATAATAATTAAATAATTGTCATATTTACGTATCGGTCCTACCTCCATACTTAAACTATGCTTGTACTCAAGCATATAATATAACGTCTGGAATAAATATAGATAAAGTAGTAGGATAAAAAGAAATTTTACATCATAAGCCTAGCCTTTTTACATAGATTTTTTTCTAACTTACAACACAAAAATAATGCATCTTTGTTGTAATTTATGAAATATATAATCTTATTAAAATTTCTACATAAGTTTTTTATTGAGTGTTGAATCAACGCTTCCCAAACCAGTTGCCCTTAGGATATTAGGTGTTAAAACACCCCCACGGATTTAATAACTCAAAGTTGCTTAGGCTACAAGATTAAATTAGATTGTTTATTTTTAATTATTAGAGTTTTATGTGAATCTCCTTGTTGATTAGACAAATCTGGTTACTAGGCAATAATCAAGTTTAATATATATTTGCAAAAATAATGTGCTTCAAGAAAAGATTTTTATTTCTTTTTTTTGAAATCATAAAGGTTTTAGACATAAGTAAATTTCTCTGTAATCAACAACTCCCCCAAATTTAACCAACATTGTCCTCAATGGCAAGGGCAAAGAACTAAAAGAAGAAAAAAATTGCTAAAGGAATCTAATTACTTAAGACAAAAAAATTAGAAGGAATTACATTCTTTCTTTTTTGTCTCCCCCATACTTATGCATAGAAACAATTCTTAAACAAATATGTTATTTGAGTAAACAAACTTTTAGAAAATAATAGACAATGAACAAACAGTACACAACACACTATGGTTACAAAAATAACAAGAAGATAACTTGCTAACACAATTGACAACTAAATAATTAAAGTATGTGCTTGAATGTGAAGACCTTGCCGACGACGATATTCCCTGAGGATTGCAATAGTCTGAATAGTGGTAGAAGTTGCTCTAACTACCTCAATGAGATTAATTAGATCATGATTTTTCGTATGTCTCGATTGCGATATCAAACTATAGATGTTAAAGCATAGATGGGACAATGTAGCCGTAGATTCCATACTATTTTGATCATCATCCAAGTTCGACTCAAAATAGAGCACACCATATCCCTCGTCATCGGAAGAAGCTATTTTTATTTTAATTGTGTAGTGACAGAATAGTTACTGTTGGAAGATAGTGTACTGACAGAAAATTTGGTTACTGATTATATTTTCCGTAATCCTATACCCTTGAATTCATAACATATTAATGACTCTTTTCCTGATGAAAACCTCTTTGGACTTACAACTATCAATAATCCACCATGGTATGCTCATATAGTGAATTATTTAGTAGTACAACAGAACCCTCATGATTGGTCAAGGCAGGATAAAGATTGATTCTTTTCTCAAATAATATATTATTTTTGGAGATCCTAAGCCTTTTAAAATTTGTCCAGATCAAATTTTTCATCATTGTGTTCCTGAAAATGAATTTCATAGTATCCTAACATTTTGTCATAGTCATGCTTGTGGAGGTCATTTTGGAGAAAAAAAGACAGCTGCAAAAGTACTTTAATCAGGTTTGTACTAGCCTACTCTTTTTAAAGATGCACATGAATTTGTTAAAGCTTGTCATAGGTGTCAGCAGACTGGTAACATTTCTCGAAGAAATATGATGCCACTTAATCCTTTTCTTTGGGAAGTCTGTGATGTTTGGGTATCGACTTCATGGGACCATTTCCAAACTCATATAGATATGCCTATCTCTTAGTAGCTGTTGATTATCTGTCCAAATGGGTTGAAGCCAAGGCAAATAAAGCCAATGATCATAAAGTTGTGAATTAATTTTTGAAAGAAAATATTTTTAACAGGTTTTGAGTCCCTCGAGTAATCATTAGTGATAGAGGGAGTCATTTTTGTAATAGGGCATTTACGGCCTTGTGAAAAAGTATTTTGTTAACCATCGAGTAGCTACTCCTTATCATCATCAGACTAGTTGACAAGTAGAAGTTTCCAATCGAGAGATATAAAATAAATTTTAGAGAAAACTGCCAGACAATACAGAAAAGATTGGAGTCTTCGTTTAGATGATGCTTTATGGGCCTATCGTACTGCTTTTAAAACACCAATAGGAATGTCACCCTTTAGGATAGTTTATGGTAAACCTTGCCATCTACCAGTTGAACTCGAACACCATGCATTTTGGGCTATTAAGAAGTTAAATTATGATTTAAAAGAAGCTGGTGCAAACTGAAAACTGCAATTATGCGAATTAGACGAAATAAGGAAAGAAGCTTATGATAATTCTAAAATTTATAAAGAAAGAATGAAAGCATTTAATGATAAAGCTATCCTCCGAAAAATATTTTTACCAAATCAAAAAGTATGGTTGTACGAATCTCGTTTAAAATTCTTTCCTGGAAAATTACGAACTCGTTGGAGAGGCCCATTTACTGTAATTTTAGCATCACCTAACATTGTCGTAGAAATACAAGATCCTCAAAAAGGTTGTATCCTGAAAGTTATTGGCCAACTATTAAATATGTTATCAATCTTCAAACAAATCATGATACACAATATACTATAAATTTAGAAGAACCTTAATTTTCTTTACATATTATAATAATAAAAGTTTCGTTCTTACATAATCAGATATGATTTTTTTTTTTTACTTTTTTGTACATTCATGCCAAGATTGTGATAATTTTTTCTCTTCATTTTAGCATGCACGTGCACGTTCACATTTTTGCTACATGCAAGCATACCATTAACAAAACCATGCACAAAACCATGCAAAAATACCATTAACTTCACATGCACGTGCTCGTTCACATTTTTGCTACATCCAAGCAAATTTGCTACATGCACATTTCTATGCAATAGTATCGGTTCATATTTTTTTCCCTTTAAAAAAATAAAAAATAATAGACAAATGGGACAAGACTTTGGAACAGTGACGGTTCACATTTTTTCCCAAAAATAATAATAATAATAATAATAATAATAATAATAATAATAATAATAATAAATATATATATATAATAGACCATCTGTCCCTTATTTTCCAGGAGATGCACAACATCCCAAAGCAATGTTAAAAAAATGAAACCGACAGTTGTTCAAACGAAACCTCCTCCTCTATTCATGCACCCACAAAAAAGAAAAGCAACGTTTCAACAAAAAAAAGAAAAAAAACTACTGATAAGATGCAACCAATAGCATCAAACCGAACGTAGCAGTTTAGTTAGCATTTGTTTGTATAAGGGCTTTGGAACCGTGTTCTTCCACAACACTTTCTTTCCCCATATCACATTATTCAACTTTCTTTCAAATTACACTACAGTTATTCCAGAAGTCTTTCTTTCCCCATTTGATAATAGCATTCAGAAAGTATTATTTCATTAACTAAGTAAGTCCATTCTTTCCATATTTTTACACATTAATATTATACTAGTTCCGTTCATCACTTGTTCTGTTTTTACAAACTGTTGTTCTTACAGTACAATATCTTCCAACAGTTACTATTCTGTGACTACACAATTAAAATAAAAATAGCTTCTTCCGATGACGAGGGTTATGGTGTGCTCGATTTTGAGTCATACTTGGATGATGATCAAATAGTATAGAATCCATGACTACTTCGTCCCATCTATGCTTCAACATCTATAGTTTGATATCGCAATTGAGGCATATGAAAAATAATCCCAAAGCAACGTAAAAAATGAAACCGAAAGTTAAGTGTAGTTCACCGGTTCCACCGCATGCCCCTATCTCTCGACAAAGATCGTGTAAGTGTGCAGTTATGCTTCGGATGCTTCGCCATGGAATAGATCGACCTAGTTCCCGTTCTTTTCTAGTGCACTCACTTCGTATCTCTAAAACACAAGGAAGGACGCGGTGGTTCAAACAAAACCTCCTCCTCTATTCATGCACCCACAAAAAAGGAAAGCAACGATTCAACAAAAAAAAACTACCGATAAGATGCAACCAATAGCATCAAACCGAACATAGCAGTTTAGTTAGCATTTGTTTGTATAAGGGCTTTGGAACAGTGTTCTTCCACAATACTTTCTTTCCCTATATTACATTATTCAACTTTATTTTAAATTACACTACAGTTATTCTAGAAGACTTTCTTTCCCCATTTGATAATAGTGTTGAATAAGTATTATTTTATTAATTAAGTCCATTCTTTCCATATTTTTAAACATTAATTTTCTACTAGTTTTCGTTCATCACTTGTTCTATTTTTACAAACCCTTGTTCTAACAGTACACTATCTTCCAACAGTAACTATTCTGTCACTACACAATTAAAATAAAAATAGCTTCTTTCGATGACGACGGCTATGGTGTGCTCGATTTTGAGTCGAACTTGGATGATGATCAAAATTGTATGGAATCCAAGCCTACTTCGTCCCGTCTATGCTTCAACATCTATAGTTTGATTACGGGAAAGATAATTAGCAACCAATTTTCTGAGCCCTTCTTATCCCGAATTTCATAATTAAATTTTTGTAATAAAAGTACCCATAGAATTAATCTTTGATTTGGGTCTTTTTTAGAAATAAGGTATTTTAACGTTGATGGTCTATAAAAATAATAATTTTAGATCCAAACAGATAAGATCTAAACTTTTCCAGTACAAAAACAATAGCAAGAAGTTATTTTTCTGTTATGGTATAATTGTTCTCAGCATCAGAAAGAGTTTTACTAGCATAGTAATTAACATATGGTGTCTTTTCTATTTTCTGACCTAACACAGCCCCAATGGCATAATCAGAAGCATTACACATAATTTCAAAAGGTAATTCCCAATTTGGTGCTCTTATGATAGGTGCATTGGAAAGCATATTTTTTAATATATGAAATGTTTGGAGACATTCTGGAGTAAAATCAAATTGTACTTCTTTAGTAAGCAAATGACATAATGGTCTAAAAATTTTACTAAAATCTTTAATAAATCATCTATAAAAACCTGCATGACCAAGGAAAGCTCTGATTTATTTTACAGTGGTAGGTGGTGGTAAATTTGAAATTAAACCTACTTTAGCTTTATCAACTTCTATACCCTTATTAGAAATTATGTGACCTAAGACAATGCCTTCAGTCACCATAAATTGACTTTTCTCCCAATTTAATGCTAAATGGCTGTCTTCACAATGTTGGAATACTAACTCGAGATTTGTAAGGCATTTCTCATAACTGGAGCCAAAAACTGAAAAATCATCCATAAAAACTTCTAAAAAATTATCTACCATATCTGAAAAAATTGCCATCATACACCTCTAGAAAGTGGCTGGAGCATTGGATAGACCAAATGGCATTCTTCTATATGTAAAAGTTCCAAATGGACAAGTAAAAGTTGTTTTCTCCTGATCATCAGGATATACAGGTATTTGATTATAACCTAAATAACCATCTAAGAAACAATAATAATTTTGGCCCGAGAGTCTTTCTAAACTTTAGTCAATAAAAGGTAAAGGAAAATAATCTTTTCTAGTATTAGCATTTAATTTTCGATAGTCTATACATGTTGGTGTTTTTGCTTGTTGGTATTTTGCTTTAAAAACTAGAAAGATAGTCCCACATTGGAAAAACCAAATGGATGGTATCTTTATATAAAGCTTTGCTTGTGTTGAGAGATCACATGAAGTGTGGAGAGGCACATGGGTGCCATGTGGGAACATTTTTCTAGTGGAAAAAAGGCTAAACCAACAAAGAAGTATTAATGCTTTTGTTATGCTTATGGGATAATTTTCTTGTGGAGCTAAGCCATGAAGGGGCTTAGCGACTCAGACTCGGACTCGGGCTCAAGGGCGTAAAGTGGCATTTTGTTGGCGTACTTTGCACTTAGCACATCAGCATCGGCGCATTGTGCACAGTTGATGCGCTCTGTGCGCGACTCACAACGCAGGCACAGCAGGCACGCAAGTGCCGTAGGGCTACGGCACTGGGTGCGCAGGTGCTTGTAGAACCTAAAAAATCAAGGGGCACCACTCATTAAAGTGCGCCATCATCAAGTGGCACCAGATCATTAGGTTATGCCAGTCTCAGGTTGTGCCAAAGCCAGAGTGTGCGGTGCCACGTGGCAAGCCTCCTCGAGATACTGTAACGACTATTATCATTACTGACAACTGACAGCACAAAAATCAAAAAAAATCCATTCGAATCCTGTACAATGTGGCGTTCGAGAAGATTTTGTCAGCATGTAATTAATTTTGACAGCTGGCCCGCGCAAGTCGTCAAGTGGCACGAGAATTAATCAATACAGCACAGAAGATCCAGTCAAAGGCGCCAGTTGTTGAGTTGCGCCCGCATGCAACCTGGCTAGTTGGCGTCACTTGATCAAATTTTATGTCCAAAAGCAGGATAACTTACAGCGCATGCAACTAATCTCGAAGAATGTGTCCATTATACTGCCCATGACCACGCGTATCTCATTCAAACGATGCCACGCGTCCCCAGCAGTTGAATTAATCGCTCGCGCAACTGGACAAGAAGCGCGCAACCTGAAGTGCGTGCTACTCAGAATAACTACTTAACAGTTATTTTAAGAACTCTATAAATAGAGTTTCAAATTAGTCCCAAAGGATCACTAATGATCATAATCTCCTGACAAAGTGTTGTTGTATTCTCTAGAGGCTGTATCTTCGATATCACATCATCCAAGGGATAAAGTGATCGTCTTCTGATCCGATTTCTACAGTTGTACTTCCCTAGAAATCAATTGTACTCTTGTACTATTTTTTTAGTTTGTAATCAAATATTTGTTTTTGTAAACAAAATGGCGACTCTGCTGGAGACGGCTTTCTCCTCTGACGAGAAAGTGACAACTCAATGTGATACCGCATCGATCGGCAAGACGCAGAAGACTTTGGTCGTTCAAGTCGACCAAACCGCCTATGAAGCAATGATCAGCACTGGGGGTACTAGGCACACCTCAGTTGCTACCAAGAGCAAGGCGCACACTGTATGGACTCCTAAGTCCTCTGTAGTACCAACCACTGCTTCTATGCAACCTGCGTATACTGCTTCTACGCAACCTGCGCCTACTGTCTCTTTGGCTTTGAACAAAGGGAAATGCCTTTTGGCTACCCCCTCTTCTTCTTCCGTTCTGAATTCTGAGAAGAACCTATCTAGCGGGAGTGCTAGACGGAACAAAGGAAAGCGCCCTTTGGCCTTTCCTCAACCTGTGCCTGTGGCCTCTCAGCCACAAAACAAAGTGAAACGCTCTTTAGCTACTCCTTCTCTTTCCCCAAATATAAACTTGGCAAAGAATACATCTATTCATACCTTATCACAGAACAAAGGAAAGTGGCCTTTGGCCTTTCCTTATTCTTTTCCGGTTCTTGATTCGGCAGAAAATAACTGTGGTTGCGCCCTTGCGCCAATCAGTAAAAAAAGCTCTTTTGGGCAGAAACCTTACTCCTCTTGACAGAGACAGTCAAATCTCTGCTAAGAAAGTGAATTCTGTCCAAACTAAACTTTTTGTCACCCAGTTGTGCCAGGCCAAGCACACAGAAATAGGTTGTGCAGCACGAAAAGGGATTCTGCCTACTCCCAAGAATACAACTCAGGATCTTCCAAACATGTGCATCTCAAGATCCAAGCAAGGCAAACTGCTAGTATCTCAGACAGATACGTAAGTGCCATACCTTTCTGACCTATGCACCATCTCAATAGGCACCAGCCAGCGTCAACTTCAGCAAGATGCAAGCAGCCTGTGACAGTGGCTAACCTAAGCCATAGACAGACTTCTAAAGTCAAGAACCCTTTTACATATGCTAATCAACTTAGCACTTCCTTGTACACTCAGGGAACAGAACATCTCAAGAATCAAATCATGTTCCTAACATCATTGAATAATATGTTCCTCCGACTTCTTCTTATCCTATTGTTGTAACCGATCTTCGTGAACTTCTTGAATAGAAGCGGAAGATCGTAAATCCGTCTCATCCACCTGTAATACAGCCATAAGAATACCACTGTAATCATCACCATGAAGTGGTTATCAAATGCGATTGTTAGTCAGCTAAATAGTCTATCTTCGACCGTTTGAACTATGCTAAGGCTCCTCAACCAATGATAGTGGATGAAGATGAATTATTGTACGCTTCTGTCAATATGACGTCTCGAAACACTGGGGGTAGAAAGCATCCAAGACTCAATGCATCTCACAATCCCAATCAACAGCACTTAGATCGGATTTGTGAGTCTGGCGAAGGAGTATACCGACACACCAGATCAAGAAACCAAGAAACAATCGGTCAAAGGAGTCTTCCTTCTGACCAAGAAACAATCGGTCAAAGGAATCTTCCTTCTGACCAAGATACAAACGGTCAAAGGAATCTTCCTGATTCCAGCCAAGATTCCTTCAGTCAAAGGGATCTCCCCATCACTCATCCTGGGCGTAGTTCCATATATGACTTTGATGCCGATAGTAAAAGTTCTGAATGGACCATCTTTTCTACTAGCTTGTCTTCGATAGCTAGATAAATGACTGCTTACATCGTCACAGAAGATTAAGATGCTTCCAGTTCTAACAGTCAAGAGCAGAGAATTGCTACTTTGAAGGCCAGTTTGAAGAGTATGGCTGAGATGATGACATACATACATGCTGTGATTATGGCACAACATATGGTTCCACCGGTTGCGAATCTGATTCTGACCCAAGAACCTGTAACGACATCTGCTCCCGTCAATATTGGTCTGGGGGTACAGTCTCCTCACACCGCTTTCATACCAGTGCAGGCTATTCCTAGTCAATCTGGTGCTGGAGGTGGTACTTATCATACACCCAACACATCAAATTAGTCCACTACTCCACAATCATCGGGAGATACCAATGAGGCCGTAAAACTTTTGTGTACTCAATTTGAAGCCTTTAAGCAGAAAGACGGCCTACAGATGCTTGGAATCAAGCAGCCTTATCCCATAGAGTGGAAGGAAGTTTAATTTCCTTCCAAATACAAAACCCCTACTATTATGTTATTTGATGGTAGCACATCCGCAAGTCAGTACCTCAATCACTTTGAGGTAATGACTGATCAACTACAGCCAAACGATGCTCTACTCAGTAGGGTGTTCGTCGAATACTTAGCAGGTGCAGCTTACGACTGGTACCGTAGTTTGCCAGATGGTTGTATAACCTTCTTCTCTGGATTTAAACAAATATTCCTGGAACAATTTTATGAGGGAACAAATGCTATGACTATGTCTGCCCTTATCAAAATTAAACAGCGATATAATAAAATGACTGAACGTTTCATTGAACGATTCCGCCATGAGGCACTCTAAATGCCTCACGGAGCTCTAGATGCTTTGACTATAGACACTTGCAAATCAAACTTATTTTCTATAATCAGCATGTGGACTGGATCGACGCAGTTCTAGGATTGGCCTTCCTTTATAGTGAATGCCAAAGCAGCAGAAGAAAGTGTCGATAAATTCAAACAACTGGGCATTTAAATGCCTAATCTTGACAAAGATGAACATGCTGCATCAAATAGCAGTGGCCGTTAGAACAACTGCAAGGGCAAGGAAACTTTGGCTATCAATGTCAAAGGCAAAGAAGCTCTAGCCGTCAATATAGGTCAATTAACACCTACTCCAACGGCACCACCACAGAGAGCACCATGTCCGAAACAAGAATATTCCTTTGATGAAGATGATGTCATAAGTATCTTCGATTGCCTGATCAAGAGCAATAAACTTCAGCTGCCGGAAGCAAAATGGCCAGAGGAAGTAGGTAAAATTGACCACCCTAAATATTGTGTTTACCACAGGTTTATCGGACATCCGAATCGAGCATGTTATGTGCTCAAAGGCAAGATCCAGGAGATGGTAAATTCTGGTGCAATCACTCTCCAACAGGATAAAAAGACTATAACGGCTAACGTCATCTCTCTACATTTTGGCAATTTTCCTGCTCAACTTCTGCAGGACGGCGTCGTCCCCATCCCGAGAAACACTTTGGAGATTGTTAATCTCCCACCTGCACAAAATAATGGTCTCGTTCCCTTATCTACTGATAAAAGGAAAATCATGTGGATCTATCCAAATTTAGTGGCTAATTTCGAAGCACCTTCTTCATTCACAAAGTCCAAAAAGGCGACCAAATACAAGTTATGTCATATGACTTCATTGGGTAAACATTATCTTCCACCTTTAACTGCTACATTCATCTTGGTGGCAGATCCTTCTTCTTCTGAAACAACATTGCCAAAGTCAGAGACTAAATATCAACCAGCTTTTCATCTGTATAGTCTACAATCCTGTGAACTAATAACAAAGATGGGATATGATCTACAGAAGGCCCCCGGCTTGAATCATGGAAAAGGATCTCCAATACCTCTACCTCTATGCCTTCCACACAACTAATCTCGTGTTGGCTTGGGTTTCTGGACGAACTCTTCATCCTGTTAAAAGAAACATTCTAAAAACAAGCGCCACACGAAGAATTTCAACATGGTGTCCTTCGAACCTGTATCTGAAGAAGAAGCCTTAACTGGTACCAACTCTGCAAGATTTTACTTATGAGATTACTCAGAAGGTCAATAGAACAATGTTCCAGCTCCGAAGGCTATCCTAACACCTTCTTCCCCTGCTGTGAATGTTCTATCTGCCTTATCACCTGCAGTGGAACTGACTCCTCCCAAACCAACGACGACAGATAAGGGAAAACTGCCAGTACGCTTCGATAAAGTATTGAAGAAGACCCCACCTCTGGGACTCGAGAAGCCGTATAACTTTGATATACTGGCTCAGCTGGCTAATACCCTGACAAGGTTATCAATTTTTGAGCTCCTGCATCTCTCAAAGGAAACTCGAGAAACATTGAGTGAAGCTTTGATGAAAGCAGATACTTGTCTAACACTCCTCAAGAAGCCAGAGGAACAACCTGTGACTTGATTTCACTCTCATAGTATGATGGAGTTAATGCCCAATATTACCTCTACACAAGATGATATGCTGCTGGAAGATAATCGTCATGACCGACCCCTATACTTCATGTGATATGTCGATACCATAAAAGTTGATCGTATTTTAATCGACCCTGGACCTGCACTCAGCATCATGTCGAAGACTCTACTGGATGCAATGAAGATTCATGTGCATAATCTTTCTACAACTATCACAACGATCCTGGGATTTAATTCTAGAAGAAGTGAACCCCTGGGGAAGATTCGCCTGAAAGTTCAAATCGATAATCGTCGTACAAAGGTTACCTTCTACGTGATCGATAATCATGGCTCCTATAATGCTTTGCTGAGAAGACCATTCCTGCATGAGCATAACATTATACCATCCACTCTCCACCAATGCTTCAAATATGTGGACGTCAATGGAGAAGTCCAGAAGGAAGTAGCTGATCTAAATCCTTTCAGAGGCATCGAAGCATATTATACTGATTCTCGAATGTACAAGGAAGAGTTCATAAAGTTTGTACTGGCGATGGATAGTAAAGAAGATCAGAGAGACACCTCAGATGATGTTCTCGTAATCAAAGTCAAAGGACGTACTACTCGTCCACCGTCTTCTCAAACGTTGACTATCCATCTTTTCGCTTATAACAAACACCCTCCTGCTGGAAAGATGGAATGAAGGGAGCTCACCTCTTCTGAGCCCCTTGTTATTGGCCTCCGTCGTAACAAGCCTTCTCCTTCTTCTTCTCCTCTTCTGGTTATCAATCTAACTAAGCCTTCTGCTAAGGTCAAGAATCCTGTTGTAAATGATGTTGTACAAATTAATAAAATAGCATCTCCTTTGCAGTATACTGATGTCTTTTATTATGCTCGATGTTATTTAGAAATGCTATATAACTTTGAACTACTTAAAATAGGAGCAGTTCAACCTCTCCAAAATGAAGTACTGCTCGAACCAGTATTAGATTCCTTCTTTTTAGTTCCTTCAGGAAAAAAAAAGATGAACTTCCAATACTTTTTAGTAAAGGAACAGAACAGGAAACTACTCTCAATAGCGAAGACGAAAATGATGATAATGGGAGACTCCAACTTCATCGTTATAGCCAACAATAAAAAGATGTTATTCAAAAGATGGGCTATAATTTTAAAGATGGTCTCAATGGCGATTAAAGAAGGAAAATTTCCATTCGTATCTCCGCTCCAAAAGAAAAATCACTACAATACTACAGCAAAACGAAGCATGGATTAGACTATACCTCGCCGATTCCAACCCCAAAAGCTTCCGAATCTGACAAAGAAGAGCGATCTAATTCTTCTGATTCTGTTTTATGGGATTCTGACACCAGCGTCGGGCACGTACATCGAGTGACACTATCTTCTAATATGGTGTTTGTCGAATTTTCAGGAGATGACGAGGATGACGTAGTTGAAGCTCCTGAAGTAGATCCTTGGGCACAAAGAATGGACACTCTGTGGGAACTTCGTTTCAAAGAACGAGAACCACCTACTGAAGATCAATTAATTCATATCGATGTTAGAGAAGAAGGCTCGCCAAGGCCTATCTTCATCAGCAAAACTCCCAGAAGCAGACAAGCAAGAATTAATTTATTTTGTTCGGGAATACATTGACGTCTTCACCTGGAGTTATGAGGATATGCCAGTTCTGGATCCTCAGATTGCTACCCGCAGGCTCAACATCTTTCCCAATGCAAGGCCGATCAAACAACAACAATGTCGATCCCGACCTGACATGATGGATGCTATAGAAACTGAAGTCAAGAAGCTTATCTTTTGTGGTTTTGTCAGAGAAAAATAACATCCTGACTGGGTGGCTAATGTCGTCCCAGTTATGAATAAAAATAGGAAAGGTCCGAGTCTGCATTGACTTTAGAGATCTCAACGATGCTTGTCCCAAGGATGTGTTTTCTCTTCCAATCACTGATGTCATGATCGACAATACTTGCGGATTCGAACGAATGTCTTTCATGGATGGATTCTCAGGATACAATCAAATCAAGAAGCATCCAGAAAATGAGAAACATATATCTTTTCGTACTCCTCTGGAAGTCTATTGCTACACTGCCATGCCGTTCGGTCTTAAGAACGCTAGAGCCACCTATCAGCGGGCTGTAAGTACAATATTCCGTGATCATTTACGGAAGACTGTTGAAAGCTATATCGACGATATTGCTGTCAAAAGTCGTCTAAAGGAAGACCGCTTCCAAGACTTGAGAATTATCTTCGATCTAATGCGCCAGCATCAACTCAAGATGAATCCCACCAAGTCATTTCTGGGAGTCTTTAGTGGCAAATTTCTCGGATTCGTCATTACCTCTAAAGGTATACACGTTTATCCCGAGAAGATCAAAGTCATTCAAGAGATGCGTCCTTCACGCAACCTAAAAGGGCTACGATGATTCCAGGGTCGACTTGCTTACATCAGAAGATTCATTTTGAATCTGTCTGGATGTTGCAGACCATTCACTCAATTGATGAAGAAAAGTGTGTCTTTCATTTGGACTGAAGAATGCCAGCAAGAATTTGAAGACACAAAGCGGTACTCGATGAAGACACCAGTCTTACTACCTAGAATCTCAGGAATACCATTCTTGATATATGTTTATGTCACGCCCCAGAACCAAAAAAATGGAGAGCGGAAAACAGACACAGCCAGCTACGTATATTGAAGTGAATCCTACCTCGCAATACGGTCACGACTGTCTAGGTGCATGAGGGTTTATCTACAAGCCAACAGCCTCTTATGGTCAAGTACAAGCTAAGTGTCTTAATCTCAAGCAAGCAAGTAATGTAACAAGATGGTAGATCATCAAACATACAAGGTAAGGCGTCCCAAACAATATATATTCAGATGATCATGAAGTTAGTCATACAAAATGAGAAGACTAGCAAGAGTTTAAGTCATACATGATCAACCCTAGGATTTGTCAATCATGTTACAGTCCTTAGGCAGACAGGAATGTAAATTCAACACGAGCTAACACTTATTCGACGGCTAAACGCCTCAAAAGAATAATTTACAATAGAGTGGAAGGGCAAAATAAACCCACTCGTTGCCAGGGTTGTGTCTAGTGTTCACCATCTGACTGGAAGGCTGGAAGATCCTCGAAGCTACTCCAAAATCTGGTCATACAAAACCAGCTGGGCCAGAACCCAGAAGAACAAGTGCCTTAAGGGAGGCTTCACTTAATAACTAAAACCAGCATGTTAGATCACACGACATAATAATGACAAGAAAATTAGAGTTAAGAATTCAGGGGATAAACGATAAGATAACTAAGAAACTACTCCGGTAACCAAGTTACAACCCATAAACCAAACAACGACCGGGATTGTAACCCTTCACCTGAACAGAACTTAGTCTCTGATCGATTATCGATAAGGTAAAGCATAAACAGTAACATGCTGAAGTAACCATGTACTGGTCTTGTCTAGACAAGACTAGATGGGACTCCATCCATCAATCACAACCAAGCAATGGATACGGCTTGATACTTTAACTAACTAGGGTTATCACAAGCCTAGTTACTAAAGAGATACATTGAGATGTTCCAACAGCCACAAGCCCTGCAGACTTAATCCAGGTTATCCAGTAGCAAGTTGAGAGAGTTGGATTATGTGACTTGGGGGGTGCAACACATGACTATGCGTTGGAAATGTGCCCTACTCGACGGTAGGCTACAAGTCCAATTATAGTGCCTAGATAACGGGACTGCCTATAGCTGGGAAATCTCTTCATGGACTACTTGATCAATCTAGTCATTATCCTAGTCAGATTCAGTATGAATCCCTAACCGTGGTAACCAGGAATCCATGTCTAGATATGATGCAAGACGAGACATGTAGCTTGTACAGATACAATCAAGAGAAATCATTTACGGTGTCAAGACGAGAGTTACATGTTACTAGTCAAGATTACATGTCATGTTATGTGACTTATCAAGGCAAGAGTGCGTCACAATGGACCACCATCAAGAATTATCATGTTATGTTCCATGTCAAGAGTGCTCCACGATGGGTCACTATCAAGAGTTATCATGTAAAGTTACATTACTATGTCGTATTCATGCCTATCATGTTGTGCTCGTGCTAAGTGTACTTGTGTGCCAAGGATTTACTGGTCAAGAATGTGCCACTGCGGGCCACCAAAAGAGTTACCAAAGAGTGTACATGCCACGCTAAGATCGTGCTTAAAGCCCACAATACATACGGAACACAGATAATACATCATACAAGGCCATCATGGAAGATGCCCATCATGCTCAAGGGTCACAACTTATACTAAGGACTATGGGGGACAAACATAGGTAATTGCAAGATGGCACAAGGGGTCAATGGAGTGTCATGAAGAGCATACACCCAAAATGCATGTGCTGAGAATGGCATGCGCCCACATGTATGCACCTAGGACTAAACACATCATGTAGGGAATATGCTATAGAAGGAATGCACAAGGGAGTGCATGCACCCATGGCCTATGTGCCCACATAGATGCGCCTATGGTCTATGCGCCCACATGAGTGAGGCAGGGTGCATGGGAAGCTAAGTCAGGAGCCATCTATACTGGAAATATGGGTGCATAATAAGGGCTATGCGCCACTACAAAGGAACACCATGACTTAACATATATCTGAAGTTATGTGCATAAGCAAGTAAAAGCTATGCGCCCACACTTAAGAAGGCAGGGAGCTTGGGCGCATAAAAAGGGCTATACGCCCAAGGCTAAAGCTACTGTGGGCGCATAAAATGCAATGCACCCACACACTGTTCTTCTTCTCCAACCCGAGAAGAACCATGGAACCCATGAACTTCCCACGTCCATAAATCACTCAAAATAACTCGAAATCCAGGTTTTCAAAGGTCCATTTTGGGTAAAATCAAATTCTCTACAACATAGAACAATCAAAACATAAAAATAATAAAGTTTGGTGGATCAAAATCCAAGAAAACGAGAAAGCTACAAACTTAGATCTAGATGGATCCCTTCATCTAAACCAAGAACTCCAAGTTCTAAAGAGACTTAGAATCAAGAGGGGAAGACAATGGAACAGTAAAATCTAAGATTCTTTATGAAGCAAGATTACACTTGCCTTTGGTGGGTGGACAGGACTAATAGATGAAGAAGAAGAAGTTAATGAAGAGAGGGAGAAATTGACTAATATATATAAACCCCTTCCATATCAACCCAAAATAAACCAACCAAAGCAAACCAAGCCAAGCTAAACCAAGACCAAACCATGATAGACAAGTCAAAATATGGGTCGAAAATTCGTACACGTATACTGAAAATACGTATAACAGAAAACGGGAGTGACAACTCTATCCACCTTAAAAGAATTCCGCCCTCAGAATTTAATCAAAAGGTTAGAGATGTCGGGACAAGCTATACTAATCACAGACAATCTACGACTAACAGTCAATCAAGTAATCATTCATACAAGCAAGAAATTAAAAGCATAAGGCATAAGGAAGACATTATACCTTATGAGTCAAACAAGTGTGGATATCGCGATCGGATATCATCCTCACATTCTCACATTGACTCACCCAAAGAGTGATGACCCCAAGCAACAGGGACTAGATTAATAGTCTTATTCTTGAGTATCTTCTCTCTCTGGTCCAATATGGATATGGGTCTTTCCTCATACGAAAGGTTGGTACCAACAACCAATTCCGAATAATTAAGGACATGACTCAGATCCGGGATATACCGTCGTAATTAGGATACATGGAAGACATCATGCCCCTCACGTAATGACGGCAGAAGAGCGAGACGATATGACACATCACCTACTCTGTCTAAAATGTCGAACGGCCCTATATACCTAGGACTAAGCTTTTCCCGTACGCTAAAACGAATGACGCTACGAGTAGACGAGATCCTAAGGAATACGTGGTCGCCGATAGCAAACTCAAGAGGACGCCGATGAGAATTAGCCCAATGATGCTGGCGATCTTACGCAACTCGAAGATGATCCCTGACTTGTCTGACCACCTCAATAGTCTGCGTAATCATCTCTGGACCAAGCATCTATCTCTCGCTGACATCATCCCATGCTAACGGAGATCTGTACTTTCTGCCATACAAGGCCTCAAAGTATGCTATCTGGATACTGCCTTGGAAACTGTTATTATAGGAGAACTCCATGAGATACAGGAGATCTTTCCACGAACCACCGAAGTCGAGTGTTCATGATCGTAACATATCTTTGAGAGTCTGGATCGTGCGTTCTGACTGACCATCTGTCTGCGGATAATAAGCTGAACTGAACTTGAGACGAGTCCCCAAGCTCTCTTGAAGACTCTACCAAAAGTGTGATGTAAATCTCGAATCTCTGTTGGATACAATAATGACTGATACTCCGTGCAATCTGATACTATCTGCCTGAGGTACATCTCTGCAAGCTGATTCGTCGACAGACCAATCCTAAAAGGGAGAAAATGAGCTACCTTGGTGAGTCTGTCAACTATAACCCAGATAGCATCTCTTCCAGCTGGGAATTTAGGTAACCCAGTTACAAAATCAATGGTGATATGCTCCCACTTCCACTCTGGGATCGGTAAAGGTTGAAGAAGTCCAGCTAGTCTCTGATGTTCAGCCTTAACTTGTTGGCAAACTAAATAATGAGAGACAAACTGGGCTATCTCCATCTTCATTCCATTCCACCAAAAATGCTGACGGATATCATGATACATCTTCATACCGCCGGGATGAATTGAATACTGTGAACGGTGAGCTTTGGCCATAATCTCTTGTCTGATGTCACCACTAGGTACACAAAGTCGCCTTCCATGTCAAAGTGTACCGTCCTCATGGATACATAACTCTGCTCTCCGTCCTACTACACATTCTGTCCTAAGTCGTTGAAGCTTAGAATTCGTTGACTGAGCTAACTTAATCCTCTCAACTATACTGGACTGAACTTGCATACTGGCCATCAATGCTACATTGGTAGGAAGAACAACTTCAATACCCATCTTCTGAAGATCTGCTAACAACTCTGGCTGTGCTGTTAGAAAATAAACTCTGGCACTTCTGCTCAATGCATCTGCAACAACGTTGGCCTTACCCGGATGATACTGCAGGTTGATGTTGTAATCTACAAGTAGCTCTAGCCATCTTTTTTGACGCATGTTAAGGTCCTTCTAAGTAAATACGTACTTAAGACTCTTGTGGTCGATGAAAATCTCTACCTGATCTCCATTCAAATAATGACTCCACAACTTAAGTACGAAAACCACCTCTGCTAACTCCAAGTCATGGGTTGGATAATTCCTTTCATGATAACAAAGCTGACGTGACGTATAAGCTACTACCTTACCATGCAGCATCAAGACGCATCCCAATCCTCTGCTGGAAGTATCACAATAAACTAAAAATTCTCCAGTCCTATTTGGAAGCGTGAGAATGGGAGTCGTCATCAATCCTTACTTCAACTTCTTAAATGAACTCTGACACTCTGCTGTCTAAGCAAACTGTACATCCATACGGGTCAACTGCGTCAATAGTGCTAAAATTTGAGCAAAGTCTGATAAAAACTGCCGCTAATAGCCGGCCAATCCTAGGAAACTCTGAACTTCTGCGATGGTACTGGGTACTGGTCATGTCTCTATAGCCACTATCTTCTGGGGGTCCACTTCCACTCCACCTCTGGTGATGATGTGACCTAAGTACGAAATGTGATCCAGCCAAAATTCATACTTACTAAAATTTGCGTATAACTGGTGCTCTCTGAGAATCTGAAGAACTACACGAAGATGCTGCTCATGCTCTTCCTCATTCTTGCTATAGACTAAGATGTCGTCTATAAATACTATCACGAACTGGTCCAAATAGGGCATGAAGATATGATTCATGAGGTCCATAAATACGGCTGGCGCATTGGTCTCTCCAAATAGCATAACTAGAAACTCCCAATGTCTATATCTTGATCTGAATACTGTCTTTGGGATGTCTTGCTCTCTGACTCTAATCTGATGGTATTCTGACCGCAAGTCAATCTTCGAAAATACTGTCGCTCCTCTGAGTTGATTAAATAAATCATCTATCCTTGGTAGAGGATATCATTCTTGATTACTACAGAGTTCAAGGTACAATGATCAACACATAATCTTGATGTACCATCCTTCTTTTTCACAAGATGTATCGGGGCTCCCCAAGGTGATCCACTAGCACGAATGAATCCCTTGGTTCTTAGTTTTTTAATCATCTTGTACAAGATCTCTAACTCTGAAAGTGCCATCCTGTAGACTCTCTCTAACACTAGTGTCGTCCCTGGAAGCAAATCAATGGTGAACTCTATCTCTCTCTCTGGGGACATGCCTGGAAGCTCTTTGGGAAATACATCTGGAAACTCTTCTACTACTCTAGGAAACTGAACTGCTACTGCTACTGCCATCCGCATGACTAGTGGAGAAGGTTCTACTTCGTCTCTGAAAAACAAAAACTCTGGTTCGTCAGGAATACCAAAAATAATCCTGCCAATATGGCAGTCTATTCTTATGTATTGATCCTTCAACCAACCCATTCCTAGGACCACATCATAGTTGTCTATCGAAAATTCTATCAATCTAGCAGAAAACTTTCTATCGCTAACTGCGATTCAACACAAGGAAACGACTCTATCTACCTCCACAAGACCGTTACCAGTAAGTATATTGAGCCTTATTGATAATGACGTGGGCTCTAGTCCTATCTGTGTCACAAATCGTGCAGACATAAATGAATACGATGTACCAGAATCAAATAAGACTGATGCTGGAAAAGAGTTGACAAGAATGGTACTTGCCACCACCTCATCTGATGCCAATTCTTCTGCCACGGTCAGAGACATAGCCTGTCCTTGTCCTCTTGGTGCTGGTACCCTCTGCTGGAAACCTCGTTGCCGATTTTGAATCTAAGCTTGGACATACTGTTGAGCCTGAGGCGACAATGGCCTCGGAGGCTGCTACTGGTGCTGGAACCCTAACCGATGGACTGGTTAGGTTTGATGACGATGAACTGGCTCTATTCAGACATGACCTATCTTGTGATCCGGTGTCCCACAAGCCAAGCACAATCCCTGTGCTCTGCGACATTCTGATACTACATGTCCTGGCTTTCCACAATAAGAGCAGCCCATTACAGAAGACTGCTTCTGCTTCTGCTGTTGAGGATACATCGGTATCGAGTGCTGAACCGACAAGGCTATGGTCGCCCTCCTTGTAGGAACGAAATCATAAAGCACAATACTCTAGAGGGGGGTGAATAGAGTAGGCAGCAGAATATTGCTAATTTAAAAAAAGTTAGCAGCAAGATCACAGAATAATAATCACAACTAAGTAAAGTAAAGGCAGAGATAAGAAAGCAAACGCAAAGACAGCAATGTATACTGGTTTCCCTCTGTTGAGGACTAATCCAGTCGATAGAACTCTTGCTACCAGTTGAATCCACTATTGGCAAAACCGTAAGTTTTCTTACGAAGTCCTTGCAACTTCTACAACGCAAGCTTTGATACGAAGAACTCGTCCAACTTCAAATGTGAAGAGGTATTCTTCAATCAAGCCTTCTGATTATAATCTCTCAGAAACTTCTAGACCGTACTGCACTGGCAAATCGACTAGAGGATTGTAATTGGCTTTGGATCTGAAATTTAAAGCTCGAGAAAAACTCTTTGGAAGACTGAAAGCTTTAGATAGAGAGAAGATTGAAAGTGAATGAGTGAGTTGAAATGATCGAAATCCTTCTCTATTTATAGGAATTCCAAAGACAGAATTCTGACAGAATTCGGGCAGAATTCGATGAGGAAATCTCGGTCAAATCCGCAACTGCAGGAGGACCAAGTTCCAGAGAATTCAAAAATCAAACGGCCACCAATCGAACTCTGGCCGAACTCTGGCCGAACTCTGGCCGAGTTCTGTCAGGGTTAGGTTAGGTTTTTAAAATCAGTTTTTGGGGATTTTTGAAAACCTTTTTGAAAACCTTTTTAAAGCTTTTGTTTAAAAGAATGTTTTTCAAAACAAAGGATATTTTAAAAGTATTTTGAAAATATTTTAGAATAGCCTATTTGCCAGTACGACTCGGTGTACAACGTATTCCTAGACTCAATAAAATAAAAAATACATTGCTCAAAGGAAATACAGACTCGAACAGGCAAACATAGCTTCGGTCTTGAACTGTGTAGATATCTGTTCTTGTTCATGTCCAAGAGTCCGATACATCCTGACTAGCTTCATATATCGAGACAGAGTTTGATCAATTATTAAAATTAGGTTGACCATATGACCAATGGGCCAACAATCTCCCCTATTTTGATAGTTGATAAACTATGAATGATATAACATTAAATCAAAAATTGTTCATGTCCTGCATTTTCTCAAAAGAATGTTAGATCTTTATTTTTCTCCCCCGTTGTCACTTAGCAAAATAATTGCAAAAGAGTAAAAACTCCCCCGCAATCAATGCATAAATAACAAACAGTGAAAAAACACAAGAAAATAAATATGATAAATGATAGTAAAGAAAATTTGAATAACATCACAGGCATGTATTTGTACTCAGGCAGTTTATAATAAACAAAGAATTATATCACAGGCAGTTTATAGTTGAGAAGCAAATAAAGAAATGCTAAGTAAATAAACTGATGTGAATCATAAAGTACGAATCTCATAAAGATAAAAAAACAAATCTAGCACAAGTCCTCAAAAAAAATACTGATAATAAAGTCTGAAAATAGAAAAACTTGGAATGTCAGAGCATTTCCAAGTGTACAGTAGATAAAGTCTAAGTCTCAAACATCAACTAACATAATACAACTCCTCATCATCATCATCATCATCAGTATGATGACCAACATGTCCAGAAGGACCAGCTCCAGAGGTACCCGCGCCAGAAGGGTGAGGAGGAGCGCTAGTGTAAAACTCACCGACATAATCACGAGAAGGAGCACAGTCAGAACGGTACCAATCATATGCGTTATCGGGCTGGAAGTAGGCATGAATAGTCTCATCCTCACAGCGGTAACCAGAGAAAGCTGGATCGATGGAACCGACTGAATGTCCAGTCTGGGCGAAACGAAGATCAGCTAAGGAATTTGCAATCGCCTGATAACGGGTGACGTCGCGGAACTCACGTTCGTGGGCCATGTCCGTCATGGAGACGTGCAAATCTGAAAGGTGCTGGTGTATGCCCTCAAAAGTCATAGCATACTGCTGAGGAGGTGGAGGAGGTAGAGCAGTAGCAGGAGCAGTAGGAGGAGAAGATGCAGTCATACTGCGACGAGATAACTTGAGAACCTTGGGCTCAGGATCTTGAGCACAAGTAGATAAGTCAATGTCGAAATGTTGAAAGATGCGTGGGAGAATCATCGCATAAGAGAGATTTCTATCTCTTGCACGACAACGTCCCATCATCTGAATAATGGTCTTAGGGGCAGAAAATAGAATCCCCTTAAGAATGTGATACATAGCAGATAATTCAAGAGACGTGACATTCGAAGTAGATTTCGGAAGGAGAGTGGAATAAATGATACAGTGCAATTCATAATTAAACAAGTTTAGGTTGTTTGCCTTGAACTTTCCAGAGCGAACTCTATCAGGTGCACAAAGTTCAGCTTTGAAACTGGTAAGTGTCGTGCCTTCGGGGAAATCAAATTCAGTGATGTCAACAAGCGGTTCACCTTCGTTGGGAATACCAAGGATCTTCGCTAAGAGAACATCATTGAAATTGATATCTAATCCTCCAACACGTGTGCTTACATCAAAAGTGTTTAATATGATATTACAGTAAAACAGTCTAATGGTATTAGTTGCTACGGGAAAACAGAGTTTAACAAAATGTTGTAACCCTAATGCCTCAAAGAAATGGCGATGATCAGGAAATACAGTCCACTTGATGGGTGCGCCTGTGCATATGGATCTCATGGAGAAGTCTCCATACCACAGTAAGGCTTGGTCTAGGGTTTGAAAGTAAAACCCATCGAACGCGCCGTCGCTAGATTGGACTAGCGAAAATAGGGAATTAGTGGGTGGATCCGAAGATGAACCTTCCTCACTTGGGTTGGTTGTCTTCTTCCTCTTAAAGGGGTTGAATCCCTTGGGTGCCATTTAAAAAATAAAGGAAATAGAATGAAATTGAACGGAGAGGAAACAAGGAGTTATACCTCCCGAGATCGGAGTATGTTGTAGAGAATGAAGAACTCCGCACGAATCCAAAGTTTGGATTGATTTCACCACTTAGATTGGTGGAGAGGGAGTGATGAAGAACTAGGGTTTGGGGTTCTCCTCGCGCGGCTGCTAGTTGCTGTTGATGTGGTTTAGAAGCAATGAGGAAGAAAGGCTCTCGGGTTCTGGTTATATAACCTGACACCCTCAACCGAACTCGGGCCGAATTCGGTCCGACTTCTGGCCGAATTCGCCTAGGTTTGGTTTGGGACACTTTCTTTTTCATTGGCTCATTTCAAATATTTAATTCAAAGATTAGTAATTTCAACCTTCAATTAACATAATTAATATTATTTTATAGATTAAATATCATTACAAAGCGACTGTTTCAGATTAGCTGTAGGAGTACTGTCCCAGCTGGCGGAGGTTCACCGGGGAACTCTTAAGTACCGCTTCGCTTCAACCGTAGTTGTGGTGACAGACAGACTCTTTATTAGCATGTCTCTAACACAGTTTTTGTATATTGAAATAAAATCATAAAATAAAATCAATTAATATTATTGACGTCCAAAATTTCTAATTCTCGACGTAAATAATTGAAACGATCTTCTGCTAGAGGTTTTGTGAAAATGTCAGCTAATTTATTCTCAGTATCTATGTATACAAGGTCAATATCTCCATTTTGATGATGATCTCTAAGAAAATGATGTCGAATCTCGATATGTTTTGTACGAGAATGACATACAGGATTCTTAGTCAAATTAATAGTGCTCGTGTTATCACAGAAAATGGGAATATGTGTATAAAATAAATCATAGTCTTCCAAGGTTTGTTTCATCCACAAAATCTGAGCACAACAACGTCCTACGACAATATACTCAGCCTCTGTTGTTGATAGGGCTACAGAATTTTGCTTTTTACTAAACCATGAGACTAAAGCTTTGCCTAAGAAATGACATGTGCCACTGGTACTTTTTCTATCAACTTTGCATCCGGCAAAATCTGTATCCGAATAACCAATAAGGTCAAAGGACTTAGTTTTGGGATACCACAAGCCAACAGAAGAAGTGCCCTTAAGGTATCGAAAGATACGCTTAACTGCGCACAAGTGTGATTCCTTTGGATTAGCTTGAAAACGTGCACACAGGCAAACACTAAACATTATATCTGGACGACTAGCAGTTAAATAAAGTAAACTGTCGATCATACCTCGATACTTACGTGTGTCGACCGGCTTGCCTTGTTCATCAATATCAAGCTTTGTTGAAGTTGCCATCGGAGTGCCAATAGGTTTGACATTGTCCAGATCGAACTTCTTTAGCAAATCTTTTGTATACTTGGCTTGATTTATGAACGTCCCATTGTCAGTTTGTTTGATTTGCAGTCCGAGAAAGAATTTTAGCTCTCCCATCATGCTCATCTCAAACTCATTCTGCATACACTTAGAAAATTCTTGACACAGAGATTCATCAGTAGATCCAAATATGATATCATCTACATAGACTTGTATTAAAAGAAGCTTACCATTAAAGGACTTAATAAAAAGTGTAGTGTCAACCTTGCCTTTTGAAAAACCGTTGTCAAGTAAAAAAGAGCTTAGACGATCATACCAAGCACGAGGGGCTTGTTTCAAACCGTATAAAGCTTTCTTCAACTTGAAAACATGATCAGGGTTTTTAAAATCTGTGAAACCTGGAGGTTGTGCTACAAAAACTTCTTCTTTTATAAAACCATTTAAAAATGCACTCTTGACATCCATTTGAAATAATTTGAAATTATGAAAATATGCAAATGCACATAACATGCGAATGGATTCTAATCTCGCAACTGGGGCATAAGTCTTATCGTAGTCGATACCTTCTTCTTGATTGTATCCTTGAGCTACGAGTCGAGCCTTATTACGAGTCACTAAACCATTCTCATTCAGTTTATTTCAGAATACCCAACGGGTGCCAATGACCGGACGATCAATAGGCTTGGGAACAAGTTTCCAAACTTGATTCTGTTCAAATTGGTTTAATTCCTCTTGCATAGCATCTATCCAAAACTATCACTACATGCTTCATCTATAGTTTTGGGTTCTAGCTGTAAAATAAATGCAACACTAGAAACAATATCTCTACTGGATGTACGAGTACTTACACCTTTGGTAATGTCACCAATTACCAAATCCTTTGGATGATCAGCCGTAAATTTTAATCTTTTTGGCAGACTCTGAAGGTAGCTGGTTCCTGGATCTTCTCTAGGAGGATCAGCTGGTGCCGAACTTGGTTGAGAATCAGCTGTTGTTGAGCTTGGTACAGTTGGATCTTCGTCATTGTCATCGATAGTCATTTGATTCAGTTCATCAAAAGTGACGTTGATTGACTCTTCGATAATCATGGTTCGTTTGTTGAAGACTCTGTATCCTTTGCTCTTGGCCGCATAACCTAAAAATATACCTTCATCGGCTTTTTTCGTCAAACTTTCCCAAATTGTCTTTTGTATTAAGAATAAAATATTTACAACCAAATATTCTAAAATATGAAATGGAAGGAATTCTATCAAACCATAACTCAAATGGAGTCTTCTTCGATTTGGGTCGAATTAGAACTCTACTGAGAACAAAACAAGCTGTATTGACAGCTTCAGCCCAAAAATATTTGGGTAGACTAAACTGGTTTAACATTACTCTGGCCATTTTGGATAGAGTTCTGTTCTTACGTTCCACAACTCCATTTTGTTGTGGAGTCCTAGGACAGGAGAACTCGTGTACAAAACCATGTGTGTCACAAAATTGCTCAAACTCTGTATTCTCGAATTTGCCACCATGATCGCTTCTAATACGAGTGATCATGTAACCTTTTTCATTCTGAACTTTCTTGTAAAAGGCGACAAATTCAGATAATGCATCATTCTTGCGTGTCAAGAAGTATACCCACGTGTATCTAGAGAATTCATCTACAATTACAAAAGCATAAAGTTTACCTCCGAGGCTAGCAACTCTGCTAGGACCAAATAAGTCCATATGAAGCAATTGTAGAGGTCTAGTAGTACATACTACGTTTACTGACTTAAATATGGATCTGGTAGCTTTGTTCTTTTCACATTGGCTGCATACCGAATCCTTCTTGAATGTAATGTCCGGTAAACCGCGTACTAGCTTCTTTGTGGATAATCTTGATATTGTATCCATATTTGCGTGACTGAGTCTCATGTGCCACAGATGACTCTCATCACTTTTAGCCATTAAGCATCTACCTGAAATGTTAGTTTCTTCCAACAAATAGAAAACATATATGTTGTCTTCCTTGATACCTTCAAAGATAGTTCTACCAGTTGAGCTATCAACTATAGTACATTTGTCTTTGCCAAAGTTGATGCCATAACCATGATCAGCTAGATGACTTACGCTGAGTAGATTATGTTTCAATTCGGTAACCAGACAGACATCCTTAATCATAGGATAGAAAGACTTACCAACATCACCGATACCAATAATATACCCTTTCAAGTTATTACCGAAGGAGACATAGCCTTCCTTCTTTTTCTTCGACAGTATTATAAATAGTGTAGCGTCACCGGTCATATGCCGTGAACAACCGCTGTCGAGGATCCATTTGCTTCTAGCATGTGAAAGGTGTTCCACCTACAAAATAGTTTGCAGATGAAACTTTTGGTACCCATTTCTTGTAGGGTCCTGAAATGTTAGCATTTGGTATCCAAGCATAAATATTTAAATCAACAAGCTTTCTGATTCTACATGCAGATGAAATATGACTAATGAGGCCATAATAATGACATTTTGCATGTCGAGTGTTGAAAGCTGAGTGGTGTGCATGGTTGGTAGGTTTAGGTTTTCTAGTATAGAAGAAAGCATACCTATAATCCTGTTTGGACTTAACCTTTTGGGGTAAAGGTTTGATAGGGTTAGGTCTGACAGTGTTTGGCTTGGGAATGTTCCGATTTTTCAGTAAGTGACACGTGTTAGGGAAGGAAGCAGCAGTCTCAGGCTTTTTTCCTAACCTAATTTCCAATCTTTTGGAAGTGTCATACAACTTAGTATAATCAGAAGTGAGTGTTTCCATTCTGATTTATGCACTTTGAAGACTTTTCTTCTCTTTAGAAAGTTTTTCCTTGAGTTGGTCAATAACTTTGTCTTTCTCTTTAGATGACTTGGTAGTCTCGTGTAATAAGAGCTTTATTGAAGAAAGCTCACCAAACTCACTAACATTATTTCTAACCTCAGCTAGTAGGTCGGTAAGTCTACCTATTTCACCTTTGTACTCTTTGAGTACCTTCTTAGAGGTCTGATACTTGCTACGCAGTTTCCTGTAATCAGTCATCAGTTCACTGAAGGCATCTCCTAATTGCTCAAAGGTGAAGTCATCATAAGTATCAACTACAGGTTCAGTAGGTACCTGATCGGATGCCATAAAGCATACATTTGCAGCGTCTTCTGATTGTTCGTCTTCTGAGTCGCTAGCTTCACTTTCATGCCATATGCTGGTATTGGCATATCTCCTAGATGTTGATCTCTTCAGGTTCCCTTTTTCATACATGTTGCTCTTCTTGCTTGATGATGAGTTTGTAGGACAATCTTTCTTCATGTGTCCCTTCTTCTTGCAGCCATAGCAGACAGCATCATCTTGATACTAGTTGTTGCTGTTGTTTTCTTTGTCTCTCTTCTCATGTCTCATGAATCTCTTGAATTTCCTTGCTAGGAGTGCTTGATCTTCAGCATCAGATTTACTGTTGTCTGAGTCACCTTCAGCAGCTTTTCTGTGCTGAGCCTTGAAAGCGATCGTCTTCTCCTTTGGTGCAGGCTCTTCAAAATCTTGTAGCTCCAGTTCATGAGTGAGTAGCTTACCCATGAGTACTTCGAGGGACATAGTTGTGAGGTCGTTCCCTTCAATGATTGCAGTAGCCTTCGGAATCCAGTTATTGGTAAGTGCTTGCAGGAGTTTGCGAATCTTTTCATGGTTATTGTACTCTTTGCCTAGGAAGGACAAAGGATTTACAATATCCAAGAATTTTTCGAACATTTGAGTAACTGTTTCGTTGGGCTTCATCTTGAACACCTCATACTCTTGAGTAAGTCTGCTGACTTTAGATTCTTTGACTTAAGTCGTGCCTTCATGTGTGACTTCAAGTAGCTTCCATACTTCATTAGCCGTTGTGCAGATAGACACCCTGTTAAATTCAGTTCTGTCTAAAGCACAAAATAGAGCGTTAATAGCACGTGTGTCAAGACTGGCCTTTTTCTTTTCCTCCTCTGTATATCTGCTATGGGGTTTTTCAACTAAAACTCCATCAACATTTATACGAGGTGGCTTTTGATAGCCATCAATAACAATAGACCATAAATCAAAGTCAAGAGATTTCAAGAAGAAACTCATCCGTGTTTTCCAATAGGTATAGTTCGTACCATCAAACAGTGGAGGTCTGTTTGTGGCCTGGCCTTCACTTGTGAATTTCACAGTTGCCATGTGTTGTGCTGCGATCTATATAACAATTAATTAAATGAATAAATAATTGTAATGTTATCTTGCTTTACCTGTAACACCCGCTCTGATACCAATTGTAGGAGCAATTGGGATCAAAATATAATACCTCTAGATGGAGAACCTGCTCTGATACTAATTGTAGGAACGAAATCGTAAAGCACAATACTCTAGAGGGGGTGAATAGAGTAGGCAGCGAAATATTGCTAATTAAAAAAAAGTTAGCAGCAAGATCATAGAATAATAATCACAACTATGTAAAGTAAAGGCAGAGATAAGAAAGCAAACACAAAGATAGCGATGTATACTGGTTTTCCTCTGTTGAGGACTAATCCAGTCGGTAGAACTCTTGCTACCAGTTGAATCCACTATTAGCAAAACCGCAAGTTTTCTTACGAAGTCCTTGCAACTTCTACAACGCGAACTTTGATACGAAGAACTCGTCCAACTTCAAATGTGAAGAGGTATTCTTCAATCAAGCCTTCTGATTACAATCTCTCAGAAACTTCTAGACCGTACCGCTCTGGCAAATCGACTAGAGGATTGTAATTGGCTTGGGATCTGAAATTTAAAGCTCGAGAAAAACTCTTTGGAAGACTGAAAGCTTTAGATAGAGAGAAGATTGAAAGTGAATGAGTGAGTTGAAATGATCGAAATCCTTCTCTATTTATAGGAATTCCAAAGACAGAATTTTGGCAAAATTCGGACAGAATTCGATGAGGAAATCTCGGTCAAATCCGCAACTGCAGGAGGACCAAGTTCCAGAGAATTCAAAAATCAAACGGCCACCAACCGAACTCTGGCCGAACTCTGGCCGAGTTCTGTCAGGGTTAGGTTAGGTTTTTAAAATCAGTTTTTGGGGATTTTTGAAAACCTTTTTAAAGCTTTTGTTTAAAAGAATGTTTTTCAAAACAAAGGATATTTTAAAAGTATTTTGAAAACATTTTAGAATAGACTATTTGCCAGTACGACTCGGTGTACAACGTATTCCTAGACTCAATAAAATGAAAAATACATTGCTCAAAGGAAATACAGACTCGAACAGACAAACATAGCTTCGGTCTTGAACTGTGTAGATATCTGTTCTTGTTCATGTCCAAGAGTCCGATACATCCTGACTAGCCTCATATATCGAGACAGAGTTTGATCAATTATTAAAATCAGGTTGACCATATGACCAATGGGCCAACACTCCTATGAGCTCCAATAGTCAAAGCCATAACTGCCGGGGCTGGTACTGATGACTGGGACATCTGTCCATGAGACCACTTTCGTCCTCCGCTTCTATCTACAATCCTCTGCGAAGTATTTTCATGCCTCTTTGCTGCTCGCAAGATGGCATCAAACGTCTGGTGCCTAAACTGCTCCACTGATATAATGATTTCTAGGTGGAGTCCCTGCTGGAATTGCTGGGCTCGATCCAATTCGGTTGCCACCAAGATAGGAGCAAACCGACTAAGTCTAGAAAACTCGACCGCATATCCATCGACCGTCCTTTCCATCTGCTTGAGATTAGTGAATCTCGTCTGCAGATCATACCGAGCTACCGCGTTGAAGTACTTCATCTGGAACTTATTGCTGAATACAGCCTATAAGACAGGCGTTGCTAATCCAACTGCTAGCATCGCCCACCAGCTGCGGGCTAAGTCCAATAACTGTTGGTGCACAACGACCACCTTCTCTTCCGCAGGAATCTTAGCCGCCTCTAGGATAACTTCTATGTCCTGAAGCCACGCATCAGCAGCGATAGCATCTTCACTGTCGTCAAAGAAATGAGGGTTCAGACGCTTGAAGCTGTTGGCTGCGTTGTTCCTCGAATAACCAACTCTGCCCATGGCATCTTGTACTGTCTAATACATGGCATCGCCCCGACGATCCTGTGATGTAAGCAATTCCCTAATAAGCCCCACTAGGGTTCCATTATCAGGCTTACAGGATGAGCTGGCTGAATTGGTGGCTCTGGATCTCCGGAAGGCATGACTCGGGATGCTGCTCCGGAATGCTGGGCTTGCTCCCCAGGTTGCTATTGGTTCACCGAAGCCACTCCACCTTGTTGATCGGCAGGACTAGGAGCAATGCCACTAAAAAAATGACATAAAAAATAATAAGAAAGGACCGAGGTAGACCAGAGATATAAGCATGTGATCAGGTCAAGATTTTAGAAAGATTATAAGACACGAGTAGAGATCAAAGACGAGTGTTGATTGAGACATCTATTCAGTGAAACCCTCACACACCTTGATTTACAAGACCTGTATGGGCCACCACTTAAACCGTGTCACGCCCAGAACCAGAAAACTGGAGAGCGGGGGACAGACACAGCCAGCTACGTATATTGAAGTGAATCCCACCTCGTAATACGGTCACGAATGTCTAGATACATGAGGGTTTATCTACAAGCCAACAGTCTCTCATGGTCAAGTATAAGCCTAGTGTCTCACTCTCAAGCAAGCAAGTAATATAACAAGATGGTAGATCATCAGACATGCAAGGTAAGGCATCCCAAACATTACATATTCAGATGATCATGAAGCTAGTCATACAAAATACGAAGACTAAAAAGATTTTAAGTCATACATGATCAACCCTACGATTTGTCAATCATGTTACAGTCCTTAGGCAGACAGGAATGTAAATTCAATATGAGCTAACACTTGTTCGGCGGCTAAACGCCTCAAAAAAATAATTTATAATAGAGTGAAAGAGCAAAATAAACCCACTCCTTGCCAGGATTGCGTCTAGTGTTCACCATCTGGCTGGAAGGCTGGAAGATCCTCGGGAGCTACTCCGAAATCTGGTCATACAAAACTAGCTGGGTCAGAACCCAGAAGAGCAAGTACCACAAGGGAGGCTTCACTTAAGAACTAAAACCAGCATGTTAGATCACACGATATAATAATGACAAAAAAACTTGCAGTTAAGAATTTAGGGGATAAACGATAAGATAACTAAAAAACTACTCCAGTGACCAAGTTACAACCCGTTAACCAAACAAAGACCGGGGTTGTAACCCTTCACCTGAACAGAACTTAGTCTCTGACCGATTATCGATAAGGTAAAGCATAAACAGTAACGTACTGAAGTAACCATGTACTGGCCTTGTCTAGACAAGACTAGACGGGACTCCATCCATCAATCACGGCCAAGCAATAAGTACGGCTTGATACTTTAACTAACTAGGGCCTAGTTACTAACAAGATGCATTGAGATGTTCCAACAGCCACAAGCCCTGCAGATTTAATCCAGGTTATCCAGTAGCTAGTTGAGAGAGTTGAATTAGGTGACATGGGGGTGCAACACATGATAGTGCACTAGAAATGTTTCCTACTCGACGATACGCTACAAGTCTAATTAAAGCGCCCAGATAACGGGACGGCCTGTAGCTGGAAAATCTTTTCATGGACTACTTGATCAATCTAGTCATTATCCAAGTTAGATTCAGTATGAATCCCTGACCGTGGTAACCATGAATCCATGTCCTAGACATGATGCAAGACGAGACATATAGCTTGTATAGATATAATCAAGAGAAATCACCCATGGTGTCAAAAAGAGAGTTACATGTTACTTGTCAAGATTACATGTCATGTTATGTGACTTATCAAGGCAAGAGTGCGTCACAACGGACCACCAACAAGAATTATCATGTCAAGTTCCTTGTCAAGAGTGCACCACGACGGGTCACTATTAAGAGGTATCATGTAAAGTTACATTGTCATGTCGCGTTCATGTCTATCATGATGTGCTCGTGCTAAGTGTACTTGTGTGCCAAGGATTAACTAGTCAAGAATATGCCACTGCGGGCCACCAAAAGAGTTACCAAAGAGTGTACATGCCACGCTAAGATCGTGCTTAAAGCCTACAGTACATACAAAACACAGATAATACATCATACAAGGCCATCATGGAAGATGCCCATCATGCTCAAGGGTCATAACTTATACCAAGGACCATGGGGGACAAACATAGGTAATTACAAGAGATGGCACAAGGGGTCAATAGAGTGTCATGAAGAGCATGCACCCAAAATGTATGTGCTGAGAGTGGCATGTGCCCAAGGCTATGCACCTAAGGGCATGCGCCCATATGTATGCGCTTAGGTCTAAACACATCATGTAGGGCATATGCTATGGAAGGAATGCACAAGAGAGTGAATTCGCCCATGGCCTATGCGCCCACATGCATGCGCCTATGGTCTATGCACCTACATGAGCGAGGCAGGGTGCATGGGAAGCTAAGTCAGGAGCCATCTATACTGGCTACATGGGCACATAATAAGGGCTATGTGCCCACTGCAAAGAAATACCATGACTTAACACATATCTGAAGTTATGTGCATAAGCAAGTAAAAGCTATGGGCGCATATAAAGCTATGCGCCCACACTGAAGAAGGCAGGGAGCTTGGGTGCATATAAAGGGCTATGCGCCCAAGGCTGAAGCTACTGTGGGTGCATAAAATGCAATGCGCCCACACACTGTTCTTCTTCTCCAACCCGAAAAGAAGAACCATGGAACCCATGAACTTTCCAAGTCCATAAATCACTCAAAATAACTCGAAATCCAGGTTTTCAAAGGTCCATTTTGGGTAAAATCAAATTCTCTACAACATAGAAAAATTAAAACATAAAAATAATGAAGTTTGGTGGATCAAAATCCAAGAAAACGAAAAAGCTACAAACTTAGATCTACAAGAATCCCTTCATCTAAACCAAAAACTCTAAGTTCTAAAGAGGCTTAGAATCAAGAGGGGAAGACAATGGAACAATAAAATCTAAGATCCATCATGAAGCAAGATTACACTTGCCTTTGGTGGGTGGAGAGGATTAATGGAGGAAGAAGAAAAAGTTAATGAAGAGAGAGAGAGAGGTTGACTAATATATATAAACCCCTTCCATCTCAACCTAAAATAAACCAAACCAAAGCAAACCAAGCCAAGCTAAACCAAGACCAAACCATGCTGACAAGTCAAAATACGGGTCGAAAATCCGTACACGTATACTGAAAATACGTATAACAAAAAATAGGAGTGACAGTTCGAGCGATGGATCATCCGTTAGGTGCATTACTAGCTTAGAAGAACAAAAAAGGTCATGAGCAAGCTATCTATTATCTCAGCCGTATAATGGTCAGGGCTGAACATCGATATAGCCCAGTAGAAAAAGAATGTCTAGCTTTGATGTTTGTTGTTCAAAAGACGAGATATTACATCATCGGCCAAACTATTCATGTTATTTCCAGAGTTCACTCTCTCCGGGTCTTGATGAAGAAGCCCAGTACACTCATTTCCAGGCTTGCAATATGGGCCATATTATTAGCACAATATGATATGGTTTATGTTCCTTAAAAGTCTGTTAAGGGTCTAGCCCTTGCTGACTTTCTAGCGGCTCATCCAATTCCCAAAACGTCTAAACTCTATGACGAGATTCCTGACGAAACTTTGGAATCTAACATGATTTCAGAAGAAATTCTTTCCTGGCATCTATTCTTTGATGGAGCATCCAGAATCAGACCAAAATGATCCATTATCGCGGGAGTTGGAATTGTCCTTGTATTACCGGAAGGATTAGCTATTCAAACAGCTTATTCCTTGGATGAATCATGCTCCAATAATGTGGCCGAATACAATGCCCTGCTCATTGGTCTCCAATTAGCTAAACAATTGGATAATAAATATCTTGAAGTGTATGGAGACTCTAAATTGATTGTCAATCAAGTCAGAGGAACATATGAGGTTCGACACCAAGATCTTGTCCCATATCATGAGACAGCAGTCAGAATGGCTTCATCGTTCAAAGGATTTTTCATTGAATATGTACGTCGAACATACAATACCGAAGCTGATGCATTGACTAATCTTACAGCAGTATTGGAAATTCCAGTCAGAAGACAACAGATGATTGTTATTACTAAAAGAGAGTTATTTTATATCGAGAATAATTCAAACATTGAGTTCAATAATTCAACTAAAATCAACGTCATCAGCAAAGACTGGAGAGTTCCTTTCATTGACTTCATTGTACATGACATCGTACCCAAAGATTCTAAAGAAGCTATAACCATTCGTCGGCGATCACTCCGATTATATTATAATCATACCACAAAGACCCTTTATCGATGAACATTTGACGGTCTACTCCTACGGTATCTTACGGGAGATGAAGCAAAACAAATACTACGGGAGGCTCACGATGGTGTATGTGGTGCACATCAGCCCGGTCCTAAACTACAGGATCGTATCCGATGATGGGTTACTACTGGCCTACTATGGTATCAGATGCCATCGAGTATACAGGAAAGTGCCGAGCTTATCAAATCCATGCAGACTTCATCCACCAACTATCGAAATTTTTTCATCCGACTGTCGCATCTTGGCCCTTTGAAGCTTGGGGCATAGATGTCATTGGTTCTATCAATCCACCGTCGTCTAGAGGATATCAGTTTATACTGGCTATAACCGATTACTTTTTGAAGTGGGTCGAAGCTATACCTTTGTCCGAAGTTAAGACCAGCAATGTCATCATTCGTCAAACATCATGTGATATACAGATTTGGCGTTCCTCGGCGAATCATTCATGATAATAGACCACAATTCATCAGTCAAAAGTTTACTCAATTCTGTGATGACAACAGAATCGATAATGTCGCTTCCACTGCATATAATCCTGCAGCTAATGGTTTGGCTAAAAAATTCAATAAGACTATCATCAAACTCCTTAAAAGGTTTGCTTCTACCAACAAACGCAATTGGAGTAAAAAGTTTGGAGAATGTCTATGGGATTATCGTACTACTGTACGCAATCCTACCGGTTGTACACCTTTCTCTTTCGTGTATGGGTGTGAAGCTGTTCTACCATTGAAAATTCAAATTCCCTTCTTGAGGATTACAATTTCCAATAAACTCACAACAGAGAACAACGATCGTCTTCGACATCAAGAATTGGAAGCGCTTGACAAGAAAAGTCTACTAGCTCAACAATATACTGAGCTATACTAGGCCCGTATCTCAAAAGCTTTCAATCATAAAGTCAAAGTACGAGCATTTCAGAAAGGCAAATTAGTTTTTACTGTCAGACGTCCTATGACTATGACACACAGGAGCCAAGGCAAGTTCGAAGCGAAGTGGGAAAGTCCATATGTTGTAAGCAAGATTTTTTCGAACGGAGCTTATCAAGTAACCGGGATTGATGGCCGAGTCGCTATAATGCCAATTAATGGCAAACTTTTAAAGAAATACTATGTTTGAAGGATGTATAAAATATCTTATGAATGTTGTATACATAAAAAAGGAGAGAAAGCATTGAGTTATTGTCTCTTATTCACTCTTCTGATAAACTTCTAAATCCTCGGTGGAATATATCCACATCGTATCACTTGATCGTAAACCCTATCTTTGAAATCCTGGCTGATTTGAAGATAATTAGAATAAATATTTGAATTCACGTTCACATTACCTCTGAATGCTACTATCTACGTCAGCGACCTATCACGTCCACATTACCTCTGATAAGGTCGTCTATTGAAATGATAATATTTAAAGCATTATATTCCGCCATGTCCATATTATCTCTGTATAGATATAATAAATATTATTATTTTCTATGAAGATATGTCACGCCCGGCACCTCTGAACATATTTCATGCTTTTGATCTATTACTTATGTCTATCACAGGCATGAACAAGTAATGGAACCATAAAAAGATTATTAATTTTATTGATGATTCAAAATATCAAGATTACATCATAAAAAATAAGAGATAACAAAAACTTTATTGGAGAGGTCGAGTACTGAGCTCTATGATCAATCTTTTCAAGTTTTCAGCTCTTTCTACCCTAGAATTTAGCACTTTTTATCTAGCTTAAGCTCTTCTAGACTCCGGATCAAAGGGTATCAGTGAGGCAGCTTGGCGCTCTAATTCAGCATGCTCGGCTTGGACAAATTCATCTTTTTGCCGCCTTAGTTCATCTAGTTGGCTCTCAGCAATTTGATGCAACTCTAGCGCTTCCTCTTCACGTCGTCGAGCTGCTATAATTACTTCTTGGAGCCGGGCCAACTCAGCTTCTAGCTCCCGAATGCGAGTTTGGCACTCAGAATCTTCTTTCTCCTTCTCGAAAGCTTCAATCTTGGGCCGCTCAATAGAAGAAGCTGCTTCAATAATATGGACTTCCATTTCTATAGTGCATTGTGAGAATGCCACCACAGAAGCTTCGAATTTATTTTTTTGTCTTACAGCCTCGTAAGCCATTGCATCAAACTCAGCATCTACAAGTTTTTGAATATTTTCTCTTATCAGATCTTTGTAAGATTTGATAGATTCCTTAAGCACGTCTAAGATATGCTCCAGATAGGTGGCTCTATCCATATCTCGGACCTTGTGAATGGATGTAATTATATAGGAGGAAGGACCCCTTTTATCGATTCATAGGGATTATTTTTTCCAGTACCCTCTGAACTAGAGGCCTCAAAGATATGAAGATCAAAGCATTGGTATAGGACTCTACGATGCAACTGTTCATCGCTAAGATGCCTGGAGTAGCTACCTCTGCTAGAATTTCTCCTCCTGCAGCAGTTGGAGGAATCATAGACTGTGCACTAGGAGACTCGACTATAGGCATCATAATCGAACTTCCTTCTCCAGTATGGATCCCCATATCTAGAGGAGCTATTGTTGAGCTGAAGCAGAGAGCCGTCGAAGGAAATAACACAATCGTCCCCACAGGACCTGTTACGGTCAAGATACATAGTCAGTGTATAACATAACAAAATCAGGGTGATTAAAGTCAGAAATTTACCCGAACTTGGCAGTACATGGGGATATCGTGGGGTGTAACCAAATTAGTACAAAGCCTGGCCTCGATAGTTTCAGACACTACCGTCTGACTACTTCCAGCCTCAGAGCCGCCTGATAGGAAACGGCTGCTTCCGACCCCCGACTCTGGTTGGTTAGCTGAGGCAAACACTTCTGCATCCTTGACCTCAAGAGCTTGATCGGCAGGGGTCTGAGTTTCCACAGCAACATTGCTAGGATTTTTATCATTCCCAGCATCTTCAGGAGCCGTAGTCTGATCTTCGTTATTTTCAGGCTCATCAATTTTGGGGCTCGGATGCCTCTTATCAACAATGGGGTACTCTTCATCCTCAACAGTTATATGGCCTTCTTCGGCCGATATTAGTGGTACATCCAATGAAATTGGTTCTTCTTCAGTAACGCTTGTGGAATTATCTCCAATTGACGTATCTCCATAGTCACAATCCTGGAGGGCGTCTATCATTTCTCGATCTTCTTGAGAACGAGTAGCAATTTGAGCGGCCGAAAGATTGGCAACCCCGGCTTGAGATTCTATATGAGGCAACTCTGTAACCCCATTTTCCAGTTTTTATAAATTTTAGATACTCTAATTCATCTAGTATTCTTCCTAGTTATATTTTTGTAACAATTATGCTTGAGAAGTTTTATTATCATTTTGAGTGCTAATTAGCTAGTAAGCTAATTTGTTATAACTAATTGTAGTGGTCCCCACAACTTTCTAACTAATCAAAAACCAATTCCTAGAAACCATAACAATTTTTCTAGCAACTTTTGAGAGTGATTTGCAATTAGTGAATTGTTGAATACCAAATTGCATTTTAACATATTTATTTTGTTGCCTACATAAAGCCAATTGGAGAGAGAGAGGGATCAGAACTCTCATTTCCCAGAGCCGAGCCCTCTTTCCAAAACTCTTTTTTCCTCCAAATCCTGTCGGAGCCCTAACCCTAACCCTCTCGATTTCGGCCATGGCGAGGCTGGAGATTCTCGTGCGGAGCGACGACTGAGCCAGGCTCGATGAGCGCCATCACTCCACCATCGGACTTCTCCGACGACACGCAATCCTCGACAGAGCACAGCCACCTCAGCGGCGTTCGTCCATTTCGGTGACCTCTTCCTTCGAGTCGACGCGGTAATTCCAGTGGTGAGTTCGATTGAGTGTCTCCATCTCTTTAGATTTGATCGAAGATCGAACTGATCTTTTATTCAATTTCTCCGACCTTGTCAGAGAGCTTGGGACGGTTGATCAGGACGATAACAAACTGAACGAGTTTATGTCCTCGACTTGTTTGATCTATTTCTAAGAACTTCAATCCACAGTAAGTTCTTCATCGATGCACCTCCTTCCTATTAGATCTGTAGATTTTTGATTTTTGATGATCGATTCTAGTTTCTTGATTTGAACTCCTTTGTATTCGAGAATTTTGTTACATTCTTGATGAAGTATTGTGGTTCTTTCTGATGATTTCGGGCAGGGTTGAGTCTAGATTTATTCGAATTATTGGTGTTGGTTTGGAATAGCGGTGTCCGATACTTTGGATCGAGTCCTCCATGTGATCGGATCCTTCCTTCAGGTAAATTCCTGTAACTCTGCTATTTGATGTTGTGACTCTGCTTCGAGTTTGAATTTTCCGTTGGCATGTCCAGTACGATCGTGTCCGTGGTTGCTGGTCAGTGGAGTGGCATGTGTCGGATGTAGCAGTGTACGGGGTACATGTCCCAAACTAGTTCTGTCCTGCAAGAGTTCGTCTCCGCCTGTGTCTGCATTTGCGTAGATGGGCTGACTGAAATGGAATTAATTTAGCAAGTGTAGTGTTACTTATAGATTTCTATTTTGGTTCTTATCTATGGGTTGTATATTCTTTTATTTTGATTTCTGGTTTGTATTGGGGTTAATTTGAATGTGTATATTTTCTTGGAATTTGGATTGGGGTTAATGAGTTTGATTTTAATGTATATTTGGGGTTTTGTATATTTATTTTTCTAAATTTTTGGTCTGTTGTTTAGACTCTGCTGAGTTTAACCATTATTTGTGCTATACTGTTGGGGTGTTTATATGGGAATAATGATTATGTATACAGGTGCTGAAGTTGCCCAAGTTGTATAGATTTTAAATTGCCTGGGAACAATGTTTTGTATATTGTGGGACCTTGGTGGGTTGGCAACACTTTTTGAATGTTGCTGAGTTGTGATCCAGGGCTTGGGTTGCAATGGAGATGAGGTTTTATGATCAAGTTGAATTCCCAGGTGGTTGTTTGGATGGATTTTGGATGGTATAGATATTGTGTTGAAGGTTTTAGTACTAGACTCGAAGTAGTCTGTAGGAATAAGAAGGCTGGGTTTGATTATTGGCTTTCCATTTACAAGTTATTATCCTTACAATTCTTTAATAGAATTGTAGTACAATATTGTTTATTTCTTTGGTAGTATTTATGAAGAATAATGTTGCTAAATTATATTTAGCTAATATTACAACTTTATTAAATATTTTCTTGCTTAAGATAATTGGTTAGCATATAATTAATATCTTTCCATAATTAGTTACTAGTAAGTTTTGGGCCTAAATACTATTAAGATATAATATTATTTTAGATTACTACCTATACTGTATGTTCGACTAGAATAAACTAAATAGTTAATTAGAAGATTTGTTAGCAAATACCATGATTTAGAACTTAACCAACTTGTACAAGTAAACCAGGAGGAAATCCAGTTTTACCACCCACACTTGATCACCCTGAGCAAGGCAGGTTTACTCCTCGGATTTGTCCATTACTTCATATCTTGTGCTTTTCTATATTCATGCTTGTATCTTCTTTTTGACACAATATTTCACGAGATTGTCTTGTATCTTGTTCCTTGAGTTTACTTCTGTCTGGAAGGGAAAATACAACAGATGTGTGATCAAACCCGAGTTACAATTCATGTGAATTGCTTAGGCCTCGTATCGTGCACGCGGGTCCTAAGCCGTACCATTTCATGTTCCATGTTCTACCCAAGCCGATCACACACTATGAATGTATTTCAATATATTGCACACGTCAGGTTCATTGTATATTTCATGTTCAGGCTTCATTTCATGTTCCCTGTATTTCCTGTATTTACTTTCCAGCATTCTTATTCTAATTTCTGTACTTTATATTTTCCTGTACTCATTTGGAAAGGATTTTATTTTAAATAGACTTTAAATTAAAGGAAGTTTTATCTAGATTTGATTCGGAGTTGATTGAATTAATTTTATATCGATTTGAATTAAAAGATGAAATTATCCATCGGGATTTAAATAATTCTAATCCTTATCCTTCTAGGAGCCCGATCCCTATATAAGGAGAGCCTTATTGTTCTATTTTCTCCATGAAATTCCATAAGCCAAACTTTCACCATAGACGTGCATCATGTCGGTGTCCACAGATTCTTATTCCAGATCTTTTACAGTTACCCGCGTCGTGCCCGACATCCTCGGACACAACGACAACCACAGAAACCCTCACCCGCTGCCACCACAACCCCCTTCTTTGTCGTCACAGCCTCCGTCCGAACCATCCAACACTACCGTCATTATCTTCATTATCACCTCCGCCGTCACCGGCATCCCGCAGCACCACCACCTTCGTCGGAACCGACCCGCGCCGTCCCCGGACAACCCAACAATACCACCAGCACTACCATGCTCGCCCATCGTCCCCTCCAACCATCAATACCGCCAGCACCACCAAACCCCGTCGGTGAACGCCGCTAACAGCCACCATCAATCCTGAACACAACCAGGGTCACCACAAGACCACCCGTGTCCGGCCACGCCGTGTCCCCCAAAAAAATCCAACCAACCAAACTAAACCTCACCTCCTCCTTGGACGCCGCCAGAAGCCACAGGCCCGCACGGTCTAGAGAGATCAGCTCTTTGTTCTGCGCCTTCCCGGCCGCTGAACCCTTGCACCCGACCGCCGCGCTCGACGGCCACACGTGTCTCCTGACGAGGTGCCACCCTCTCCGGTCAGCTGTGCGCACACACGTAGCCCGAAGCCGCACCTGCGCCGGCGACCCCCTCAATCCTCCACCGGTGTACCCCCAGGGTGCGCCTTCCGCTCTGGTAAACCCCCCTCTCCCGACTCTCTCACTCTCGCTCTCCTTTGCTCTTTTTTTTCTTTTCTACTGTTTTGGTTTTCTTTCTCCATCACAAGAAAGAAGAAGAAAGACTAAGTGGTGGCAATGAAAACACCACTATTGCCAGCAGTATAAGGGAAATAGTACTTGGTGTTAGGGTTATATACTAAAAGCATCACTTTTGTAGTAACCTTATTTCCTTAAATTTTGAATGATAATCATATGGGCAAATGTTTGCATATTGTATTTGTTGCAAGTGTTAATGCAAATGTCTGATATTCTATATTATAGATAATATGGTATGTGGTGTCACACAGAAGATCATATTATCAGTTCCCTATGGAGTATATAAATAGTTCACAACCTAGATGGACTTGGACAATCTATTGGAAAGGTTGTAGTGTAATCTGGTATTAGTCATCCTACCATTTCTATGGCCAAGACTTAATCGAGCCTAGACACGGAATTATAACAGTCGCACGGGGTACGCCTACGTGTTTCCTTGAGTCCGAGCCACGCTCGCACTATTATCATTCTTCCGTTAACATGATTTCAAGATCTCGACGCACTCCCATTTTTCAAGTCTTGCTTGAACTCATCGTATCACTTGGCTGGATCGTGCACACATTCCGAGCGTCCCCGAAATACATGCACTCAACCAAGCCGCATGATAGAGAATTCGTCATTCTCACTCGAGTCGCATCGTGCACATACTCAGGCGTCCCTGAAATATATACATGTCAGCCGAGTCTCGTGAGCGGGGTTTCCTATTCTTGTGTCATTCAATCCATCCATGTCAATCCTTAAAGTCAATCTTTCGATTGCAAACTCTTGAAACAGGACGTCTCGCCTAACCGCTAGGCTATTTCCTTTCGAGGCTAAGTCAATGTCAGGATTGGAATCATAGTTCCCCAGCAATAATGCCAACACTGACCCCAATCCTAGGGTCAAACCAAAGTCGGTAGTACGGGGTTTTCTACCCAAGCTCGCATCACTCAGATTTCTAAACATCGAGCACGATCACCTATTCGCATCAAGACATTCGTTGCGCAGCGCAACGAATTCGAATCCATTCAAATCACCAATTCTAACCAATGCGTGTATTCGATCACGAGGTCGTTTAGCTTTGACAATACGTTGCGCCCCAATCTCACGCGAGTCCGATTATCCACGGTGGTTCATGAATCACCATGCAACGCACCTGCAGAATAATCATTCTCATCGGGGAGTAACTCTTGTTTGAGTCTAGACTCATTCATTCTCGATACGCGGATTGGACCTACTCAATTCTCAAGTTCAATTGTCAAGCACGCTAAGTCATTCTCGAGTTTACCTTCGCGTCAAACCACAAGTTGAACATATAAATTGTCACGCCGTGTAAGTTCGATCACCCCCGCTGTATGAATCACCATACCAGCGCTCACGCGGAGTGATCGCCCTAATCGGCGTGACGCATGTACGAGGCTGGAGTTGCGCTCGCATAAGACAAGAATGTCAACGTTGTGGTTATCGTCGAAGCAAATCCAAATATTTTCATTTTCATCCAAGATAGATTTCAATTCGATAGTCTACCGTCATTCGTTCAACTAGAAAATCCTCGAGCCAAGTTAATCTTTTCCTCGACACATTTCAATATCCCAAGTATAGCATCCATCGGAATAATGACACTTGCACGATCGTCATTCGTCGAGTCAGAGTACCCTCGAGTTATCGCATATCGATCTTTGATACGCCTCAATATCATCGACGATATGCGTAACCTGACGATCTTCCTTTGCAACCAATCTCGAGTCGTACGACTGATGCTATTGTCCGAACTGGATATACCACCATTCCTCGATATTCAATATCAAGTTCAGTCGCTCTTCCTCAAGCTCATTTCAAGATCGTTGTTCAAAACTCAAGTCACATTTCATTTGAATCAATCCGAAATCGTACGTGCGATCCTCTAAGTTTCCTCGATCAAGACCATTCATTTGCATTCATCGTTTCGAATCATTTTCTAACATGCGTTGTCCATTCACAAGTTGTCCGAACGAGATGCTCGTTCGGGACATTCGAAGTCACGACAAACTAAGCGTGACGCGTTCTAAGGCTTTGCGGATCGCATCGCCTCGCCGACATACTCGTAATCCTCAATATTTGCTCGAATGATTAACAAGAAAATCCATACACCACTCAGGATTCGAGCCATCTGATCTAGTCCTCAATCACGTTTGCGTCATTTGCTAAGCCATTTTTCACATTCGTTCGACGAATCCCTAGCGTAATCGCTTACGTCGTATCGACACACTAAGTCGTTCGTACTATTCCTCAAATTCTATGTCAATCTTCCGTGTACGCCTAAACGTTAACTCGATAGAGTTCCTATCGATAGACACTCTAAGTGTAGCTTCATTCCCGATCGAGCGGTACTTGATATCGCTCATAACACGTTTGCACCAAAAGGTCGAGGTGCACGACACTCGGCACAACTTAGCCAAAAGGCCGTGTGCATAGCTGTCCCATGCGGACTATATACGAGTTTGCACGCTCAACTGCTAGGTCGACGCAGGACTAGTTAGGTACGCACGCTACATGTTAACTTTAGCACATGTTTTCTAGTAAGTCAAGTTTGACACGTTCGGCACAAAGGCCTACTGATGCATCCGGCGATGGCCTATCGATGCGTTTGGATGAACGCTTGTACGAGCTTTCGAAAATATTTAGATTTATTATATGGACATGTCGAGGGACATTCGAGAGAGAGCGTACACTTATTTTCTAATGATGAGCTTTCAAAACTGAGAAATTCAACTTGAAGTCCAAGGACGTAAAGCCGTGCTCTGATACCATTATGTCATGCCCTGCTCCCGTAGGAGCGATCGTCCTCGCTAAGGCGTGATGTCGCACGAGCCTAGATTGCGCTCGTGCAAGGCAGTTTCATAACGGCCGATTACATCGGCGGCGACGAGGTCGTCGCACAGAAGTCCCAAGCAGATACATTGAATACGCAGCAGAAATTAAAAGACAAGACACAAGTTATTCAAAAGAACTCTTTATTGATATTGGATACAAGATTATACTTGTGGGCGCAAGGCCAAATTACGAGTCTCTCGTGCTCACTTTTCTCTCATTTACAAGTCACTCTGCTCTCTCTCATCTCTTGATATAATGCTTGATGTCAGCAGAAGCTTCAGAAGGCGATGTCCATACATTATGTCATGTATAAGTCTTCAATCCACGCGGCCGTACGCTACGAATCGCCAAGGAACTCCGTGCCTCGACGCATCCAAGCGAGCTCCGCACCACGAGCTTCTACCTGTGCCTGCACATGAACACTGTGTGGGTGTCAGTACTCAACTGTACTGGTGGAGTGAGCTTCTCGCCCACCCATACATAACCGACACGTTTATTTACTTTGTGCAGCTTAAATCCCTTTCGATTGTCTTTCTAGTCTTGCCTTAGGATCAGTTTTAAGACTTGACGTCTAACCAACTCGACGTACAACGACATGGTCGTGCTACAATACCAACGTGTATTTCGATCGAGGCAGTGTCTCATCGTGCATGTACTTGACTAAACTTGAACTCGGGACGGCAGGGTCGTGCCATACTCTATTCGGGACTTCAACATATTCGAGACAGTGCTTCGTCGAGGAGCAACTCATGCGAACTCGGCCGTGCCAAAACTTAGTATTAACTCAAGATCACTAGACCAATTCTCGTGCCAATAATTCAAATGCCAAGGATGACAACGGGACGACTCGTACAGGTCGTGCCTCTAGACCTTGCTTAGACTTGTTCGTGCTTCAAGATTGAGGCCGCGCCTCGTAACATATCAAGACTTATTATGCTACCGCCTTGCGGCCTTCCTGATCGACTCATTTGCTAACTTAGACAAGACTTGTGCAACATAGTGTTGATTCCATGAATATCCCGATGCCATCTATTATGCCAAGTACGGTGCCTATGCTGCAGCCCAGTCTTAGGCCCAGACTTTGTGTTACCGACTAGACCTACATTCAAGCTCTGGACCCAAATCCAAAGGCATACACGCGGTGTGCCGCTATCTGCCGACACATCTACATAAGTGGTCACTAGCAATGTCAAGCTATCTTGGACTGGCTCGTGGGATATCGGTCTCGTCCCTACACGGGTAGCTAGCCCGGAGGCGCCGAAGTCTCCCATGCGGTTATCCAGCATCCTACTTTGAGCCACACTCGCTTCCCCCGGGCCGAATGATCCCGGTGCCCCGACTATCATTCGAGAAGACTACACCTTATCGACAAGTTGTCCAATGACCATGCAAGTCTCAACTCGATCTAACCAGTCCTTTCTTAACATGACCATGCATTCCTTCTTTCTATCGAGACTTAACGATACTCCCAAGCCGCGGGACCGATCTCGTGTTCGGGACATATCAAGACTTAGCGAGACTCCCAAGCAGCGGGACCGATCTCGTGTGCGGGACATATCAAGACTTAGTGAGACTCCCAAGCCGCGAGACCGATCTTGTGTTCGGGACATATCAAGACTTAGCGAGACTCCCAAGCCGCGGGACCGATCTCGTGTGCGGGACATATCAAGACTTAGCGAGGCTTCCAAGCCGCGGGACCGATCTCGGCGACAACCAGTCGCGTGGACTTCCTTTGTTCATGGCAAGCTTTTCACTAAACCGACCATAACTCGTGTCTTAGATAGGCCTGGTTCTATAGGCGACGCTAACGCTCAAGTCATATACTTATACGACGAGCCTTGTTCTCAAGGGACTACGCGACTTGACAACCACAGATAGAGCGGGACAGTGCTAGAAATGGCTTCGATAGCCCAACGCAACACTTGTCTTAACTTATTCGGGCAACGACTCGACGAGCAAGGGATACGCCAAGCTACGCATCGAGGAAACGTGCCGTACACGCGTCCGACTTGAACAACCAAGTTCTCGGGTGTCTAAACTTAAGCCAACAAGCCATGCATGACGACTTAACTTGCGGGACGTGCGAAGGCTATGCCAAGCCTTGCGGGACAGGACCGTGCATGCTTTTTTAAGCATTCATGCGGGCGACGCCTATAACTTAGGCTGATTCGAGTGTTGGGGCAAAACGACGGGACCGTGCATGCTTTACCAAGCATTCACGCAGGCGACGTCTATGACTTAGGCTATTTTGAGTGTCGGGACAACTTTAGCAACTTAAGCCAACTTCCTTCTCCCAAGCTACTTCCTTCTCCCAAGCTACGGGATCGAAGGATCGAGTGTCATTTGAAAGCACGCTGAGCCGACTTCTAAGCAGACCGTGGGACCATTTTCCATGTTCTAAGACATTCCGACGGGTCGAGATTATTCCCTTTGCTATGTGCGTTCGTAGCTTTTAGATTAGCCTACTTGTGCAAGTTGAAAACATTGCGAGTTATTAAGTGAAGGCTAAGATGAGGCAAGTTCACCGAAACTACCCCACCTGTGCGAGGAGTCGCCTCGACCGAGCGAGCCATCGAGTAGCCGTTGCAAGGCTAAGTTCCAATACCGTCGGCGTTTTCATTCCTTCGATTGACTTACGGGTCGGGGCACTACAGCTAGGCATGGCACAACTTAGCACGATTAGCACGATTTTGTTTGATCATGGCACGGCTTTCTATGTTTTTGCTAATATAGAGACACGGTACGACTTGTGCAAGCCGTGGCACGGCTTAGCACGATTTGGCATATATGTGGCCTTCATGTAGGTACTTGAAACCCCGTGGGCGCATAGCCTTGGGACACATAATGATTTGGCATTTATCCCTTTGGCCATAGTATGTACTTTCCTCTATATGCTGCCATGTCCTTTAGCTTTATTATATTTCATGCTCTAAGCTATGTTATCTTCCTTACATCGGTAGCCCATTAGGGTGCACTCAGGATATGCCCCTTCTGCTTACATGATGATATGCTACATGAGCATAACCATGATATGTGAACACAGAATGATGAATGGCATGTAATGAACCATGATGGCGGCCCATCATGGCGCGCTCCTAACAAGCAACAAGTACAAGTAACATGACATGATGGTGACCCGTTGTGGTGCATCCTTGACAAGAAATCTTGACATGTAACCTTGAACGTTGTTGCGACGGCTAACTTGACATGCTAGTAAATTCTCATCTTGACACCGTGGGTGGTTGTATTGAATGTGCTTGTATAAGCTACCAGTCTTATCTCGTATCATGTCTAGGACTTGTATCCTTAGTTACCACGGTCAGGGATTCATACTGAATCTGACTAGGTTAATGACTAGATTGATCAAGTAGTTCATATAGAGAGGTATTTTGGCTACAAGCAATCCTGTTATCTGGACGCCTTCCCTGGTGGACTTGTAGCCTGCCGACGAGTAGGGCACATTTCTAGCTCACTGTTATGTGGGGCACTTCATGAAACGATTACTATGCACACTGTCATGTGTTGCACTCAAGCCACCTAACAAGACATGATAACTCTCAGCTTGAACCTTGCGTCTGGATAACCTGGATAGTCTGCAGGGCTTGTGGTCGTAGGTATACCTCATTGTATCTTGCTAGTAACCAGGCTTGTGATAACCCTAGTTATTTAACTATCAAGCCGTACTCTTGTTTGGCCGTAAATATTGGATGGAGTCCCATCTTGTCTAGTCTTGTCTAGACCCAGTACATGGTTATCTCTGGACATGCTTGTGTATACTTTACTTTATCGATAATTGGTTAGAGACTAAGTTCTGTTCAGGTGAAGGGTTACAACCCTGGTCCTTGTTTGGTTTACGGGTTGTAACTTGGTTACCGGAATAGTCCTTTAGTTATCTCATCGTTTATCATCCTGTTTTCTTTAACTCATGTCTCATGCTATTTCTTCTATGATTTTATGTGCTGATATGCTGGTTTTAGTTCTTAAGTGAAGCCTCCTTTGTGGCACTTGCTCTTTCTGGGGTCTGACCCAGCTGGTTTTGTATGACCAGATTTTGGAGCAGCTTCCGAGGATCTTCCAGCCTTCCTGCCAGATGGTGACCACTAGAAGGAATCCTGGCAATGAGTGGGCTTTATTTTGCTCTCCCACTCCCTTGTAAAAATATTCTTTTGAGGCGTTTAGCCGCCGAGCAAGTGTTAGCTCATTTGCAACTTTACTTACTGTCTGCCTACGGGCTGTAACATGATTGACAAATCCTAGGGTTGATCATGTATGACTTAAACTCTTGCTAGTCTTCGCATTTTGTACGACTAGCTTCATGATCATCTGAATATATAATGTATGGACGCCTTACTTTGTATGTGTGATGATCTACCATCTTGTTATATTTACTTGCTTGCTTGAGATTGAGACACTAGGCTTGTTCTTGACCCTAAGAGACTATTGGCTTGTAGTAAACCCTCATGCATCTAGACAGCCGTGACTGTATTGCGAGGTAGGATTCACTTCAATATAAGTAGCTAGCTGTGTCTGTCCCCCGCTCTCCAGTATTCTGGTTCTGGGGTGTGACATTAAGTCTCCCCCTTTCCCCTGCCCGAGTTCGAACCCCCTATTGTATGTTTTGGGTGATTTTTGTGTGTTCTTTTGTTATGTATATGTGTATATATATATATATATATATATATATATATATATATATATATATATATATATATATATATATATATATTTATATATATATATATATATATATATATATATATATATATATATATATATATATATATATATATATATATATGTTATATATCATAAATTATATGCTGTATAAATACAGTATTTGGTATTTCTGTAAATACTGATTTTTATATAAATTGTATATTTTTTATATTTTGATTAACTACTAAATATTTATATATATATTTAGTATATGTGCATATATATATATATATATTGTATATATATATGTATATGTTTGAATATATATATATGTACATATATAAATCTCTCTCTAAATAAAATTATGATAAAATAATATCAACATAATATTAATTTCTTTCGTATTTTTGGAGGAATATATTATATAAAATTATATTTATATTTTAAACTTGCATTTCCATTTATGTCATTTAATTTATGTCATTTAATTTATGTCATTTAAATTATGTCAATATAAATACAGTGCATATACTGTAATATTTAAATATGTACTTTATAAATACAGTACCTATACTGTAATATGTATTTTAAATTCTATCATTTAATTCTGTCATTTAAATTATGTCATTATAAATACAGTGCCTATACTGTAATATGTAAATAAATACAGTATCTATACTTATAAATACAGTGCCTATACTGTAATATGTATGCTTTCAATTTCTGTAATTTAAATTCCTTTAAATTACATGTATTTAAATTCCGTATTTATTTACGATTTTATGTACTTTGTGCAAACGACCACTCTAAGTCCAAGCCTAGCATGGGTTGATCGGACTTAGGTGAGCCTACACATATTCGGGGTCTAGTCAAGTTATGTTGGACTTGATTCATGGCTTCGGGTCCCGTATCTGGACTTCGGTTCAATTTCAAATACGCGGACAAATACATTAAATAATTATTTATTTAATTTCAGAATCTGTGATTTATGAACTTTGAATTTTCAGACAACTTTTTAATGTTGAATAAATTCTAGAAAGATTACTATAAAATACTATGTTAATTATTCTAATTTAATATAATTTTTTCATGATTTAATTTACTGTTTTGACACTGTTTAAAAATAGTAAACCAGAACTCATTTTCAATATACACTTGTATTCTGATTTTTAATAAATACTTACACTGGATTATAAATTCCAGAAAATTTATATTAAATTACTATAATTCATAAGGATCAATTTGGTATATTATTTCACCTATTTTATGGCTGTATAACTATTTTAATAATTATTGGAACACAGTGTACAGTCTGTTTAATTAATTGATTAATAATGACTTGTGTGTTTTGTGGGTTTTTGGGGTATTTTAGTATCGAGACTCTATCCTACCTTAGTGTAGAGACCTACTTGTTAGTCTAGATGTTGTAACACCTCACTTTGGACTACTAGAGCTTCACCTAGCTAGTGTCCTATTAGGAGTCGTGTCACAACACTAGTATAATCTTAATCATAACTTACAGGCTGAGTTTGTATATCATTTTGACAGGACACCGGACATCTGTATCTTCATATTCTTATTCTTGCTTTGCTCGAGGCAAATACCACTACACCAAAATAGACAATTTGTAACACTTTTATTTTCCAATTCGTAACGATTATTAACGTTACTGAATTGTCACGATAATTATCGTTACAATAATTAAATTTCTGTTACTAAAATAACAATGCTTTATTATTTTATTTAAGTAATGTGTTTGTAATAGTAATATCCGTAATAGAAAAAAAAAAGTTGCTAACATTTTCACTTTCCCTCTTCTTATTTTTGGTTCCCTTCTCTCGTTCCCTCCTGACTCTTAACAAAAAGAAGTGCTACACAAGAGACCATCTCTCTCTCAAAACACGATAAACACCTCGGACTCCATTTGCACTTCCTCTTCAAAACCCTAAATCTTTCTTAAACCCTAAATCCATCCGTCGTGCATCATGTCGTGATGCCAACCTCGCCTCTAAATCTCGGTAAGCAGCACACACCACAAAACCCTAACTCCAATTCCATCCCTAATTATAAATCTCATAATTTCTTCTTATATCTCCTTTTTTTTCTAGGCTTTCATGAGTAGAGGAAACAATAAACCCTAACTCCGATTTTTTATTCCATTCAGTTCTTCTTGATTTGGTTTTGTTTTAGGAATGTGATGGTTGGTAGGCTCGGATAGAGCAGGCGCTACGCATCGAAGGAAATCAGACTCGGATAGAGCAGGCGCTACGCATCGAAGGAAATCAGACTCGGATAGAGCAGGAGCAGGAGTTACACATCGATGCTCAAGGGGGTGGAAGAGCTCGCAGATGCCGTCAATGTCACCACAGAGAAATATCAAGAGAAGGAGTAGTAGAGAAGAAATAAAGATGGGTTCCTGGTGAATATGGGTATTCTATATATCCTTTTTCTTACTCTTGTCTATTGCAGGTGATGGTTTATTTCCTTTTTTTGTAAGGAGCAGACAATCTAGCCTATTTCAGATATAGTATTGCTTCCTATGTTTCCTGGACACGAATATAAAATACGGACACCACCATACATGCACAACTTGAATTTTGGTCTGACCTACTGTATTTGGACTAGCTGTTTTGTGTCCGCCACGTGTTGGACACAAACTCAACACCGTTTTGGAGGTTCAATCTTTGCTAGATTTACCTTCAATTATTAGGTTGTCAGTGGCTTCTTTTGGAAAAGAAAACCAGTTCTTGCTAATGACCAGGGCTTTGATCATTCAACTACACTCGGAGTGAGTAATTATATATAGTGTTTTGTAATAATTTAATTTAGTCTAAGTGGAAAAACCAAAGACACTAGGCCTCAATGAGAAAGGTTGATTGCCAGAGTCATGACGGACTCTTGAAAGTAAACTCAAACTACCAGTGAAGGTTTTCCTTTAAACCTCTCAAACTGGTGCTATGTCCATTAAATCATAAAGGGACAACTGTAAACTTGCATTCAAAGTTTTAAACTAAGAAGAAGTTGATGTTACTGTTTATAATTTGTCCAATGTTAGGTTATTCTGGTTTTGTTTAGTACCCATCTATTCAATTGCACTCTGTAAAGGTCTCTAGTTATTCTAGTTGATATTGTTTCTAACTTTTTGTCGTGGTTTTGGATTGTAACTAACTTTTTGTTGTGGTTTGGATTGTTATGCAAACAAAAAACTTTATGGCTGATATATGTTGGTAGTCCCCAAACTTTAACCTTGTTAGTTAAGTGTTCAGTTAACATTTGTGTTCTTAGTATTTGTTATTTGTTGTTGGCATATTGTTATCTTAGTTCAAAATTGCTATAGTAAGGAGTGGAGTTTGGACGCATTAATTCTTGGGAGTGGAGTTGATGTCTAAATGCTCTAGAATGACTCAATTTGTATCCTTGTATATTATGTTGTCAGCTCATAGACATTTATATGAATTAGTCTCAATTCTGCATTTTATTGGCCATGATTTTCAATTAGAAAAAATAATGCACATGTTTATCCTGCATTTTATCCTGATGGTGCTCTTCTTCCTTAGCTGAGTAATATGCAGGTCAGTTGCTTAATCCTCTTAGAAATATTTCTCAATTTTATTTCCTGATTCAAGTTTGAATTACGGTAACTAATTTTTCAGAGATATGGCCCTCCTCTTTCCTATCCACATCTAAATATCACAAGCCTTAATGCTCTTATATCTCTTGGAGCGAGCTTTGGTTATCATCCTGGAGGTTGGGGCAAACCTCATGTTGATGAAATAAGTTCTCGAGCTCTGGGTTTTGTCCATCATGTGTCTGACACGACGTGGCGCACATGTTTGGGGTGTCCGTGCTTCCTAGATGACGGTTAATACATACTAGCTTTTAATTGTTGGTATATATATATACTTACATACTAACAATTGGACCAGTTCAAACCATCTTCAGAGCAGAACCTATGCTGTCGGTTGCTATGTTGTAACAAATAGCTTGGGAGTTCTTCTGTTGTGAGGTCAGGTTCCTGAATTGATCAAATTTCTTAGTTTTATCAAATGTTTATCGGTTGCTATGTTCCAATATTTCATTGTAATTTTCTTTCACTTGTTTGCAACTACCTTACCATAACTAACCAATGCAGGCCAGCACTGAAAAAGAGCTCTCAGAGTTCCTCATTGGGACCTGTCGCTTGAACCATCTTGATGCCTCCAAAGCTGTATCGATATGGTAACACACTAAAACCAGTGAGTTAAGTAAACAATTCTATCCTCAAATATCCTCGAATTCTCTTATTCTGATAATCCAAACTATTTTGCTTTATTATTGTGAAATTAATCAACCGATCATATCTTATATTGTTAAGTAGATTATTCAGTAGTTTACTTCTCATTTTTCATGCTAGTAGTAGTGTAGCAATCTATTAGTGTTCCCATACAGGGTAATTTATGAATGCGTTTCTAGGTTGCATAGACACTTTTTGATATTGACTCAAAGCGAATTCAAAATATGCCATTTCTAGTTTTTTTGAGTTTTTTTTGGTACAGGCACTGCTGATACTATTAGATATGTGCATAAATCATAACTGTGCATATATTTTATCCATTAGATTTTAATATCTTTATTTAAGCATGTTTTGCATAGTAATTGTTTTTGAAAAAGTTCTAGAAATGATTCACTGTAAAGGAATGAAACTTTCTCATCTCAATTAATCATACCCATATCCGTGTATGTATTATATGATGCACGAATACTAAAAAAAAGAGATTTTTTTGGTTTGCTTTGGTATGTAGAGTGCAAAGGTGGGTTCTTGAGAAGGACTTTTGTGTCAAAAGGAGTAGTCATCTCGGTTTTTTGTTCTTTGATGAGCGTTGCCCCAGCTAGAGGTATTTCTTCCATTTTTGTGACTAATTTGATGATAAAATACTTATGGTTTTTGTCATTTTTGTGAAAATTTGTGAACTTAGTTATGGTTGATGTGCTTTGCATGTGGTTTTCATTTATTTATTTATTTGGTTATATTAAGCAAGAAATTCAAGTAGAAAGTAGATTCAGTGAGGGGTTGTTTGGTTGCTTGAAACTGCCTATTCACCTCCCCTACCCGAAGATTGGAGGACCACTATTATTCAGTGTTTGGCGCACACGGGCAACCATGTATGCCCGCAACAGTGAAAACAACCATATCTTGTCACATGTTATTTCCAATAGCCTATTCTCATCAATCATCCATATATTCCAGGACTTGGGGAAAATATGCAATTTCTTATTATGGATACATTGGAAGAGTAATTATTAACATACATCAAATTCATATTGGACATCTAAGGAAACAAAAGTATTTGGACCAAGGGTAATGCCCTTATTCTTAGCACCAGAAGAAATACCTACGACATTTTGATTAGGGAAAGACTAAAGAGGAAGGGAAAAGAAAAGTGGATCAGACATGAAGGTTCATAGTCTGGAATTTTAGCCCATTCTTAGCAACATAAAAGCTCCAACTTTTAATATAGGTCCTTCCATGTCAACAACTCTATTCTTAGCACCATGAGAAAAACCTAAGGATTGTGATTTGGGAAAGAAACAAGGAAAACAAATTTAAGAAGGAAAAGAACTATGCTGGGAGCTTCATAATCCGAGGTTATAGTCTAGTCCCTAGGAATTCTAATATTCGACATGACTCATTTCAGACACAATGACACGGATTTAGCCCTATTTTGGTGTGTGTCTAGTGCATTTTGGAGTGTCCATGCATCTCTGATATGTCTGTCTGATACGACACGACATGGGAAGAGCATGAATTTTGGAGTGTCCATGCTTCTTAGCTATAGGGAGTTTGTCTATTGATTCAAATAGCTTTACCAGGAGTAGGTCTAATCATCAACTCCGATGTAAACATTAATTCCACAGATTAGATGTGTGTTAAAAAAAATTTGTTACCGAGTTCAAATTTCAGATTACGCTTAAGACCTATAAACTAATAGGTATGACCCTTATATCAATTCTGCTCGAGAAAATGATTTTGGATGCAATAGATTTTTTTCTAATCCAAAACATCATGCAGATGGAGGCTATTCAGGTTCATGCTAATGAGGGTGGTGCCACACAAACCCGCGGTGGCATCTACTGGGTGATTTTGCCTGCTGGATGTATTGTCGTTTCTTTTCCTACATAAACCCACGGTGGCATCTATTGGATGGCATCACTGATTGCTCCTTTGTGTTCATCCAGTGGTTACTTCGTGGTCTTTGCATTGGTAAGTTGGATACTTGCTTCCTTGTCATATGGTATATATCAGTATCCTTTTCATATGGAGTTCATTAATTGACTTCACTGATGATTGCTAGTTAATAAAGATATCGTAACACTACAGGCTTCATTTTATTTCTTGCCATCATCTGGGTTCTGCAAGAATATACAAAGGCCCGTATTCTGCGGTATGCCATCTTATTTATAGGTGAGCCCAATCTGCATCATCTTAGTCATTCAATCACCATCATGTCACAGTTTTTGTGCTTGGAAAGTAACTTTATTTGCTATCATGTGAAATACAGGTACAAGGAACAACCTATTTTCAATTTATGGTATGATTTTTTATTTGGGATATATATTATCAGTTTAATTTGACTTCTTATTTTTTATTTTCTTAAAGTTTCAACTAGCAGTTACTTCTGAACTGAAATTGTAACTCAAATGTTGCAACCTTCCACCATGCACTATGCATTTTCTTGTACAGATATCTACGATGATTTGATATCTCGAAGAGTCGATTCAATTGATGCTGAGAAGTTTGCGGAGGTTTGCCCTTGCCCTTGCAACGACGTAGGATAGAGAATCATCTTGTGAGAATGTGTATTATAATAATTAAGTACTGATGTGGAATGGATTTTGCTTAGCTTATTGCGTCGACATTGTAGGAACTGGCAATATGTTGTAGTGATTTTCCTGCCCTTGGTATACAACTGATAAGTTGCAATTTCTTTGCAGGGGTCTAATATCATTTATATTATTATGCGGAGCAATGTATCTTGGTCTTGTTATCTTATCTTGAGGTATATATGCTTTTGCTTCAGCTTGTGATTTTTCAACTTGATGTGAATTATATGCTCTTTTTAAAATCTAGAATTTTACTTATTTTACATGAAAGAAGTTTATTTATGCCAATAGAAGAGCAAAGGAAGCAATATAGACTACTGGAATTACAGTGGCAACACACTATCTTGCAGAGATAAGAGTAACTTTCATTTAAAAACTGTATATGGAGCCAAGATTTACGCCCGACTCTAAGGAAGGAAATATATCAACATATTAGATTTTAGGGATTTTTTTGAAGTTATGGTCTTTGTCTCTGTGCATAGTAACCTTATCCCTATTATTCTCAAATTAGGATTGTTTCTACTTGCTGTTGTATTATAGGAATTTTGTGAAGTTTCCTGCACCACAAATTGTAGGTTATTGTATTCATATATTGTACCACAGATTGATATTTATGATGCTATGTTAGATAACCATTATATAATAAAGATCAAGTTGTTAGCTTGTGTGCTAATAATGTATACCAGTCTTCCGTTATTTAAGTCCTTATTACGATTTGGACATAGATCCAAAGTTACAGGTTCATATTTTGAGTTTTGCATGAAACTAGCTCGAGGTGAAAGCTTCACCTGCTAACAATCATGGTCTTTGTATCAAAGAATATAAAAAAGGTTGCATCTCTTATTTCATAACTACATCATAGTCTTGTATCAAAGAGTAAAAAAAGAAGAAGACAATATGACAGTATCATTCCAATCGAAACTGTCACTAAGGAGTAAAACTATATTTAAATACATGGTTCAACCTTGGATTATAAGTTGCCAGAGTCAGCGACAAGATTGTTAGAGTTGTCAGACATAGTAGTTTCTATGCTCTTTAAGTTCGATTTCTCGTTCACTTTTATGAGATTAACTGGGTATGTACTAGGAAACCAGCACCCAGCCAAGATTTTATTAATAAACTACTAGCCAAGAAGTAAATATAAGGTCTGATATTACAACCTGCTCGAGCAATACCAGGTCTTACAAAAAAAACCAAGATTTTGACATATCTTGAATGTTTCTTTCACTAGAGATGCAATAATTTCCTTAATGTTTTTATTATTGTTTCATGCAAGTTGTATATAGGATGTTTCTTTCTTTATTGTTGATTGTGGGTAGCATATGTTTGTATTTTTCCTCTGGGTTTCTTTCTAATGATTGTTAACTACTATGTGCTTGGGTTGGGGGATTTATAAAGTCTAACATTAAAAACCCTCTTTATGTTATTATGTTCTTACTATGTTGAATTCCTGTAATATAATATGGGTGGTCCCTGCTACTAGCATACTAACGTAGCCAACTTGGTATAGTGTTTATAACATACTTTGGCATAATGTTTATGCTTGTTTCAAATTGTTTGGCTGTGGCGACTGACGGGTTCTCCAATGCTAATCTCCTCGGCCAAGGTGGGTTCGGGTATGTTCATAGAGGCATGCTCCCGAACTGCAAATTGCAGTCATGCAACTGAAGGCTGCGAGTGGGCAGAGCGAGAGCGAGTTCCAGGCGGAGGTTGAAATTATAAGATGTGTGCATCATATTATTTTTCTTTGTATATGTTACAATCCAGACCACATTCCTTATATTTAAACTATGGATGACCAATAGATACTACTTGTATATTTTGCTCTCCATTCTAATTATGTTATACACCTTGTTTTCGCTTATTTGAATAGGTCTATACTAATCTCAATGGGGACCGGACTCATGCAGTGAACATTGGATGGGTCATGTTAGCTGATTGTTGATGTACAGGTCAGCTTTAAAGGAATAATATTCATAATTTATAATATTTGAAACATTTGATTTTCAAACTGCAAATGCCATTATTAGTTTTGTGGCTATCATATTTTGCTGCAGTTAATTAGCTTATCTTACATATTGATTTATATACACTAGTTAATTTATAGAACAATACTATATCAGTATTGAGTCATTTTTTCCCTTTTTTGATATGTTATTTATGAAATAAATTTTACAACAATCTGGTAAAAAAAATCCAATGACTTTAATTTCTTACACTCAAAAGAAACTGAGACAATAAAATGGTATATAGTGGTAATGTCCAGAAATGGCCAAATTGTGTCTGAGATAATTGTTTTCGTTTCAAAGTGGCATGTCCAATATTTATTGTTAAAATCCAAGGCTTACGTTGAAATTGAGATTTTAGAATTAAATATGGTTTTGAAGATTCATAGCTGAATTTCAAATTGAGATGTGTTAATATGGTTTTCGATTTTTGGATTGTGACATATTAGGAAAGCTTAGTTATTTGTTTTGGGTTCTGGATTTCGTTATAGATACGTTACATTAGGATTACTTAAGAATCGATTTTAGATTCAACATGAATGATGATTCATAATTTAGGGAAGACCATGATTCAGTCATGAATTCTTTTAGATTAATATTGATGTTGTTTTTCTAGGCTGTTATAATGTTAGGACCATGTGTTAACACTCTTTTTGATATTTCTGCATCATGTGCTTCCACATTTTACTTCTGGACATGCCTATGATGCTTCAACTTATTGTTTATTGTCAACTGTTCTCTAATTCTTGTTGATTAATTTGGATTGTCTATATAACATGATTATTGGAGCACAAATAGATGGTGGTATTCTTGTTGTATCTGCACCAAACGGGCCAATGCCTCAAACTAAGTAACACATTTTGCTTGCCATACACCAACTTTACAAGCCTTTCCAGTTGAAGATGTTTTCTCAATCCAGGTATTTCCAATTTTTTTATGACAATCAAATTTTGGAAAAAAAACACAGCTAATTTGGATGAACACAAAATTTATCCCTTGAACCAGTATTTTATTAGTTGGGTGGTTTAAACTATCCTTTGTTGCAAACATCTGACCCCAAATTTTTTAAATAAAGGCTTTGTTGTTGTTTTGAAATAAAATACTTTGTTCCTGTAAAATAGATTTCTATGAAACTGATGTGCCCACACTGAAAAAAATTCTTTATGTACACGCCTGTACGGGTTCGCGCAAACAAAAAAAATCTTATTCCTTCAAAGTCCATAAAGGTGTATATCGTTATGCATGAAATATAATCTACCACGACGTCGACAAATGTTCAATTCAATGCTAACTGAAAATAAGATAACTGGTGCACAGGAAAATAAGAAATATTCAGCTGGCAGAAGAATAATTTATTACCGCTACACGAAATATGAATTCAAAACCATCTTGTAGATCAGGAGTCACTAAAACTATTTTCCTTTCACGATTTCAGATGACAGTCCTGGAAGAAATGATGCTACCTAATTGGCTAGTACTTATCTGCTCAAGCATAATAAAATCAATACATGATACCCCAGCCAGCCACTAATTGCTAATTCGTATCGGATATCAAAATAAACAAGTCATTCTGGTCAACATAAGTGGAGTTCAACATAGGAGCAAGCTCACAAACCTAATCACTGAGTACAAGACTTTGCTCGACTTTATTAACTCGACTAGCTCAAAATCAAAGTTCTAGCTGAGATCTATAATTTCAATCCAGAAACATGTCAACTTTGGACATGCCAATCTTGACTCCACTTAACTCAGCTGCACTGCAGCCCTATTAATGAGTTGAGCTTATTCACAAGAATAAGACCTAAGCTACCTATGTTAAAGATCGCCAAGAAAATCATTAATAACACCAATTGTTACCTTCAAACATACAGATAACACCAAGAAATTGAGCAACAGATACGAATTACCCCTCTTACAAACATACAGATAACACCAATTGTTACCTTCAACATGAAGGGTTCTAAATCTAATTCAACCCAAAAAAGAGAACTAGTACCGTTGTCAAACTGTCGAGAATTTTTACCACTGCTTGCCAAATTACACCAAAACCACAAGTTGATGCCACTGCCACAAAATGGCAACATCCAACAGCAGTTAAGTAGATTTCAATTCAAAGCTCACCCACAGCATTAACTTACAACTTCGCATAGCGTGTGAGATGCAACTTGGGATTGGTAGTTCTGTAGGATATGTTTGAAATGAAGAAAACAAGTGGGGGAGTGGCAGCTTGACATGTAGTTGGGGTAACAAACTAAAAGTACTCATCTTTGCATTCTAGCAGACACTTGGGCCTAAGTTTATACCAAAGAAAGGGCTGAATCTGTTGATAACAGTTTTTTCTTTCCCTCTCTACAGATAAAATTATGGGGCAATATATTAGCTGAGAACCTTCAACTGCTGATCACCAGCAAGCTGTTATTCATTAGCCAATTTAAGGCCTCGATAACAAATTTACTTCAATCATCTTATATATTTCCTATGTTGAGATTGTATAACCATTTATTTGGTGCAGCCTACACTGTACAAAGTTTTTGGATTGACAGCCATCGAGGTGATGAAGTGTGGGATGCTGGCATTTGCAACCAAGGAGGGCTTACGTAAATGCAGTGACAGTAGAGCTGAAAGTAAGACTCTACATAATCTTCTAAATGGTTGGCTAATCCTTCACAATAATTTCAGTATATAACCGAACCCTTTTTCTATATTACTACTTTATCTTTGACTTCTTAAAAATGTAGGAATTACTGAAATGAAGATGGAAGGGCCTTTTAGAATCAAAATAGCACTTGGATTGTCAAGGGGGCTGGCATATCTCCATTCCATATCAACTGTTGGGATATAGGCATATCTTCTAAATGGTCTACTACTTCTCTTCTGATACATCATGTTAGCTTGCTCATCATAAAAACTAGAGTAGTTAGTGTATCTATGATAGAGGAATGTTTCTTTCTTTTACGTTTGTGTTGAGAAGAGAATAGTTCTCTTTTGTGTTGATATTGAGGCTTAGATCTTGTAATGTTATATGTTGTATTCAACTATTGTAATATGAATTTGAATTGAGAAGAGAATGGTTTTCCTTTGTGTTGATATTGAGGCTTAGATCTTATAATGTTATATGTTGTATTCAACTATTACAATATGAATTTCAATTTATGTGCACATTGATAAGAGTTCATCTTCGATTACATATTGCTTTGAAGCCTATTGAATATAGGTTAATGGAAAATATATTTAATTTTTTTTCAAAGAAAGGATATTGGTAATGGTTATAACCGTTACAAAAGTGAAAAATAAGTGACTTAATAGTACATTTTTATGACGGTAATAACTGTTACGAAGATAAAAATTAGTCACAGTAATAACTGTGACAAAAAGCGTTACAAAATTTATTATCGTAACGGTAATAACCGTGACAAAAAGTGTCACAAAAATTAGTCACGGCCAATTCGTCACGGTTATTACCGTGACGAAAATTATTTGTCACGGTAATAACTGTTGGCAATCACCTATTTTGGTGTAGTGCCCCTACAAACTTATTTACTGCATATGATAATGAACCATGTTAAAATACTGCTTTATGGAAGCTGCAAAGTCATATTATTACATGCTTTATACGGATTCTCGGTATCTTCACATGCTTAGAAGAGCTTTCACATATCTCACATGATGGTTACTGGGACATGGAGAAAACTGATAGTTGAGTACGTGATCATGCCCCCCTATTTGTACGTATGTCACGCACCGCTCCCGTAGGAGCGATCGTCCTCGCTAAGGCGTGATGCCGTACGAGCCTATATTGCGCTCGTGCAAGGCAGGTTCCATAACGACATGTCACGCCCCGCTCCCGTAGGAGCGATCGTCCTCGCTAAGGCGTGATGCCACACGAGCCTATATTGCGCTCGTGCAAGGCGGGTTCCATAACGGTCGATTTCAGCGGGTACGATGGAGTCGTCGCACAGAAGTCCCAAGAAGAGACATTGAAACATGCAGCAAAAATTTAGATCAAACACAAGTTATTCAAAAGAAGCTCTTATGATATTGAAGCAACGGTTACAATGGGCGCAAGGCCAAGATTACAAGTCTCTCGTACTCACTTTTCTCTCATTTTACCAGTCACTCTGCTCTCTCTCATCTCTCGATACAATGCTTGAGCCAGCGCAAGCTCCGGAAGGCAATGTCCATACATTATGTCCCGTATAAGTCTTGACTCTATGCGGCCGCACGCTTCGAATCGCCAAGGGACTTCGTGCCTCGACGCATCCAAGCGAGCCCCGCGCCATAAGCTTCTACCTGTGCCTGCACATGTAACTATGTGGGTGTCAGTACTCAACTGTACTGGTGGAGTGAGCTCATCGCCCACCCATACAAAACCAACACGTTAATTTACTTTTGTGTAACGTATCCCTTTTTACAATTGTCTTTCTATTCTTGCCTTAGGATCAGTTTTAGGACCGACGCCTTGGCCTACTTGTATCTGAGTACCATCTCGTGCTTGTAACAACAACGTTAACTCATACCTTGCCTCTAGACCCTTCTCGTGCCAACAACGTTAACCTATCAAGTCATGTTTGCCTTACGGCCATAATCAGAGACGCACTACACGATAGACTCCATTTCCGTATGACCGTGCTATCGTACCGATAACATCCTTATCCTTGCCTCAAGACCTTCTCGTTTGCTTACAATTGTCAACACACTGACTCATACTTGTCTTTCGTGCCAAACTCTGGGACGTAACGACTCGATCGTGCCATGAACTCGATTCGTGCTTCAATATCTCTGAGGCAGCGCCTCCTCGCTTGGTCTTGCCTATACTTGTGTTGTGACAACGCGGCCGTACCTCATATTTCGAGGTCGTGCCCAGCAACTCAACGTAACTATACCCAACTTGCCCTACGGCCCTTCTCGACTTAACTCGTAATAGCCCAAGTCTAACTAATGCAACTCTATGCCAACGACTTAAAACTCGACGCCACATATCGTGCCGAAGCACGTCGCCTTCGTTGTAGCCAAATCTTAGGCCCAGATATTGTGTCTTTCCACTGCATACACATTAAATTCAACTCAATCCAAAGGCACACACGCGGATTGCCGCCCGTGCCGACACATCTATATGAATGGTCACTGGCATTAACTAGTCATCGTGCACATAGCCTGGCATTTGGGACCCTTGTACCGCAGGTGGCGATCCCCAATGCAAGTCTCCGACCTACTGATTATCTATTACCCAGCTCGGCTATAATCTGTTGTTCCTAGGCCGGATCAGTCCCTGGCCCAAGGTTGTCGATCCGAAGAACCATCGCCCTTGTCGACAAGTTGTCCATGACCACGCACCTACGCTAACTTCTAGACTTAATGTAATTGTATGGTCTCATCATCATCACTTAGTTCCTTTGTCTTGCTTCTTCCACTTTTCATACTTTTTTGCAGAGCCCAAACCAGGGTTGTCTCGACGACTGAACTACAGTCCCGACATATTTCCTCTTGGCGACTAACCATCGCTTAGACTTAACATTCTTTGAACTCAGGGAACGGTTACTGCATAGCCTTCCAACTTAACTTGAACATAACATTTTTTTTCCTTAAGTATCGACAGACCGTGGCTAACTTTCCACTGAACCAACCGTGGCTCGTGCCTTAAACCGACTCGTGTTCTACGCAACACTATCACCCAAGTCATACCTCATATGACGGGACTTGGGATCGTGGGACTATTTAACTTGACAACCGCAGAATGAGCAGGACAACACTTGGAATGACTTAGGTCGACCGGTATAACTTTGCCTAACTTACTCAAGCCTACAACTTAACCCGAGGGACGAGCAAAGGCTATGCCAAGCCTTGCGCAGTGGAATCGTGCACGCTTTATCGAGCGTTTATGTGGGCGACGCCTATGACTTAGGCTAACTCTTAGCTTTTGTGTCGAAGACCAACTTTCCTTCTCCCAAGCCACGGGATAAAGGACCGAGTGTCATTTTCAAAACACGTCGTGCACCAACTCTAAGCCGACCGTTGGACCTTTTTCCATGTTCTAACACATTCCGACCCGTTGGGATTATCTCCTTAGCTATGTGGATACATCTCTTTTATTATCAAGCCTAACTTGTGCAAGTTAAAAACATGCAATTTATTATATGAAGGCTACGATGAGGCAAGTTTACCGAAACTACCCCATCTGAGCGATGTCTTCGAGTCGCCGTTGCATAGCTAAGTCCGAACGCCGTCGGCGTTTCGATTCCTCCGATTGACTGAGTGGGACGGGACACTACATCATACACCACTCAGAAAAAGTTTCGTCTTCGAAACTTACAGAGTACACTTATTGGCTTATAACTTGATCCAATATCCTACGTTTCTCGCACACCCTACTCCTATGCGTTTCCTCAATCCGAGCCACGCTCGCGCTTATCGCTAACTTAGTCGTAAGGCACACCAACCGATCAACCAACATTCGAACTCGTCTCAATTCAATGATCGCGTTACCATCAATATTTTCTCGAAACTCACGATCTCAAAATCCTCGATACTTTCACGTTCCTCAAGTCTCACTTGATTCAACGTATCACTTAGTTGGATCGTGCACATATTTCAAGCATCCCCAAAATACATACATTTTAGCTAAGCCTCGTGATAGAGAATCCGACATCACCACTCGAGTCGGATCGTACACATATTCGGGCATCCCTGATATACGTGTAAGTCAACCGAGCCTCGTGAGCGGTGCCTCCATAATTCCTACCGCTTCGCACCGGAATGTCTGCCTAACCACTAGGCTACGTCTTTGGGCTAAGGTCATCCGTCAGTATTGGAATCATAGTTCCAAAACAACAATATCAACACTGATCCCATCCTAAGGTCAAACCAACTTGATAGTACAGAGTTTTCTACCAAAGCTCGCATCACTCCAATTTCTAAACATCGAGCATCGATTCCCTACGTACTTCCCAACATTTGTTGCACGGGGTCCGAGTCGTTCAGCAAAGCCATCCTACGATAACTCACGTTTCAACCAATTCCTTGACATATCGATATCACTTCGTTCATTAAGCTATTTTGCATAGTCTATTTCTTCGAACACGTTCGACATAATACGCCTATCAATCCTTCTAAGTCAAGCACGCTACGACACAATTCATCGCTAAACCATAATTCACATTCCATACTCCCTAAGTCGTTCATTCTAATTCACGTAATCGATCACAAGGTCGTCCGACTTAAGAATATGTTGTGCCTCGATCTCACGCGAGTCAGATTATCCACAGTGGGCACGAATCACCATGCACGCTTCTGCGAGATAATCATTCTCATCGGGCCGTAACTCTTATTTTGTGTCTAGACTAATTCATTCTCAATACGCAGATTGGACCTACTCAATCCTTAAGTTTCATTCATTCGTCAATCATAAGTCCTATAAATCCTCGAGTTCACCTTCGTATCAAGCCAACAAGTTGAGACAATCAAAGTTGCCGCGTCCTGATTTTCCCAGTTCGATCATTTCTGCGACATGAATCACCATGTCAGCGCTCACGCGGAACGATTGCCCCAAATCCGACGTAACGCATGTGCGAGGCTAGAGTTGCGCTCGCGCAAGACAAAATCGTCGACGTTGTAGTTATCCGCGTAACCATTAAAACAAGATAACTTTCATCCAACATTCCTTTCAATCAAAATTCTAAGTATTGCATCCAACCGAACAATAACACTTGCACAATCGTCATTCGCCGAGTCAGAGTACCCCCGAGTTATCGCATATCGATCTTTGATACGCCTTAATACCATCGACGATATGTGTAACCTGACGATCTTCCTTTGCAACCAAATTTCGAGTCGTGCGAACGATACTATCGTTCGACTGGATAATCTCCTCGACATTCAAATTTAAGTTCGATCATTATCCCTCGAATCATTCACAACATCAATTTTCTCAAGCCCAAATTCACGTATCGTTCATCCGTCCATCTTAAATCATCGACCAATGTATTTTTTAATTCACATCATTTCTTGCAAACTCAAATCATCGAGCAACATTCATTCCAATCCTCAGAGTCATTTCATAACTTCAAAATTAAACCTTTCATGCACGTAATCCTTCCGTCGTGCTAACTTTTTCGTATACGATCCGCATCAATTTCCTCGATCAAGTCATCCATTTGTACACCCTAACTTTTTCCTCGATTCGATTTCACCTACTCAATCGTTTTCGCGTTTCATACTCGCGTAATCCTCAATCTCATGCACGTTCCGTGCACGTTAATTTCTAGGTCGTTCAAACCAACTCGCCCAAATCCTCAAGATTACAACTTGCTCAACGACACTCAATCTAAGGCTCTGTATAATGCGACGCTTATTATAAAGTCAACGACACCCCGCATCCTCAACCAATCGGTCGACATCCCTGAGACTATCGCATACACCACTCAGGGATGAAGTCGTTCAACAAATCCTCAAAACTATCATTCGAATCAAAATTGACTTTTTTAAACTTTTCATTCGAACCTTTTCTCGAATTCCAAGCACGCTCATTTATATGGCACCGACGATATCGTCGCTCGATAGCACCCCTATCGATAGTCATCCTATTTACTCAATCAAGACTAACTCATTCTTGCTCGAAATATTACGAATCCTGCACTTAACTTTGCTAAGGTCGACACAATCCTTGGTGTATATGCCCAGTCCAACTTAGCCAATCGTGCTTACACAAACCATCTTTTTGTTTTGACAAAAACTGTTCTCCTACGTTTTGCAAATTATTTAGACTTATTGTATGGACATCTCGTGGGATATTTGAGAGAGAGCGTACCAACGATAACAACTTGCGGAAGCAACAGAGTTTTGTGGAAACATCGAAGTTAAAGAATTCAATCAATAGTCCAAGGACGTAAAACCGTGCTCAGATACCATTATGTCACGCCCCGCTCCCGTAGGAGCGATCGTCCTCGCTAAGGCGTGATGTCGCACGAGCCTATATTGCGCTCGTACAAGGCGGGTTCCATAACGGCATGTCACGTCCCGTTCCCATAGAAGCGATCGTCCTCGCTAAGGCGTGATGCCGCACGAGCCTATATTGCGCTCGTACAAGGCGGGTTCCATAACGGCCGATTTCAGCGGCGGCGACGGGGTCGTCACACAGAAGTCCCAAGCAGAGACATTGAAATATGCAGCAGAAATTTAGATCAAACGCAAGTTATTCAAAAGAAGCTCTTTATTGATATTGAAGCAACGGTTACAATGGGCGCAAGGCCAAGATTACAAGTCTTTCGTGCTCACTTTTCTCTCATTTTACCAGTCACTCTGCTCTCTCTCTCATCTTTCGATACAATGCTTGAGCCAGTAGAAGCTCCGGAAGGCGATGTCCATACATTATGTCCCGTATAAGTCTTGACTCCATGCGGTCGCACGCTTCAAATCGCCAAGGGACTCTGTGCCTCGATACATCCAAGCGAGCCCCACGCCACGAGCTTCAACATGTGCCTACACATGTAACTATGTGGGTGTCAGTACTCAACTGTACTGGTGGAGTGAGCTCCTCGCCCACCCGTACAAAACCAACACGTTAATTTACTTTTGTGTAACGTATCCCTTTTTACGATTGTCTTCCTATTCTTGCCTTAGGATCAGTTTTAGGACCGACGCCTTGGCCTACTTGTATCTGAGGACCATCTCGTGCTTGTAACAACAATGTTAACTCATACCTTGCCTCTAGACCCTTCTCGTGCCAACAACGTTAACCTATCAAGTCGTGTTTGCCTTACGGCCATAATCAGGAACGCACTACACGATAGACTCCATTTTCGTATGACCGTGCTATCGTACCGATAACATCCTTATCCTTGCCTCAAGACCTTCTCGTTTGCTTACAATTGTCAACATACCGACTCATACTTGTCTTTCGTACCAAACACTGGGACGTAACGACTCGATCGTGCCATGAACTCGATTCGTGCTTCAATATCTCTGAGGCAGTGCCTCCTCGCTTGGTCTTGCCTATACTTGTGTTGTGACAACGCGGCCGTGTCTCATATTTTGAGGTCATGTCCAACAACTCAACGTAACTTCACCCAACTTGCCCTACGTCCCTTCTCGACTTAACTCGCAATAGCCCAAGTCTAACTAATACAACTCTATGCCAACGACTTAAAACTCGATGCCACATCTGATGGAACTGGGGATTCCCAGGACCCTTCCTTTGGTGTGTGTATTGATCGATAGAAAGTTAAACAGATCTAATACGTGTTCTAACCCTTCATAGGCGGAAACTAGGGTTCCCGAATTATACCTGCGGCAGAAAGAAGACAAGTAATTCCTGGCAATCTCGAGCGGACGACCCCAAGATCTTCTGCACGTATTCCTTCCTCGAGTTGGACGTCGTGTGGGCGACGATCTCCCAACCTTTTCTTCTCCTTGGCAGCACTCTCTTTTTCTTCTTACGTGAATCATGAATTTAGAGAAAATTTCAGATTTTTGATCAGTAATCTGGCGGCCAGAGAATAGAGGATATATATAGGCTACGGCAGGGACCATGAAGAGAAATTAGGGTTAGGCCTCCTAACGGATCTGGATATCCCGTGTTCAGCCCGAACACACAATCCAGGCCCATTAACAATAGCTCGGTCCACTAATGAGCTATTATTGTACTACCTCCCTAATCCCAAATTATGTTTATGGGCTCCTTTTATTATATGCTCGTTTGGCTTCCCATGTTAAGATATCGTATGTCCGTCGATCAAATTAAGTTACTGACAACTATATTAATTCGACATCTTTTATCCTTAAGTAGTACCGCTCAACTTTATTTGTCATGTCGGATATAATCCACCTGCAGGGTTTACATGACAATCCTTATGAGCTCCTTAAGAGGATATCATCAACCCGATGTATCGGGACATGGATTCCATTTATAATCAACAGCCCATCATACATACAATGTTATTACCCAATTCATAGAGGTTGTTGATCCATAATGAATCTCACTCTTTTATGAGTCAAAGTAATGCACATTGCATATACATGTCCGTTATTATATCCGGATTAAGAGTACAAGCATCCATAATAACAGAGGTGTTTGTTCTCTTATGTAGTCAGTACAAAGAGAACAACCTCAAGTGGTCCTGTTCAATACACACAAAGTGTACTAGTGTAAACCTATAGTCAAGATAGACTAATACCAGATTATACTACAACCTTTCCAATAGATTGTCCAAGTCCATCTAGGTTGTGAACTATTTATATACTCCATAGGAAACTGATAATATGATCTTCTGTGTGACACCACACACCATATTATCTACAATATAGAATATCAGACATTTGTATTAACACTTGCAACAAATACAATATGCAAACATTTGCCCATATGATTCTCATTCAAAATTTAAGGAAATAAGGTTACTACAAAAGTGATGCTTTTAGTATATAACCCTAACAATCTCCTACTTATACTCAAAGCATTGCTTTTCAGTATACTGTTATAAATCTCCCACTTATACTTAAAGCCATGCTGCTACACATCTGACTCCCATTCCCTCAATATGACTGTCAAAAGCCTTAGCTGGTAAGCTCTTTGTAAAAAGATCAGCTAGGTTGTCGGCTGATGCTATCTTGATTACAGCAACTTTTCCTTTCTTTACGAAATCTCGTATCAGGTGGTACTTGCGCTCAATATGTTTGCCTGTCTTATGGGCTCGTGGTTCCTTCGAGTTTGCAACTGCACCACTATTATCACAATAAAGTGTAATAGACTTAGGCAAACTAGGTACCACATCCAAGTCCAACAGAAAGTTTCTGAGCCAAATCGCTTCTTTGGCTGCCTCAGAGGCTACCACATACTTGGCTTCCATGGTGGAATCAGCAATACATTTTTGCTTGATACTCCTCCACACAATGGCTCCACCTCCCAAAGTAAACACATAACCTGAGGTAGATTTCCTGGAATCCCTATTTGACTGAAAATCTGAGTCAGTATACCCCAAGGGAACTAAACTATCTGCCTGGTAAACTAGCATATACTCTTTAGTCCTTTTCAGGTACTTTAAAATATGCTTTACGGCAGTCCAGTGCTCTTGTCCTGGTTTAGACTGATATCTGCTGACCATGCCAACGGCAAAACAGATGTCTGGTCTCGTACATAGCATTGCATACATTAAGCTTCCTACTGCTGAAGCATAAGGAACTGCCTTCATGTTCTCTATCTCTTTAGGTGTCCTCGGACACTGCTCCTTCGATAGAGCAATTCCATGTCTAAAAGGTAAGAAACCTTTCTTAGAATTTTGCATACTAAAACGAGTTAGTACAGTATCGATATAGGAAGCTTGGGATAAGTCCAACATCCTTTTCTTGCGATCTCGTAGAACTTTGATCCCAAGGATGTGACCTACTTCTCCCAAGTCCTTCATATCAAACTGTTTGGATAACCATACCCTTACATCAGATAATACCTTCACATTGTTTCCAATGAGCAAGATGTCATCCACATAAAGTACTAGGAATACCACCACGTTTCTGTCACACTTTCTGTATACACATGATTCATCCTGACATTGATCAAATCCATAGGATTTTATCACCTGATCAAAACATATGTTCCAAGATCTGGAAGCTTGCTTAAGTCCATAAATGGACTTCTTGAGCTTACAAACAAGATGCTCCTGGCCCTTTTCAATGAACCCGTCTGGTTGTTTCATATAGATGTCTTCCTCAAGACTTCCATTAAGAAAAGCTGTCTTGACATCCATTTGCCAAATCTCATAATCGAGATGAGCTGCAATAGATAAAAGAATCCGAATAAACTTAAGCATGGCTACAGGAGAAAAGGTTTCCTCATAATCGATACCCTCTCTTTGAGTAAAACCTTTTGCTACAAGCCGAGCTTTAAAGTTTTCAACCTTACCGTCTGATCCTATTTTTCTCTTATAGACCCACTTGCATCCAATGGCTTTTACACCAATGGGTGGTTCTACAAGCTCCCAGACCTGATTAGAATCCATAGATTCTATTTCAGATATTATTGCTTTTTGCCAAGACTCTGCATCTTTATCTTGGAGTGCTTCATTGTAGGTACAGGGATCATAATCTTGTTGCTCAGGGACGAAGTCTGACGACTCTCCCAAGAACATATATCTATCAGGTTGTATCATAACCCTCCCACTACGACGAGGCACTATCGGTTGTGGTGTAACATTTGTGACACGTTGTGCAGTTATTTGTGGTTCATCCTCTTGTACTGTTGGTACTGAAGTACTTGGTGTCTCACGTCTCAGTTCTTCTAGAACAATTCTACTTGTGGGTTTATGGTTCATCACATAGTCTTCCTCTAAGAATCGGACATTGGTGCTAACAATGACCTTCTGATCCTTAGGACTATAAAATAAACCTCCTTTCGTTCCTCTTGGATAGCCTACAAACAAGCGTACTTCTGTACGAGATTCCAACTTATCTGCTTTTCCATTCAGCACATGTGCTGGACTACCCCAAATGCGAACATGTTTCAGACTAGGCTTATGCCCAATCCACAGCTTTGTGGGAGTAAGAGGTACTGACTTAGAAGGAACCAAGTTCAAAATATAAGCTGCAGTCTCTAAGGCGTATCCCCAAAACGAATCTGGCAAATCCGAATAACTCATCATTGATCTAACCATCTCCATAAGAGTTCTATTCCTTCTTTCGGCTACACCATTCTATTGGGGCGTTCCAGGTGCAGTCAATTGGGATGTAATTCCAGCCTCTGATAAATAATCCCTAAACTCTCCAAAGAGGTACTCGCCACCACGATCTGATCGTAATGACTTGATACATTTTCCATGACGTTTCTCCGTTTCAGCCTTGTACTCTTTGAATTTCTCAAAGCACTCAGACTTACTGCGCATCAAATAAATATATCCATACCTTGAATAATCGTCAATAAATGTGACAAAATATTCAAAGCCACCTCTAGCTTGGATAGTCATGGGTCCACACAAATCAGAATGAACCGATTCCAACACATCTTTGGCCCTATACCCCTTTGCCGTAAAAAGACCTTTTGGTCATTTTACCTTCCAAGCAGGATTCACAGACTGGTAGTGCCTCTACTTCCAATGAACTCAAAGGTCCATCTTCAACCAGTCTTTGAATCCTTCTTAGGTTAATATGCCCCAATCGTAAGTGCCAAAGATATGTTTGGTTCATACAAGAAGGTTCTTTTCTCTTATTTAAGTTAGATGACATATTATTCATTTCCATAAGTTACATTATGGGCGAAATAGGATTAATGACATACAAATTATCAACCAATACACAAGAACAGATAAAATGTTTATTCTTTCTAATAACAATATTGTCATTAAAATAAACTGAATATCCATCCTTAACTAACATAGAAACAGAAACTAAATTCCTTCTAAGTGAAGGTGCATAAAGACAATCTCTCAATGTCAAAGACTTATTTCTACCAAAAGATAAAGTAATATCTCCTAATGCAACGACCGATACTTTTGTAGCATCACCCATGAACAAGCATATCTCTCCATCACTGAGCCGTCTGGTTTCCTGGAACCCCTGCAATGTATTGCAGACATGATTAGTAGCTCATGTATCTATACACCAGGTGCCGGTAGATAACACCGCTAAACATGTTTCAACTACTAGTAAATGAGATATACCTTCTTTGTTCCCTTGTTTGAGAAGTAGACAATCAGTCTTCCAATGTCCTGACCCTTTGCACTTGAAACATTTGCCTTTCGGCTTTTTCACCGCGCCTTGAGGTCCCATGCCCTTCTTTGCTGAGTTTGCCTATTTCTGAATGTTATTCTTCTTCTTACCGCCTTTTGGCTTAGAAGTAGAAGCCTTTTCAGAAACAAAAACATGACCACTCTACCTAAAGAGAGATTCAGCATCCTGTAGCTCTTTTGCAAGTTCTGCCAAACTATATAACCTTTTGTTCATGTTGTAATTAAGGCAGAAATTGTCAAAACTTTTAGGCAGAGTCCCGAAAATGATATCGACCTGGGTTTCCCCATCGATTTCAGCTCCAAGGATCTCCATCTCATTCAGATGACCCATCATCTTGAGAACATGATCCCTTACTGGTGTACCCTCAGCCATTTTTGTATTCATCAAACATTTCATAGCAAACTGCCTAGCTGCTCTACTCTGATGTCCGAAGAGTTCCTTGAGGTTATACATCATGTCATAAGCTGTGGCAATGGCCTGATGCTGATGTTGCAGTACATTTGACATAGATGCCAGAATGTAACACCGCGCCATCTCATCTGCCTTTTTCCACTTCTTATAAGCCTCTTTGACCTCTTCATCAGAGTTAGCATCAGGCTTAGGTGGGTATTCCTCAACAAGTACATATTTTTACTCCTCAGCAGTCAGAATAATATCCAAATTACGTTTCCAGTCAATATAATTAGGTCCAGTAAGTTTATTTTCTTTAAGAATCACCATAAGTGGACTGAAAGAACCCATTTTTGAAATCCTGAGAATCACATAAATAAAATTATGTAGGGCAAAAAAAACTTTTTGAATTAACTAAATATTGATTCCCTCAAAACAATAATAAGAAATTCACCAACACCTTAAACACCATGAATTTAGCATGCCACGATAGTGTGGACGTATACAAATTCAACTTTGTTCAAGTAGATTTTTCTTATTAATTTTACTATCATGTCAATATAACTTTATGACAAATAAAATTAATATGCTGGTCTTGCTCTGGTCATACAAATAATAGCAGTGAATCCGATGGGAAGGATACCATTATTTGTATCTAAGTGTATACCAT
>JANAVB010042640.1:0-11252 GCA_029216955.1 Iris pallida | reverse complement strand
CAACCCCTACAGTTAACCCATAAATAGTACTTATTAAATACTAGAGTCAAAAGTCATAAAGTTACTTTTAACCAACTAGAACTGCATTATTGTCTCGGGAATACAAGTGACCGAACTCGGGACGAACTCTGACCGTTCGAACCGAATTCGGACCGAGTTCGATCGGTGCTGTATTAATTTCCAGAACCGAACAGCCGGCCCTAAACTCTATAAATTCAACTCTTTCAACCATCTTTTCCACACACACTCGTGGAAACATCTCCTTCCTCCCTAAAATTTTTCATCCTCCATCCTAGCAAGGAATCTAAGAGATCTGGTTGGCGTTTTCTCTCTCCTCCCTTTCTCAAAAAGGTATTCCTTTTTCTTTTTTACTTTCTCAATGGCTCCTAAACGTCATAGATCATCTTCCCAAGGTGCCTCCTCCTCTTCGGATTATACACCAGCTAGTCTATTCAGCCACGACCAATAGATGCAGAAGACTATGATTCTACTTTGTTCCGGACAAAGAGTTTTTTGATCTTTGGTTCAATTCTTTTTCTGGTCGTAGGATTTGCAATGGAGCTTTTGTTAATTTTACCATATTTTGTGAATATGCTCCTACTTTTGACCACTTAAGCTACCGAGATTTTTCGAGGTAGCAGAAAATATTTTTGACAATGCTATCCGAATGTTTTACTGCAACTTGTAAGTAAACCTAATGGAAATTTCTATTCTTGTGTTGCTGGGCAAGAATTAGAATTCAGTGCTACCGATATCAGTGAATTTTTCCATGTTCCTGATCTTGGAGAATCTTTGGTTGACATTACCCATGTCCAATTCCCTGCTGATGTTACCCTTGCCTCTTTCAGGGAACTTATTTGTCATCCAAACCCTGTTCCTCGTAGGGTTTATTCAAAGCATTTGAACCAATCTTTTTATGAACTTTATCGTATGGTTTTCTCTGTAATCCTTCCAAAGAAAGGATCCACAGATGAAGTGACCTTCTTGGAACTCTCTGCTTTATACCACATTCATTTCGGTATTCCATTCTCTATCCCAAAGACCATGATGTCCTGGATGTTGAACTGCAGAAATGCAGGAAGGAATCTGGTATATCCTATGCACTTGGCGTCTATCTTTCGCCATTTTGAGATTGATCTTCAAACTTGTGCATTCTTGATGATTTTGTTGCTATATCTGCGCAACGTGCTCAGGTGCTGAGGAATGGGATTGCTGACCTCCACTACAGCCTAGCCCACGATCCAGTCCATCCGATCACCATCCAACCTCATCCAGGCTTTTCGGGTCCTCGGTTCACAGATGAGGTTTCCTTCCAGCACTTCGACCCCACTGCAGCCTACTTTCCTCCAGAGGCTCCTGGTGCTGCGACCCCCTATGTGACGTGGGTTCAGCTTTTGGATAGTGGATACTTGTTAGATGATGATCTTTATGCTTTGATGTAGTTTTTTTTTTTTGTCTAAACTCTTTAGTTAGACATTTTCTGATGATTGTACTCAGCACTGTTTAGTATGACATTTTCAGTATTTTTTTCTAGCATTTTCTTTCCATAGTAGTTGTTTTATGCTGTGATCAAGTCTATTTTGCTTCACTTTGTCTTTTGTGTTCTATTGTTGGCTTCACACATTACGGGGGAGCCAAGTCATTTTACTATTTGACAAAGGGGGAGAAAAAGAGTACACATACCAAAAACCAAAAAGCATACAAATCCAAAAACAAAATCAACCATCTCTTTTATTCAGGTACTTGTATTTTATTCTATTTTTAAAGATATTTTGGTATAGACTCAATTTTGTTAATTATCAAAATGGGGGAGATTGTTGGCCCATTCCATGGTCACACCCGATTTCGATAATCAACATGCACTTAAGTCATACACAAAATATACAAACTGCTGCTAATCATTTCAGGATATATAAAATCAATTTCAACGGACGTTGTACTGCATCAACGAAGCATCAACATCATCAAATCTGAAGATGACTCATTTTATATTTTATTCTGTATTTTACATTTTATTGAGTCTAGGATTTATTTTGTAAAATCAGTTTTGGTAATACTGGCTTAGGGTTATCTCAGTCCACATTTTAAAAAGCCTACCTATTCACTCACATATCTTTTTACAAAATATTCCAAAATCTTTTGAAAACAATTTCTGATAAAATATTCGAAAATCTCCTGACAGAACTCATAACCGAGTTCGGCCCGAGTTCGGACCGAACTCTGTCCGAGTTCGGTCAGTTTGTATTCAAACTTCTGTTGCCTCCAAATCTGCGAGCAACGTCTCTTTGCGAGATATCTGCATCCGAACTCTATCCGAGTTCGGTTCCAGAAAACACCTATAAAGAGAAGAACTTTTCATTTCAAATTTCATTCACTTTCATCTTCTCTTCTCTACTATTCAAGTGTTTTCAAACGATCCAAGATTTTCAAATCATACCTATACACCTCTTAGCCAAAAGCCAGTAATATCGGAGTTGATTTAGAGTCTTTTGGTGTATTCCCGTTGTAAAGAGGTCGTTCCAAGTTCAGCAACTTTTCCTGTTGTGGAGCTGGTCGTGCGCTCATCACCAAGCACGGTATTGTGAAGTCGGTCGTGCACTTGTCACCAAGCACGGTGTTGTAAGAGACTGCAAGCTCTCAGTTAAAGCTTGTGCCATAGTGGATTAACATCGAGCAAGAGTACTCGAGACTGGATTAGTCCTCTCAGAGGGATACCAGTATATATCGCTGTGTCGCTGAGTTTGAATTCTCTATCTCTTGCTGCATTATATTTACTGTCTTTTATTTCACTGCCATAGTTTAAAGTTTTAATTGGTGATTATTTTTCGCTGCACACACACACACTCTATTCACCCCCCTCCAAAGGTGCTCAACGGTCCTACATGTTTTTGTATTATACTATTTATATTGGACTACATATATGAATTAGTACTGTGTCAATCTCTGGATTGTATTGGACTACGACATGGTGATTAGGACATAGTCCCTGCAACCATTGGACTGGCGAGGCAGAAACTATGTAGCCGTAGATAAAGTTAACTGTCTTTTGACCCTCATCCCTCGGCAATGATAATAAGACAACCCATCACTATACCTTATATAGTAGATGATGTCTTAGTATTACATTATGTGAGTTCGTCTTGATTCTGTTACATTCTTCAGATACTAGATACGATAAGAACATATACTACGCCATATGTACAGAACATAGATACACCATATGTACAGAACATAGATGATTCACACTAATGTATGCTAGAATGAATTTTGGGTTGTGTTCTGAGCCATTCGTCCCCGTACTTGGCAATTAAGCATGTGAAATATATCGTTGAAGAACATAAAACTTGTAGTCGTTACTGTAGAAAGTGCAGACTGACATGAACTGACGCACAAAAGGAGAAGATCAAAGCTGTAACAAGTAAAGTTGTATTTTGGATGTTATACTCTTATAAGCTCTTTATTCAAAAAGCAAGATATAATGAATACAGAACAAGTATCGAGTTTATAACTCTTGTAAGCTCTATACTTGAGTTACGAACTCGATACTTGTTCTGTATTCTTTAATTATAGCTTGCTTTGTGAATAAAGAGTTTACAAGAGTTCTTTTCCAAAGCACAACTTTTCTTGTTCCAGCTTAGAGCTCATCATTTTCGTACGCCAGTTCATGTCGTTCTTCACTTTCTGCAGTAACTTCCTCCAATTAATCTCCCTCCCTTGGCAATGATGATACGACAACCTATCTTGATTCTGTTATTATAGTAGATGATGTCTTAGTATTACATTATGTGGGTTCATCTTGATTATGTTATATCCTTCAGATACTAGATTCGATAAGAACATAGACTACACCATATGTACAGAACATAGATGATTCACACTAATGTATGCTAGAATGAATTTTGGGTTGTGTTCTGAGCCATATGTTCTCACACTTAAACTATATGAATTAGTACGTGAGAGTGCCGGAGAGAGTGAGAGCGCCGGAAGGGGGAGAAGAGAGAGTAAAATGGAGGAAAATGCATTGATGGGGATAAAATTAGAATTTAGCAACGTTCATACTCACGTCGCTAAATTAGTCGCTATTAGCGACGTCATAGTGACGTTCCGCGATGACTAGCTCATGTAACTATGTAACCATAGATGAAGTTGACTGTCCTCCGACCCTCATCCCTCGGCAATGATGATATGACAACCTATCACTATATCTTTTAGTAGTAGATAATGTCTTAGTATTACATTATGGGGTTCATCTTGATTCTGTTATATCCTTCAAATACTAGATTCGATAAGAACATATACTATACCATATGTACAGACATAGATGATTCACTAATGTCTGCTAGAATAAATTTTGGGTTGTGTTCTGAGCCATCCTTCTCACATTTAAAAATACATATGAATTAGTACCGTGTGTCAATCTTTGTTTTGTATTTTCGGCGAACCCAGGGATTGGATTATGTATTTTGGCTCCAGTTCCAGCTCCATTTGCATTAATCTACGGTACGACATGGTGATCAGGACATAGTTCCTATAGCCATTCGACTGGCAAGGCAGAAACTATGTAGCCGTTAGATAAAGTTGACTGTCCTTCGACCCTCATCCTTCGGTAATGATGATATGATAACCTATCACTATATCTTATATAGTAGTAGATGATGTCCTAATATTACATTATGTTAGTTCATCTTGATTCTGTTACATTCTTCATACTAGATACGATAAGAACATATACTAGACCATATATACAGAACATAGATAATTCACACTAATGTATGCTAGAATGAATTTTGGGTTGTGTTCTGAGCCATCCGTTCTAACACTTGACAAAAAATTGAATTTTTTGTATTTTATCTGCTTTCGAAAATGTACTCAAACGAGATGGCACCCGTTCTCACATGGCACCTATGACCTGAGGATCTTACTTGAGGAGGCACAGATGGCTGTGAAAGAGGGGTGGCACCAGGGCAGTTCCACCGAGAGAGCTGCTCCAGAAGTAATTCCTAAAGCCGAGGGAGCTGTGAAGGAGGAGGTGGCCACAGGACAGTTCCACGGGAGTTCCAGTCATCCATCTCCTCTGGATATTGATCTGGCTGGCACGGATCGTACTTATGCGCGCTGGCTGAAGGAGTGCTATCTGCCCCACATAGACGACAGTAGATACATATATTGACTGAATTTGTTTTGATGGATATACTCCTCTGGATATTGTGATAGATATTTATTTTGATGGATATATCTCCTTTGGATATTGTGATGGATATTATTTTTGGTGTGTGAAGTATATTGGTTTGTGTGATGTGTGATGCATATTGTGATGTATATTTGTTTGTGTGATGTGTGATGCATATTGTGATGTTTCGAGAGGCTGAGGAGACGACCAATTATTTTGGTCTATTCTGGATTGTATTGTGCGTGCCGATGTTGAGTGTTCCACCGAAGGGGTCGGCGAACCCAGGGATTAGATTCTGTATTTGGGTTTGGATTGGATCCTGTATTTTGGATTGTACATTTGCATTCTTGATTCTTTTTTTTATTTTTTTCAATTTAGCGACGTTTTAGCGACGTTTATATTCGTCGCTAACTGTTAGCGACGAATATAAATGTCGCTAAAAATGTCGCTAAATTGTTGGCGTGGCAAACAATATGATGCCACCACATCGTCGTAAAGACGTCGCTAATGTGTCGCTAATCGGTGACCACAAGAAACGTCGCAAATAACGTCGCTATTTAGCGACATTATGAGCGTCGCTAACGTAGCCATAGTGACGTTTTGCGACGTTTTCTCGATTAGTGACACGCTTTTTTTCCACCGTTTATTAAACGTCGCTGAAAACATCGCTAATTTAGTTTAGCGACGTTTTGGCCGAGATTAGCGACGTTTTGGAACGTCACTAATCTGACAATTTTGTAGTGGATCCTGTCCTCAATTATCCAAAAATGGGGAATTTTTTTGCTAATTTCGTCTGGCACAGAGGTATTATTGCTACCAAATGGGAAGATATGTGCAGAACACGGCATGAAGGAGGCGTGTATTATAATAATATTTTTGGATTTTTGTTATGAATTTCAAAAGAAGTTGGTTATTAATTTTTGGACTTTCTAAACATTGGCTTCAAAAGAGTTTGGAAAAACATGAATATTTTATTTTAGTAGAAAGATTTGTTCAATATAATTTTGGATAAAAAATGTATTTTAAATTATTTATTTCTTTTGTTTAAAATATGTAATTTAAATTATTTTGATAAATATTAAATATTATTTAAAACTATTATGTTGATCATTTAATTAAAATAGATTTAATTTGTATGATTTCAATTATCGAATAATATTAAATACTAGTTTAAATTATATGTGTAATCATTATAGGATTTGATTAGATTAAACTTGTTTTAAATAGTTTATTTGTTTTAAATTAAAATGGAGGATTTATCTAATAGAAATTCTGCGTCTTATTGGATTAGGAGTTCCACCTCCTATTTAAGGAGATATTTCTCCTCATTTTTCCAAGCCTTTTTCTAAAGCACATCAACTACAAACTTCATCCATGCTCATCTATGGTGTCGTGCATCGTTCGCCCAATTCCTTTCCACCATTTTTTTTATATTTACAGTTTTCTCCCTCCATGTCAAACCCCGGACATTCATCCATTGTGTCATGGGGGATACACCCGTGTCTGACAATCCCAGACGTGGCGACAAAGCCCTAACCCTAATCTGACCAATCCCTGACCATCCGATGGCCGAACCTTCTCAGCCACAATCACCAGCATCCCCATCACCTCGACCCCAAGCCGTTGCGGTACCACCGCCAACCCCTAGATCCGGCCACCCAGCCAACCCACCGTACCATCCTGATAATAATCCCCAGCCGTGCCCATCTTTGCCTGTCCGCTCTGTGCCTACGGTCCTAACACAAACCCGACAACCACACACTGCCTCTCTAAAGGCCGAACCAACCTGAGTCCCCTGCACCCGACAGCCCCGCTCGTCGGACCAACCCGACCAAAACCAGGACCGCCCTCACCACTCCACCTTTTCCTTCCTGGCACCACATACACCACCACCGCCACAATATAACTCCACCACCACTACCTAGCCATGGGCTAACCACCCACGTCGGCTCGCTCGCCACAACACGATGCCTCCCTTGCTTGCCTGTACGATGCTGCCTAGTTCGGATCTTTGCTATTGCCGATATCCCTCAGCCTCTTTCGAATACCACGTCCTCCTCCATGCCTTACTTGACCTCGACCCGGCCAGGCTCGATTTGGCCGCTATAGAACCCGTGGCGACCGGACGCCGGCTGACCGTCTTATCCACCGCCGTGCAGCCTTCCGCGAGCCACCACCATCAGGTCGCTCCACTCCCGCACCACCGTGGCCAGTAGCCCAGAAGCTGGTGAGCGCTCCTCATCTCTCTCCCTCGTTCTTTCTTTGGCTCTCTTTGTACTCTTTCTCCCTCCCTCCTTTCTTCTAATTCTTCCTCGTTCATCTCTGTTGCTCTTTCCCTATCTGACCTTCTCTCTCCTTACTTTTCTTGACTTCCGAAATAATCCCACTCGTTGGCACACTCATCTACATCCTCAATTTTCCCCTGTTTTGATGACTTTCTATATAGAGTAATACTATTTGTACCTCCAAATTGTCCCTCTAATATATTATCCTTATGTGCAGCTGACATGGCATGTTAAATAATATTGTGCCATCTGACCTGACCGATGACATGACAAATTTTACACCCAAAAAGTTAATTATCCAAATTTATCCATATTATTAATGTAATATTAACTAATGTTATGTTAATAATGTTATATTAATTGTTAATGTTAATATTAATTATTGTTAATTTTAAAGATAACAAATTTAATGTTAATGTAATGTTAATTAATTTTACAGAAAATTTCATCAGAAGCATAAAGTTTAAAACAATTGCGTAAAGACACAAGTATGGGGAAATTGTAAGGAGGGCATCGCGCGCCTTAAAATAGGGCATAAAAAATAAACGCCCTAATTTAAGGCATCAATATATTGAACGGTTATTACTTGGTCACATTCCTTAAGCACGCCTGCTTAAAACCCAAACACAAGAATAATATGGCACCCCAAACAAGGGCGAATATTTTGTTTGGCGCCCAAAAGAAGGGCGTGTAATTTTTTTATAGGGTGAAAAATATATATACACAATATGTAAAAATTAGCCGTTGGAATAGCCGTTGTAAAATATACTTGGTAAATATATGCGTTGCATAGCCATTGTAAAAATTAGCCTTGCCAAAAAAAATACACCCAAAAAGTGGGCGTACAAAAGAAAAAATTGCCCCAAAGATGGACGGCCATTTTGTTGCATGAAAACAACGCCCATTTTTTGGGCGCCTATTTTACCTCCTAATCCCTTTAATTCATTCTAATCCATACATAATTAACCGTTTAATTCATTCTAATAGCCAATTTACTTCCTTACTTTATTTTCTAACGTCCAAATTTAGGGCGTAAAATTTGACGCCCTATTTTACGGCGTAACGATGCTCACTTTATAATTTTCGTAAATTTCGTTCCTTTTGCGAAATAAATTAAAAGTTCAATGCTTACCGTACAATTTTTCGTTAATTTTAGTGTTAATTTTAAAATTTGCCACGTCAGCTGTCACATCAACATATCACGTCACTGCCACGTAGGAGGGACAGCTTGGAGGTACAATTTGAGGTACAAATAGCATTATTCTTCTATATATATATTTTTACTTCTAAATGGAGATAATAGTTAAATATTTCATTAATTACTTCAATATGACATTACATTTTGATGTTACGTTTTGATTAGTAGTTTATATAATATCTATATATATATATATTATATATATATATATATCTAATATATATATATATATATATATATAGATATATATATATATAATATGAATATGAATATGATATTGATGTATTATATTATTTTTTGCCATTAATATATCAATTTTATAATTATTCTAACAGTTTACATATATATATTATATAAATATATATATATATATATATATATTTTAATGAAAAATGATTATGAAAACAAAGGTGGGCTCATGAAGAGCTAAGTGCAGGACTGAAAACACAAAGAGTCCTGAAAAGCAAGTAAACAAATACAACATGTAGAAATACTAAATATTGGATTTTTCGGATTTTTGAAGGGCCAAAATTTGAAAAACTGCCACTTCGAAATTTTTTGAAAAGAACGTTTCAAAAATTTTGAAACTGCAAAACCGCTGCTAGAGGGGGCTGAGCCAGGCCCAACCCGAGAGTGGGCGCTGGACCCTAGGAGGGTAGGTGGGCACGGGCCCTAGGAGCGGTTGCTCTGCCCCACGGCCGCGCGCTGCACGGGGCGAGTGCCTCGAGCCCCCTGCCGGTGCATCGCGTGGAGCGGACGGGTGCCAACGGCCGCCGGTGAGGCGGACAGGGCGGTGTTCGGGGCCGAAGCCGGCTGGAAAGGGCGCGCAACGGCGAGACCGGGGGAGAGTCGACGCCGGGAAGGGGGAGAATCCTAGCGGAGGCGCGCGACCGACGAGAGGGAGGGGTCGACGACAAGGGGGAGGACGGAGGGTAGGGAGGGTGGGAGGGAGACCGCTCCGACGAGGGGACGCCTGGCGGTCACGCCGACACGGTCGCTGTTCGAACACGACAAAGGGGAGGGGGGCAACCGGCAAGCGACGTTGAGAGCTCCGAAGTGCGAAACGGGGAGCGGGCTGCGACGGCAGCGCCACCGCCGAGGAAGATCCGCGACCGACGCCGTAGGGAGCCAAAGCGGGGCAGAGCTCACGAAGACCAAGGCACGGAGGCTGAGGAGGGGGGTGAGGGCGGAGGACGCGTCGCGGCCACCATGGCCCACGAGGGGGAGGCCACCGGCACGGAGAGAACGCCGGAGAGGTGGAGGCGGGGGCGACGGCCATGCTGGGGTGCTGGAAGCCGGAGAGCGAGCGGTCGACGTCACGGGATGGAGGAGAAGGCGGCAGACATCGGCGCGACCGAAGGGTCGGGCCACGAGAGAGGAACGACGATGGAAAGAGATGCCGAGGGGAAGGGCCGCCGGTGACGCATCTGTGCCGGCAAAGGGAGGGAGCGTCGGAGGCCTCCGACTCCGGGATCACCGAAGGGGACGAGCTCGATGAGGAGATCAGGCACAAAGGGGAGAGTGGCGGTGGAGGCCACTGTAGGGCAGGCGCAGCCGAGGAGGGAGGCGGTGTAGAGCGGGGGGCGCCGGCGGGGATGGGGGCACGGCGGGCGGGGCTATATGAGTAATATTTATGTTTTTTAAAATTCAGTTTTAACCTAAAATTATATTTGACAAATTCAGTTTAGCCCTAAAATGTTTCGAGATTTTTATTTATCTATCTAAATATTTTGACTATAACAAATTAGTTTTGGGCTTGGCCCTAGTATTTTTAAAATCGGAGTTTTAGTAATTTTCTCAATTTTCAAGTATTTATCTAAGTTATTTTAACTAATAAAATATATAGTCTTAATGTTATAAATTGTTTTCCAAAGTAGTTTATGTATTATTTATGGAATTTTTCGATCAAACCCTTGATCGTGACTAATCATATTCCCTATCTTCTCCCGAATTTGTAAGCTCCCTAAATTTTGGATATTTTTTTTAATGTGAATAATTATATAATTATATTTTAAGACAAATTAGACTTTTATATTTTTTTTATTGTAAATCCTAATGACATAATCTCTAGTCCTATTGAGCTACCGGTTGACTTAGCTAGTCCAAACTCAACCCAAATATCCCCATACCTCCACATGGTTCATACCAAACATTATATGTTAATCCCAGGGCTTGATCAAAGATGAAAAAACTGATACAATCGAGATCTGAGATGTCACAAAAAACTTTGCAGTGATCAAACTCAAGATCTACGATGGTACAATAAATCAAATAGCCAAATTACAATCTGAAGGAGGGAAATAGAGAAAAGAATATCTCTCGTTCTTCCTTGCAAACGTGTTGCAATTGGGACAGAATGAGTAACAATAATCTAGAGAAAGAAGAAGAAGAGAAGTTGCTGGGGTGCCTAAACACCGTTGCTCAAAGCAAGATTCGCCCCACACGATCTGCTTACAGGAACCAGCAAGTTGAAGAACTTGTGGAACGTTTGATGTCACCTCTGTTTTGACTCCTCGGATGGACTTGCAATGGCGGCAGCAGCTCTCTTCTCTCTCTTTCTCCTTTTCTGACTTGTATTTTCGTAGTATTCACAAAGGAG
>JANAVB010042639.1:0-68114 GCA_029216955.1 Iris pallida | reverse complement strand
TATCATGGTTTAAAGTATCGGCCGATACCGATCCGATACGGCCGATACCGATACGATTTGGCAAGTTCCGATCCGATACCAATGTGCATAAGTCCATGAACAATGTGTGTGGTGTGTGTAAGAGTGGACAAGTGACATGAACAAATGTGTGTGTGAATTTCCAGAAAACAATAAATGAATATGTGACAGTTCAACACAATGCGTTCTCAGGAATTAATTGACAGTTTCATTAACCAATGTGCATAAGTCCTACAGTAAGCTAAACATGTGTGTGCATACCATATAGAAACTGTGTGTGTGTATATGTTAATAGGGTTTAAAGTGAAACTGTTCTTAGGTTTAAACCTATATTTCAGTTTAAAAGTAATATCAACAAACATGTCAACTAATATACATATATGTGAATATCAACCCAAGTCCCCAATCAATACAACTAACTCCAAATCTCAGTTTTAGGAACACAAATTAATTAAAAGGAATCAGTGAGCTATTAAACATTATAAAATCTGGAAATAGGTTGACAGTTACAAACCGAAGCAATTCGAAATCCATGAAATGAACAACATAGAACCTCAATCTATTCTCAGGCATGTAATCATGCTACATATTAATAATGAACAATAATTAACCACACAACAGTAAAAATGGTATTCATAATCTCAGAAACAACCATAAGAAATCGTGTATCAGTTGATACACAGGCATCCCCCTAACCCATTCAAAATCCCATTTAACAATGCAAACCTAATCCCACATGCAAAAATCAATTAGCCCCCCCCCCCCTGCACCCACCCCAACCATGCCCCCCTCCTCCCCTGCACCCCCCGGTACCCCCACCCCTCCCTCCACCCCTCGACAGTAAGACCCTCCACCCCCTGCACCCCACCCCTACCCCTCTCCCCCTCCTCGACAGAAAGACCACCCCAGCAGCTAGGGTTAGGGTTCTCGTGTCCGTGTCTATGTCTAGACTAGGGCTAGGGTTAGGGTTTACCTGATGAGGGTGGCTTCGTCGGAGGATGGAGGCGGCGAGGAGGGTGGCTTCGTCGGAGGAGGAAGCGGCGAGGAAGACTCCTTCGTCGGAGGAGGGAGGCTGGTCGCCGGAGGGAGGGTCAATGGGCGAGCGGGGTCGCCGAGGAGAAGGGAGAGAAGGGGAGGGTGTCGCCAGAGGGGGAGGGTTCGCCAGGGGGAGAAGGGAGAGCGAAAAGATTTTTTGGGTGAAAATTTTGGGATTTCGATCGGGCCAGGAACCCTATATGAAATAAAACAGCGATGCCTAAATGATACGTCGCTATACGTCGCAATCCAGCGACATAAATTATGCTACGTCGCTGAACGTCGCTACGCAGCGATGGACAGCGACGTGAAGAACAAGACGTCGCTATATGCAATTATCAGCGACGGGTGTTTCCGCCGTCGCTAATATACGTCGCTATTTAAGCATATTTTAGTAGTGTAAACAAGATATTTTAAGTACAAGGGAAAGGGCTATGTACAGAAAAGGAAGTCCTAAACAAGACATTCTAAGTACAAGGGGAAGAGTTTCTGGGAAAGTTTGACGGTGGAGATCGAGCACAGCAGCGGCTCCTTTACTCCGTTGGCGATCTGACAACTGGTTAAACTTGCTTTGACTTTATGATGCCTTTGATGGAACTCTAGGGTTACCGATCAAGAGGATGCCTGGAGCTGGAGATTTGATATTCGGTGGTCTCTCCTTTATGTTGAAGGAAAACTCCTTTTATTTATATGAGAAGTGAGCACATATGCGATGTGCATTAGGGCTTTGAGATATAAGGAATCTGCTGTCATTGCACGGTGGGACTTCTGTAGTGCTGACATGTGGCAGACTTTGAGATTCCCCTCAATCGAGATCTCTGGTTGTTATCAAAATAACTGAAGAAAGAGACACGTGGCGTGTGCCGATTTGCTTATTCGGATGCAGCCGAGTAAATCTTAGAATTTTATCTTAGATTTGGATTATGATTGATCCTCATCTAAGATTTAAATCAGTTTGATAAGATATCAATCATGATTAATCCCAATCCTATCTTTGAGAGAGTCGGTTTAAGCAAACCGACTGGGTGGAACCATGCTTCCTGCACCACTGGCGAGGTCTAAGTACTGCTGTGCTTCTGGGGTGACGAGTAGACCGTTCTTCTGGAGACAACGAAGCCTCTGTGATTTCAGACGATGAGTGGACTATGCTTCGAAGACAGAGCCTCTGTGCGTATGAGCGACGAGAAGGCTGTGTTTCGAGCAACAAAGTTACTGTGCTTTAGGGCGACGAGTAGGCTTGTGCTTTAGGTTGACTAGGTTACTCTACTTTTGGAGTAGCACGCGGACTTGTGTTGGATGCAATGGTATCTCCCAAGTCTCTGACGAAAGGTAGTTGAGCTTCTGGGTCAGAGCAGATTGCTGCACCGTTGGAGTTGAGGTGGTGTGAAAACATCACCAGTCTGCGCCTGAGGTTGGCGCAGGAATGAAGCTGCGCCTCTGGATTGAAGGCATCGGCTTTGAAGTCTTCTTTTAAAGAGCACTGAATGATCGCTCCTTAATGAACGACTCCCTCTTAATTGCCACCATTACTTGGGGTATTTCAAGGGGTCCTAGGATAGTCTAGGACTTAGTCAAATGAACTTTATTGAATGAGGTTCATCGTGCTGTGTCCTAGGTTCATCCCATTAATGTTTGAACTTGGACCGTCGGCCATGTGGCCTATGTTTTGGACCATTCTTGTCCTATATAAACGGAGAGTTTCTTCTGAAGAGTCATGTCTTCTTATTCTTGTCCTTCAACACCATTCTGGATCCAAACTTAGCTTCGAACGGCGGTTAGCCTTGCCTAAGTCAGATTTTGGTTGAGGATTCCTTCGTTCGAAGGGGCTATGCCTTCATAGAAGAAATGTTGATGAGCCTCGGAACGTGCTGGAATGCTTCTCACGAGAAATTCGAATATGGGTGATGCCTTGGAGGTCTTCAAGTTCCTGACGACTGTTCGACGTAACAAAAGGTTGAACAAACTTTTGCTTTATTGAACGTATAAGGTATCTGTGTACAAAGAAAAAAAATCCTAAACAGGATATTCTAAGTAGAGGGAGAAAAGGTTTCTGGAAAAGTGTGACGGTGGAGATCGAGTGCAGCAGTGGCTCCTTTACTCCGTTGATGGGACTCTGGGGTCACCGATCAAGACTGTTTGGATGAGAAGATCCCTTGAAGATGGTTGGTTGGTTCTTTGGTTGATAGGTGGTCGACTCTTCGTGGATAGAGATTGCTGATCCTTTGAAGATTGTCGATTGTCAATGTTCCCCCTCTATTTTTTTCTCTCCGATAGAAGAAGAACTCCTTCTATTTATTGACAATCGAGCACATATGCGATGTGCTTTAGGATTCCTGAGATATGAAAGAATCTGCCGTCATTGTACGGTACGGGCTTCTGCGGCGCTGACACGTGGCGGACATCGAGATACCCCTCACACGAGATCTCTGGTGGTTATAAACATAACCGAAGGAGGTGACACATGGCGTATGTCGATTTGCTTGCTTGGATACAGCCAAATAAATCTTAGAATTTTATCCTAGATTTGGAGTCTAACTGATCCTCATCTAAGCTTTAAATCAATCTGATATGATATCAATCATGATTTTAACCCAATCTTCTCTGCAAGTGGCGGTTTAAACAAACCAATTAGGGTGGATCCATGATTCTTGTGCCTCTGGTGAGGATTGTGTTGCTGTGCTTCTGGGGTAACGAGTAGACCGTACTTCTGGAGACGACGAAATCTCTGTGCTTTTAGGCGACGAGTAAACTTGGCTTCGATTGACGATGAGACTTCTGTGCATATAGGACAACTTATGAAGCTGTGTTTTAGGCTACCAGAGTCACTGTGCTGTAGGCGACAACTAGGCTTGTGCTTCAGGTTTACGAGGTTACTGTGCTTTTGGAGCGATAGGTTGACTTGCATTGGTTATGATGGGAGTTCCCAAGTCTCCTGTAGAGAAGTGACTTAAGCTTTTGATCCGGAGCAGACGATTGCGCCAAGGGAATGGAGATGGTGTGAGCATATCACCATCCCGTGCCTCATGTGGATGCAGGTAAGTAGCTGCGCCTTTGAATAGTAAAGGTGTTGGCTGCAAAGAAAATGATATGACACCCTTGTGCGTCTGAGATTGGGACAGGCAGGTAGCTACGCCTCTAGCGTAAAGACACTGGCTTCTGAAGTGAAAGAAGGGGAGGAGGGCCTACCACCATCATATTTCTGAGGTTGGCACAGGCAGGTAGCTGCACCTCTGGCTTGAAGGCTATGGCTTCTTCAAAGTGCTGAGTTACTGATATGCTTCTGAGAAGCTGCGCCCATAAAAAAGTCAGAACATACTTCGATGGAGGTCAATCCTCCAGCATTTATATCAAGAAGAAGGAAGGTTGCGCTTCGACGAAGACTGCATCCCTTGTAGATCCTTCTAGGCTTCTGTCGAGTCTGTACTAGATCCTTTGTAGAAGAACAAAATTAGTCCCTTATGTATAGTCCTAATGTGTATGTACTAGACTTTGGTAGACATGACAATAAAATGACTTCTTTCCATATCTCCTGTTTGCCTTTTTAGTACTGAGCCTCAGTCTTTTGTATATTCTGCGCTTTGGCGACAACGACCTAGCATGCGGGTGGATGTCCAACCCGGAGAGCCACAGGTTGTGCTCTGCCCTGCTCATTGGTGGCGACGTGCTTTAGTTAGGCTAGAAGAGACCCAGAAGCTGATGCCCTTTTGAAAAAGGGCCTTCCTGCTGCGCTGTGGCCTGAGCTTTCGGCGGGCCAATAGCTGCTTCCGGAAGTGGTTTCACGTCTGGAGGGAAGGGAAGCTGTGGTGGAGACTTTGATGGTGACAGTATTCTCATCTTTTATCCACAGTGTCTCTCTCCATGATGATCAAACTGTGAAGAGCAACCCCGACGAGATCCATAGGAGTTTTCAATTCGGTACATTTAATCACAAAGTCTTTTGTAACAGATCCTTGTAATTATGTCTTTATGCAGTCTTTTATATAATCGTGACGAATCTATAGAAGACTCTTTTAGCCATGATTGATAAAAAGGACTTCTGAGCTTTTCATCTATTTGTGACTTTTGTCTTTGCTGTTAGCGTGCTTGACCGCCTGCGCCTTGTATCATGCTGAGATTTTTTATGCTTCTACAGGGTGCGATGCATAGTTCTATATCTGCTGATTATGCTAACAAAAATAAATTAGCCATACAATCACTAGATATGAACATTAGCATTAGCACTCTATCGGGAGTCGATATGCCTACAAACATTATTTGTAGGAACGGCCACATTTGCATCGGGAGAAGAAATCTATCCTTGAAAGCCGTCGTACTAGACATCAAAGAGTACGACCTAATCCTAGGCATGGATTGGTTGGGCGCTTGTCATGCAACAATCGAGTGTGTGAGAAGAGAGTTGTGTTTCGTCTTCCTGGCGAGACAGAGAGTTCTCGTATTCGTGCGGTACGGCCTCGAAGACGGCTATTGTGGTATCGACAAATTCGACGAGGCGTATGCTACGTTCCGACTGTGCGGGATACTTAGCATCAGTTCGAGATACGAGGAAAGATAATACAAACACAGTGCAGACTGATGTTATGGCAGATTTTTCTGACGTTTTTCCTAACGAGATGCCCGGAATACCGCCGGATCGAGAAATAGAATTCAGCATCGACACCTTCCCAGATACACGATCGATATCAAAAGCACCTTACCGAATGGCTCCAGCAGAACTGAAGGAGCTAAAGCTGCAATTACAAGAGTTGCTAGACCGTAGATTTATTCGTCCTAGCGTCTCTTTGTGGGGAGCTCCCGTGCTGTTTGTAAAAAAAAGGATGGATCGTCGCGGTGGACCCAAAAAAATTTAGAGTGGTGATAGATTGGAAATGACCTACCTCGTTAGCGACATTCGAAGTTTTTTGGGCTTAGCAGGCTACTACCGAAGATTTGTACGAAGCTTTTCAAAACTAGCGTCGCCTCTGACTCGCCTTACCCAGAAGGGAGTCGTATTCGAATGGAGTGACGACTGTGTAAAACCCCTAAATTTCTACTATATATTTTTATTTTTATAAATTTGGTACTGATTATTTTTTTGTATTTGTACGTTGCGTAGTTGCAGTGTACGTCGCGCATAAAATTTCGTTATTATCGAATTTGCTCGTCGAGTGCGAATATGTGCGAGCGTACATATTTTTAGAAAAACATTTTTATTTATTATTTTATAGTTTCAAAGTAATATATGTAATAATTATTTTAGCTATCATACCAACAATTCCAAGTCCATTATTTTATTTATTTATAAAAAGTATTTCGTTTATAATAGTTATTAGTAATAAATAATATTCTTTGCGCATACGTATATATTTCCTAAATATTTTATTAGTTTATTTTTAAATAAAAATATAATTTTTGAGATTTATTAATATTAATATTTTATTATTCAAAAAGATATTTAAAAATATTTATTATTTTCGAAATTATTATTATTGGTATTTTTGGAAAATATATTTGGAAGTTATTGTGGCCATTTTAAATTTCGATTTGATTTTATGGATTTAATTTAAATAGTTTAAAGGTAGAATTTATATTTAATTTGAGTCTAGATTATCTAGATTTAAAATGAGAATTTAAATTGAATTTGGATTTGATTTAAATTGAATTATCTAATTGGTTTTAAATTCTAATCCTTCTCCAAGTGGGAATTTCCACCTCCTATATAAGGAGAGTTACTCCTCCACATAAAATTTTTACTAAACCAATTCCATCAACACCACAAATATTTTATCGTGCGTGCATCGTGTCCATGTTCCCCTATCCAGATATCTTATTCCACTTTTTACACATACAAATTTTCTTTGTGTCGGATACCCCCGACACAATCAAAACCTAAGTCTATCCTAGCTAATTTCGGCCAGCCACCTCGTCGGGGCAAACCCGACCATCATCGTCACAGCTCCTCATCCTCTCCCGCCATCGCCGTTCAACCCAGCACAGTCCCGACCACTCTGCCTATTTCTCACAGCCTCGACCCGACTTCACCAACATCGCCACAACCACCGGCCTCCTGCCTCTCCGTACCTATGGTGCCACCACCACGCTCATCACCACCACCCTCCGACACCATCATCACCACCACCCGAACTACCAGCCACCATGGCCACCCAAATTACTTTACCATCCCCCCAAATATGCCACCTGGCCAACACAGCATTGCTGCAGCCACCATGCCCCAATGACCAACGCCACCATCATCCGCCACCACCATCACCACACATAGAGTAAGAGAAAGAAAACACCCTTACCTGGCTGTACCGCTGCGCCGGTGTCCGCCGTAACCCCCAATCCTCAACTCAACCTCTCCGTCGCGACCGCTGTTCGACCCTTGTATCCAGTTTCTGTCGTACCACACGACAGGGAGCCGATGAGCTCGATCCGACGACAGACAGTGCCCTATCGACCCACGTTCCGCCCGAACCACCGGCACAGAGCCAACCAGCCTCCCTGGTCGCCTCGTCTTCTCCACCACACGCCATGACGTTCGATGAAACGCCACCACTTGGCCGTTGACGCCCGTGGTGAACTTTTCGCCGCCGCATACCTCTTCTCCGCATACACAATGTCCCTCGGTCGTCGTCGACGCGATCATCCTCTGCCTGACCTCTCCTCCGCGTTGACCGCCGCGATCCTCTGCAGGTGGTTGGTTTGACCGCCGTGCTGCCGTTTCACCGAATGCTTCCATCTCTGTCAGCCGCCTCCGGCCGTCGCCCCTCTCCGAACCTTGCCGCCACATGCACCCGACCGCCGTCTATGGTGAGAACCTCCCGAAACCCTCTTCCCGACCCCCCTTTTCTATTCCGATCCTCACTTCTCCGCCCTCCGCGTGCAGATGTTCGGCCGCGCCCTCCGCCATGCTTCCTCTGCGCAGCCCCGGACTCTGCCGTCGACCGCCTTCCGCAGATCCGTGTCTTCTCCTTCCCGATCTGCCACCCTCCAAGCCGGAGCCGTTGTGTGCGCCCGCCGCCTGACCGGAACCCACCTCCACCGCCCACCGTGAGCATCCGACGTGCCGCCGGCGACGACGCCGGAGCCCGCTGGTAAACCCCTCTCGACCTCTCCTCACCCCTGTTTACACCTCTGCTCTCTCTCTATAAGTTTGGTAGAAGAGTACTGTTAGTATTATTTTTTATTTATTTGTTATTATATATATTCTAAGTAAACAGCAGGTGATGTTGTACTCCATAATAATAGTAATATTATTATTATTTTATTATTATTTATTATTATTATTATCATTATTTTGAGTATTATAATTATGATTTGGTGTTTTGTAAATGACAATATTATTATTACTATTTTTAGAGGTGGTGCAAATATTCTAATCAATTTGAAGTAAAATTTTCTTCTCGAGTATATATATTTTTGGCCTAATAAGTACTGTTTTCCACTAAATAAAACTATATCTAAATAATGAAAGTTAGTTTCTACTAAAATTTTATTTTACAATTTAAGAGTTTTCTATCCTAAAATTTTATTTACTAATAAGTTGCAAATTATAAATTATTATACGTAAAAATATTTTCAAGTATTTTCACAAAATTACTTTTACTAGTAAAATATATCTTTTAAGTAAGGTTTTCTAAAAAAAATTAGTACAAGTACTTTTGCAAATCCTTAGTATCTGTCAATCTTCATCGTGCCAACCTATTCTTTTTGCGACCTCGGGCCTCTAAATATCGAACATGTCTATCTGATAAACAGGACTTGAAGGATCATCGCACCACGCCAGGCGACACACCAGGCAAGACACCTTGCCTTTGTTGTTTATTTACTTGCTCAATATCATACACTTTTATCTATTATTTATTTCTAGCAAATGTAAAAATTGTACTTTCAAAATCGTATGTAGATTCAAATTACTATACTTTAGTTTTCTTATGCAATTTGACTTAGAGTTAAGGGACCACCCTTGTGTGTGTCGCATTCATTGGCCTCGACACTTGTATGCCACGAAGTCGCGAGTCGCATATAGATACGAACTTGCGTGCTGACTGATCATCGGTACGTACAGGCCGTGCATTAGGATATAACTGCTAATAGCTATGGATGTCTAGAAGACTTAGCTGTTAATAGAAATTTCGTGATGTGGATACACCACGTGTAGTGCATGGGGAGGAGAAGGCAGCTATTAGGCGTAGGGGCTTTCACTCGTTTACTTTCTTCTAGATGTCCTTAGTGACTCAGTCGAGTGCTACTGGGCCGTGCATTTACTTTCCTCTAGCTGCCGTTAGTGACTCACCCAAGAGCTAGTGGTCGTGCATTTATTTTCCTCTAGATGCCCCTTAGCTCTCACTCGAGTGATAATGGGCCGTGTGTTTACTTTTCTCTAGATGCCACTAGTGCCTTGGTTGAAACGCTAATGCGCCGTATTTCTAGTCTCGGAAGGCCCCTGTGTGGAACGTTGTCTTCAAAGTGCATTTTCACATAGAATGGTTAAGGACCTTTATCTGTTTAGTTATATATAATTTTCTGTTGAGCTAACTTTATTCAGTTTATGGCATGATATTATGTGTCTTGTTACGTCCCTCTGAGGACCTAGTTATATCGCTAGTGTGCTCTTGTCTTTCGCAGGTATTCTAGCTCTAGTCGTGATCATCGCTATTTCTTCGAAGCTGATTGCACTTAGATCGTCTTCGCTTTGCTCGCCAAACTTATTTTATTTTCCATGTATTTCGTCCCTTGCTTGTTGGTAGTAGATTTGTCTCCGCCCAATATATTGTATAAATACATTTTCATAGATGATTATATGAATTCTTTATTTTTTTCTTTATTTTGTGGATGAGATTAGTCGTTATGGTTTCTACTGCATATTACAGCTTATGTATGCATACGAGATTTCCATATATTGGAGTATACTTCGTATGTATACACTGACATGTCTACGCACTTAGTCCTACGTATTTGGGACTGGGGCGTGACATGTTTTTGTGGTGGCCCATGCAGGTCAAGATAAATTATTTGGTTACTTTACCGTACCAAGCGAGCCTGCGTATAGGATTAGAAGTCTAGGATCTCATCCACATACTAACCTCTTCCCTCGATTCCATATTCGAACTACCGTTTGTCTCGTCGGTAGCATCTTGCTTGATTCCTTCTATCATTATCCTTATCTCCCCTTCGTGCTTGCTAGAGATTGACCCTATTAGTTAGATTCCCAAATACCCTTAGCTTAATTCTTTAAGTTGGGTAGAATACCCCACGACCTGACATACCCTTAACCATTAAGGGAATACAATTAGTATTATCTAGACCATAGAGACTAGAGAAATTTAACCCATTTGGTCAACCAAGCCTTGGTCAATAAAACCGGAGAATGATGGTATAGGAATAAACAAGACTTAGATCCTCATGACTCTTAGACTATTCATATTTGTTTTTTTATCTACCATCGTGCATATGTTCTACTATCTAGACTAATGATGCTATAGCCTAGTATTAAGCTAATTCTTTATCGAGCTTGATCAAGGCATATGATATTGAGCGGCCGCTCACTAACATATTGTCTAATCAGAACCGGTGCATGATGGTCTGATCAACCGAGTGCACTTTCGTTCGCCTTTTTCATATATCAATTTACGTGGATGTGATGTAGTTAAACTTACCCCTTAGAATCCCATCCACAACTGCCTTGACGATTCTTTTGAAATTTATACGGCCGCCTTTGAACCACGTATTCGTAATTGATGATGTCGTCATTTGAACTCCTTATATCGCTTTCACCTTCACCGATTTTGGAAGGACGAAGGCACTTGTACTTGAATTTCCTCCAACTATCCTACCAGTTATGACCATCGCCACTCAAATGTTGCTATGTCTTCATCCTAAACTCCTCGGCCCTATATTTTCTACCATGACCCTCAATTCGCTTATTTTAGGAGTAAGCCTAAATCGATCTCTTATTCATGCCTCAACCCACTCTCAAGAACCCATATCTACTAGGTCTCTAACTTATTTTCTCTTGATACCATATCATTCTCTATTGCATGATACTCTTGATTTAAACTTCAAACCCTTAATCTTCTACTCGTGGCCTAACTCGCGACCCTCGTAACCATACCCGTATTAAAATTCTATGATTTAGATCACGATTTCTTACGACATAATTTTGTGGAAACATTGTCATTGTTTGTTCCCCATCGATACCCCCTTGTGTCTTCTCCCCCTACTAATTCTTAATTTCGAGGACAAAAATCTTTTAAGTTGGGTAGGATGTAAAACTCCTAAATTTCTACTATATTTTTTATTTTTATAAATTTGGTACTGATTATTTTTTTGTATTTGTACGTTGCGTAGTTGCAGTGTACGTCGCGCATGAAATTTTGTTATTATCGAATTTGCTCGACGAGTGCGAATATGTGCGAGCGAACATTTTTTTAGAAAAAACATTTTATTTATTATTTTATATTTCAAATAATATATGTAATAATTATTTTAGCTATCATACCAACAATTCCAAGTCCATTATTTTATTTATTTATAAAAAGTCTTTCGTATATAATAGTTATTAATAATAAATAATATTCTTTGTGCATATGTATATATTTTCTAAATATTTTATTAGTTTATTTTTAAATAAAAATGTAAATTTTGAGATTTTAATATTAATATTTTATTATTCAAAAGATTTTAAAAATATTTATTATTTTTAAAATTATTATTATTGGTATTTTGGAAATATATTTGGAAGTTATTGTGGCCATTTTAAATTTCGATTTGATTTTATGGATTTAATTTAAATAGTTTAAAGGTAGAATTTATATTTAATTTGAGTCTAGATTATCTAGATTTAAAATGAGAATTTAAATTGAATTTAGATTTGATTTAAATTGAATTATCTAATTGGGTTTAAATCCTAATCCTTATCCAAGTGGGAATTCCCACCTCCTATATAAGGAGAGGTACTCCACCACATAAAAATTTTACTAAACCAATTCCATCAACACCACAAATATTTTATCGTGCGTGCATCGTGTCCATGTTCCCCCATCCAGATATTATTCCACTTTTTACACGTACAAATTTTCTTTGTGTTGGACACCCCCGACACAATCAAAACCTAAGTCTATCCTAGCTAATTTCGGCCAGCCACCTCGTCGGGGCAAACCCCCATCATCGTCACAACTCCTCCTCCTCTCCCGCCATCGCCGTTCAACCCAGCACAGTCCCGACCACTCTGCCTATTTCTCACAGCCTCGATCCGACTTCACCAATATCGCCACAACCACCGGCATCCTACCTTCCCGTACCTATGGTGCTACCACCACGCTCATCACCACCACCCTCCGACACCATCATCACAACCACCCGAACTACCAGCCACCATGGCCGCCCAAACTTCACCATCCCCTCCAAATACGCCACCCGGCTAACCCAGCGTTGCTGCAGCCACCATGCCCAACGACCAACGCCACCATCATCCGCCACCACCATCACCACACATAGAGTAAGAGAAAGAAAACATCCTTACCTGGCTGCACCACTGCGCCGGTGTCCGCCGTAACCCCCAATCCTCAACTCAACCTCTCCGTCGCGACCGCTGTCCGACCCTTACATCCAGTTTCTGTCGTGCCGCACGACAGGGAGCGACGAGCTCGACCCGACGACAGACCGTGCCCTATCACATACGTTCTGCCCGAACCATGGCACAAAGCCAACCAGCCTCCCTGGTCGCCTCGTTTTCTCTACCACACGCCTTGACGTTCGATAAAACGCCACCACTTGGCCGTAGACGCCCGTGGTGAACTTTTTGCCGCCGCATATCTCCTCCGCGTACACATGTCCCTCGGCGTCGTCGTCGACGCGATCATCCTCCACCTGGCCTCTCCTCCGCGATCGACCGCCGCGATCCTCCGCAGGTGGTCGGACTGAGCGCCGTGCCACCGTTCACCGAACGCCTCCATCTCCGTCTGCCGCCTCCGGCCGCCGCCCCTCTCCGAACCTCACCGGCAACACGCACCCGACCGCCGCTATGGTGAACCTCCCAAAACACTCTTCCCGACCCCCTCTACTCTTCCGATCCTCACTTCTCCGCCCTCCGCGCAGATGTTCGGCCGCTCCCTCCGCCATTCTTCCTCCGCGCAGCCCTGGACTCCGCCGTCGACTGCCTCCCGCAGATCCGTGTCTTGTCCTTCCCGATCTGCCGCCCTCCAAGTCGGAGCTGTCGTGTGCGTCGCCTGACCGGAACCCATCTCCACTGCCGTGAGCGTCCGACGTACCGCCGGCGACGACGCCGGAGCCCGCTGGTAAACCCCTCTCGACCTCTCTCACCCATGTTCACACCTCTGCTCTCTCTCTATAAGTTTCGTAGAAGAGTACTGTTAGTCATTATTTTTATTTATTAGTTATTATTAGTATTATTCTAAGTAAACAACAGGTGATGTTGTACTCCTAATAATAATAATAATATTATTATTTTATCATTATTAATAATATTATTATTATTATTAATATCATTATTTTGGTATTATAATTATGATTTGGTGTTTTGTAAATGACAATATTATTTACTATTTTTAGAGGTGGTACAAATATTGTTTAATCAATTTGAAGTAAATTTTCTTCTCGAGTATATATTTTTTGGCCTAAATAAGTACTATTTTCCACTAATATAAAAACTATATCTAAATAATGAAAATTAGTTTCTACTAAAATTTTATTTACAATTTAAGAATTTTCTATCCTAAAATTTTATTTACTAATAAGTTGCAAATTACAAATTATTATACATAAAAATATTTTCAAGTATTTTCGCAAAATTACTTTTACTAGTAAAATATATCTTTAAGTAAGGTTTTCTAAAAAAATTTAGTACAAGTACTTTTGCAAATCCTTAGTATCTGTCAATCTTCATCGTGCCAACCTATTCTTTTTGCGACCTCGGGCCTCTAAATATCGAACATGTATCTGATAAACAGGACTTGAAGGATCATCGCACCACGCCATGCGACACACCAGGCAAGACACCTTGCCTTTGCTTTTATTTACTTGCTCAATATTATGCATGCTTTTATCTATTATTTATTTCTAGCAAATATAAAAATTATACTTTCAAAATCGTATGTAGATTCAAATTACTATACTTTAGTTTTCTTATACAATTTGATTAGAGTTAAGGGATCACCCTTGTGTGTGTCGCATTCATTGGCCTCGACACTTGTGTGCCACGAAGTCGCGAGTCGCATATAGATACGGACTTGCGTGCTGACTGATTATCGGTGCGTACAGACCGTGCATTAGGATATAACTGCTAATAGCTATGGATGTCTAGAAGACTTAGCAGTTAATAAAAATTTTGTGATGTGGATACAACACGTGTAGTGCCTGGGGAGGGAGAAGACAGCTATTAGGCGTAGGGGCTTTCACTCGTTTACTTTCCTCTAGATGCCCTTAGTGACTCAGTCGAGTGCTAGTGGTCCGTGCATTTACTTTCCTCTAGCTGCCGTTAGTGACTCACCCAAGATCTAGTGGCCGTGCATTTATTTTCCTCTAGATGCCCCTTAGCTCTCACTCGAGTGCTAATGGGCCGTGTGTTTACTTTTCTCTAGATGCCACTAGTGCCTTGGTTGAAACGCTAACGCATCGTGTTTCTAGTCTCGGAAGGCCCCTGTGTGGAATATTGTCTTCAAAGTGCATTTTCACATAGAATGGTTAAGGACCTTTATCTGTTTAGTTATATATAATTTTCTGTTGAGCTAACTTTATTCAGTTTATGGCATGATATTATGTGTCTTGTTACGTCCCTCTGAGGACCTGGTTATCTCGCCAGGTTTGTACTCTTGTCTTTCGTAGGTGTTCTAGCTCTAGTCGTGATCATCGCTATTTCTTCGAAGATGATTGCACTTGGATCGTCTTCGCTTCGCTCGCCAAAATTATTTCATTTTCCATGTATTTTGTCCCTAGCTTATTGGTAGTGGATTTGTCTCCGCCTAACATATTGTACAAATACATTTCCATAGATGATTATATGAATTCTTTATTTTTTTATTTTGTGGATGAGATTAGTCGTTATGGTTTCTACTACATATTATAGCCTATGTATGCATACGAGATTTCCATATATTGGAGTATACTTCGTATGTATACAGCTGGCATGTCTACGCACTTAGTCCTACGTATTTTGGGACTGGGGCGTTACAGACTGTATCCATCTTTCAAGAGTTTAAACAACGGCTCATCTTAGCACCAATACTTGCACTTCCAAATAGTATAGAAGACTTTCAGATATTTAGCGAAGCATCGAGAACTGGCCTGGGTGCATACTCATGCAGAAAGACCAAGTCATCTCATATGCTTCACGACAGTTGAAGCAGCACGAGAAAAACTATCCAAAGCATGACCTAGAATCGGCGACGATCATGTTTGTATTTAAACTCTGGCATTACTACCTCTATGGTGTGGCTTACAGAATCTACACGGATCATAAAAGTCTCAAATACTTGTTTACGCAACGAGAACTCAACTTACGACAGTGACGTTGGCTCGAAATCATAAAAGATTACGAGCTAACGATCGAGTATATGCCGGGCAAGGGGAATGTCGTAGCCGACGCACTGAGCAAAATGTTTATGGGATCACTGGCCCTAAATAATGATATACGGTAAGACCTTAAAGCGATAGGTATCGAACTCGGAATAGAGTATCGATATCTGCACCTAACTCAGTTGAAGCTTGGGTCAAGCCTGCTTAGCAAAATAAAGACCGCACAGAAAGATGATTCATTCCTGAAGAAGATGTACGAACTAATTTCAATAGGAAGGGCGACTGATTTTGCGAAAGATGGAGACGGGACAATAAGACTAAAAGGAAGGATCTGCATTCCTGAAACTGCCAAACTCATGAAAAAAATTCTGACGGAGGTGTATGCGAAGTACTCGTTACATCCTAGGAGCACCAAGATGTACAAGGACTTGCCCATAAACTTTTGGTGGCACGGCATAAAGAAAGACGTAGCTACTTTTGTGTCGCAGTGCATGGCGTGTCAGCAAGTGAAGGCAGAACACCAAAGGCCAGGCGGAGAGCTGAAGAACCTCGCCATTTCTGAGTGGAAGTGGGACAATATCTCGATGGATTTTATTGTTGGATTTCTGAAGACGCCGCGGGAGAATGATGCGATTTGGGTCATTGTTGATAGATTAACCAAGTCGGCTCACTTCATCGCAGTTAAAGTAACATGGAGCATCGATCGGTTAGCGCAAATCTATATCGATGAGATTGTTTAACTGTATAGGGTACCGGCCACAATAATTTCGGACATAGATGGATGATTCCTATTATATTTCTGGACGAGACTGCAAGCGACGATGGGGACCAAACTGAATTTTAGTACTGTATACCACCCCCAGACAGACGGTCCAACGGAGAGGGTGAATCAAATCTTAGAGAATATATTGCATCTATGTACGATCGATCTAAAGACTAGTTGGAATACACATTTGCCACTTGCGGAGTTTGTATATAGCAACAGTTATCAGTTGAGCATTCAGATGGCTCGGTATGAAGCGCTCTACGGAAGGAAGTATCGTTCTCTAATATGTTGGGGCAAAGTCAGAGAGCGACAAGTGCTCGAACTGGAACTGGTGGAGAAGGCCGTTGAAAAGGTCTGCTTGATCCAATATAGACTCCGTATCGCACAAAGTCGACAAAAGATCTACACAGATCTTCGTCGACGACCGCTAAAATTTTTGGTAGAAGACCATGTGTCTTTGAAAGTAATGCCCATGCGTGGCGTGATACGGTTCAGCGTTAAAGGCAAATTGAGTCCAAAATTTGTAGGCCATTTTGAAATCTTCGAGCGAGTTGCAACAGTTTCTTATCAAATCGCACTACCTCCTGCCTTGGCTGAAGTGCACGATATTTTCCACGTTTCACAACTTCGAAAATACGTATACGATCCAAGTCACGTGGTTAGTTTCGATCAGTTGGAACAATGTGCTGACTTATCTTACTCGGAGGAGCATATTCAAATTTTGGACCATAAGGAGAAGGTATTACGAAATCAGTCGATGTGCTTGGTCTGCGTGCTTTGGCAAAACCATTCAATTGAAGAGTCGACCTAGGAAATGGAGGCAGAAATGAAGGAGAAGTACCCTTCATTGTTCGCCTAATTTAAGGTCAGACCCTTGTTCTTAAGTTTCGGGACAAAACTTTTTCTTAGTGGTATATTATGTAGTGCCCCACTTTTGATAGGCGACGGACTTCATAATATGCTTGCACCGAGTCAGATTGGTCGGGAACTTAGATAGTTATCTGACTCGATCGCTGCGCTTGGTACTCAATGTGCATTAGGGTTCCTGAGATACGAAAGAATCTGCCATTATTGCACTGTGCAGACTTCTGCGACCCTGACATGTGGCGAACAACGAGATTCCCCTCAAACGAGATCTCTGGTGGTTATAAACATAACTGAAGGAGGTGACACGTGGCGCGTGCCGATTTGCTTGCTCGGATATAGTCGAATAATTCTTGGGATTTTATCCTAGATTTGGAGTCTAACTGATCATCGTCTAAGATATAAATCAATCTGATATAATATCAATCATGATTTCATCCCAATCTTCTCTACAAGAGGTGGTTTAAACAAACCAATTGGGGTGGACCCATGCTTCCTGCTCCTCTGGTGAGAACTAAGTGTTGCTATGCTTCTTGGTCAACAAGTAGACTGTGCTTCTGGAGACGACGGAACCTCTGTGCTTTCAAGCGACGAATGGACTTGGCTTCGAATGACGATGAGACTTCTGCGCATATAGGATAACTTATGAAGCTATATTTTAGGCTACCGGAGTTACTGTGCTATAGGCGACAAGTAGGCTTGTGCTTCAGGTTGACGAGATTACTGTGCTTTTGGGGCGACAAGTTGACTTGCATTAGTTGCGATGGGAGTTCCCAAGTCTCTTGTAGAGAAGTGACTTAATCTTCTGATTCGGAGCAGACGAATGCACTGTAGGAATGGAGATGGTGTGAGCATATCACCATCCTGCGCCTCATACGGACGCATGTAAGTAGCTGTACCTCTGAATAGTGAAGGTATTGGCTGCAAAGGAAAGGGTATGACACCCTTGCGCATCTGATAATGGCGCAGGCAGGTAGCTACGTCTCTTGAGTGAAGACACCGGCTGTTAAAGTGAAAGAAGCGGAGGAGGGCCTACCAGCATCTTGTTTCTGAGGTTGGCACAGACAGGTAGCTGCACCTCTAGCTTGAAGGCTCTGGATTCTTCAAAGTGTTGAGTTACTGATATGCTTCTGAGAGGTTGCGCCCACAAGAAAGTCAGAACATGCTTCGGTGGAGGTCAATCCTTCAGTGTGTGTATCGAAAAGAAGGAAGACTGCACTTCGACGAAGACTACATCCCTTGTAGATCCCTCTAGGCTTCTGTCGAGTCTGTACTAGATCCTTTGTAGAAGAACAGAATTAGTCCCTTATGTATAGTCCTGATGTGTCTATACTAGACTTTGGTAGACATGACAATAAAGGGACTTCTCTCCATATCTTCTTTTTGTCTTTTTAGTACTGAGCCTCAGTCTTTTGCATCTTCTGCGCTTTGGCGACAACGACCTAGCTTGCGGGTGGATGTCCAACCCGGAGAGCCGCAAGTTGTGCTCTGTCCTGCTCATTGGAGGCGACGTGCTTTAGTTAGGCTAGAAGAGCCCCAGAAGTTGATGTCCTTTTGAAAAAGGGCCTTCCAGCTGTGCTGTGGCCTGAGCTTTCGGCAGCCCAATAGCTGCTTCCGGAAGTGGTTGCACGTCTGGAGGGGGAAGCTACCGTCATTACACGTATGCGATGTGCTTTAGAGTTCCTTAGATATGAAAGAATCTACCGTCATTGTACGGTACGGGCTTCTGCGATGCTGACATATGGCGGACATCGAGATACCCCTCAAACGAGATCTCTGGTGGTTATAAAAATAATCGAAGGAGGTGACACGTGGCGCATGCCGATTCGCTTGCTCGGATACAGCCGAGTAAATGTTGGGATTTCATCCTAGATTTGGAGTCTAACTTATTCTCGTCTAAGCTTTAAATCAATCTGATATAATACAATCATGATTTCATCCCAATCTTTTTTGTAAGAGGCAGTTTAAACAAACCAATTGGGGTGGATCCAAGATTCCTGCACCTCTGGTAAGGATTGTGTTGCTGTGCTTCTGGGGCAACGAGTAGACCATACTTCTGGAGATGACGGAACCTCTGCGCTTTTAGGCGACGAGTGGACTTGGCTTCGAATGACGAAGAGACTTCTATGTATATAGGACAACTTATGAAGCTGTATTTTGGGCTATCTGAGTCACCGTACTGTAGGCGACAAGTAGGCTTGTGCTTTAGGTTGACGAGGTTACTGTGCTTTTGGAGCGACATGTTGACTTGCATTGGTTGCGATAGGAGTTCCCAAGTCTCTTGTAGAGAAGTGACTTAAGCTTCTGATCCGGAGCAGACGATTGCGCCAAGGGAATGGAGATGGTGTGAGCATATCACCATCTTGCGCCTTATGCGGATGCAGGTAAGTAGCTGCACCTATGAACAGTAAAGACGTTGGCTGTGAAGGAAAGGGTATGAAACTCTTACGCGTCTGAGATTGGGACATGCAGGTAGCTACGCCTATGGTGTGAAGACACTGGCTTCTGAAGTGAAAGAAGGGGAGGAGGGCCTACCACCATCTTGTTTCTGAGGTTGGCGCTGGCAGGTAGCTGCACCTCGGGCTTGAAGGCTCTGGCTTCTTCAAAGTGCTGAGTTACTGATATGCTTTTGAGAAGCTGCGCCCGCAAGAAAGTTAGAACATGCTTCGATGGAGGTCAATCCTCCAGCATTTGTATCGAGAAGAAGGAAGGTTGCGCTTCGACAGTCTGTACGAGATCCTTTGTAGAAGAACATAATTAGTCCCTTATGTATAGTCCTGATGTGTCTGTACTAGACTTTGGTAGACATGACAATAAAGGAACTTCTCTCCATATCTTTTGCGCTTTGGCGAAGGGATGTGTTCAGCTGAGATTTTTCATGCTTCTACAAGGCCCATTCAAAGTGTCCCGAACTTGATTCAAGCTAGGGATACTTTGAAGCATAAACACGTGTCAGAACTGTACAAACTGGGTGATGGCTGGTGTCACGCATAGCTCTTTGCATTAATTGTCCTAAGTCATCATTTCAGAACATGGGCTCCTGATGGCTTCTTGATATTGGAGCCTCTTACATCTTTGCAGAGATCGTGAATCTCTTTAGCAGAGGAGGTTCAGAGTCACGTTTTTATCACTCGCTGTACTATCATCTGTCATGGAGTGAAGCTTTAGCTTAACTTGTAAGCTTCCTTCTGACCGATGTCTGGCTCGTTCTTGGACCACGTGACAAACCTATATAAAGGCCTGTCCCCCTTCAAGAGAAGACTCAGCTGCTTCAACAGTGGCCTTACTTGCCCGATGCTCGTCTCTTGATAATCCTGGAGTTTGCTTGAGGCGGCGTCGGTGGCAAATCTTTTTATCCAAATAAGCTGTAGTAGAACTACTATTGGATCTCGAGACTTCCCACATCCTGGATGTCATGGGAACCAATGGTGTCTTGAACCCCAGCTTCCTAACTTCGCATTGGTTGCCATGCTGACCGAGGAATGGCAAGGCCTGCTGTTGTTGCTCTCTCCGGCCAGCTGGGGAGATAGGGGAGTCCTAGGCTGGTCTTCATCCCCGGCTCGGGCCAGTAGCAGCTTCGGGTGGTGGCTTCCTTTTGACCAACAAGTGATTGGCTCTCACTGCCTCGCCCGTACTATTGAGAGCTTCTACCATAATTTCATTTTCTTTTGTTGGCTTCTGTGTATGTAACTACGAAGAGTCTGTAATAGGTCTTTGTAGCCATATGTTTTTATATGTAGAAGCTTTCTTGTTCCTTTTGCTTTTGTCTTCAGAATAAAGAGGGAATCCTCATAATAGATTTGCCTGACCAGAAGTAATATAGACATGGTAGGCTTGATCTTTGCCGGGATATAGAACAACAATCCAGAGGTAATATGGATGTGAACTATTTCTAGACCGTCGGAATAATCATAGAACTGATGCGAGAAGAACGACTACTCAGAGGTAACGTGGACATGGTAGTCGCGTCTTCCAGACGTAGAGGAGCAATCTAGATGTAATGTGGACGTGAAGTGCTTCATCTACTTAAAAGAATGTATAGGAGGGAGAGCGAGAGTTCCCCTTACCAGAACTCATGGATACCCCTTTCAGGGGATGTGAGCGCCTATGCTGGTTCTGTCTTCAGACGTAATACTTCTTTAGGAACTTGTCGTTGATGGGCATCATTAGCAAGTCCCCATTAGGCTTAGCTAGCCAATAAGCACCATTGGAGTACACTGTTTCTATGACGAACGGTCCTTCCCACTTGGGCTCAAACTTTCCAGCCGTCTTGTGGGTCATCACCATTGGTCTCCGTACTGCCAAGACGAGGTCGCCCACCTGGTAGGATCTTTTGCGAACCTTTTTGTTGAAGGCCCCAGAGATTCGAGCTTGGTAAAGCTCAATCCTTTGCTATGCGAGCAAGTGCTTTTCATCCAACGCTTCTAACTCTTGTAACCTCCTGCGCTGATTGTCTTCGACGGTTTACTGATTAGTGATCATGTTAGCAGACAACATTTCTTAAGACTTGACCCATGCTGGTATCGGAGTCCCAAGTTGAGGAGTCAGAAGATTGTTAGTGCCTCATGACTTCTTCTTCTGAATCTTTTGAGGTGGTCGTAGGTGTAACATACCCCAGCCCTCGACGAGTACGTTGGTAGTAGTTTTCAGCTTTTCCTTTTGGAGCGCGAATCCGTAAGAGAAGATGCCGGCCTTTGCCATAATTGAGCCCTTTGTTGCTATTCAGGTCGTAGCCCATCTTCTAGATAAGGTTTTTGGCCTGTGCCGTATAGCAGTAGAACTGTATTTTGCCGCTGTCGAGGTCTGGGTCTTCAGGAGTTATTCGCTGTGGATGCTCCAATCGACCGAATATGATGGGTTCCTCTTCTTTTTTCCTGGTTGGAACTACGAAGTAGGTGCCCTGGGCAGAGACAACTCGGCTCACATGGTTGGTAGTTGTTACTTGCGTCTGCAGTTTATACAGGGAATTGTCTAGGAAATATTTGGTGTTCCAGCATGCGCCAGAGTATATTGATGACAACTTTATGTTAATGAAGTGGGATATCTTATCCCGAGGGATTACATCATCAAAAGAGTGGGCCTCTGTGTTGGCGCAGACGTAATCTTCTAGCTCTTCGTCAGTGACGGCTAGAGCTGCCACCGGAGGAGTATGAGGAAGCCTTCCTTTCAGCTTGACCATCAAGGGGATGGTGGTCGGATGCTCATACGCCTTCATGGTCAGCCTTGGGGACCTCCTGGATAACCTCATTCGTATAGGCTCCTAACCATCTTCCATCGTCACTGGAGACGAAGGTGGAGCTTTGCCCAAAAGCTTAACAACAAGAGGCGCTGGCACCTTGGGATGACTCCCTTTCAGTCGAACATTTAAAGGTTCTTCGGCCACTGCTGTACTTTCTGAAGCTGTCTCTGCCTTGCCGTCAGCATCATTGCTGTCATCATCTTAGGGGACTGACTTATACAGATCAGCATCCGTACAGTAGGCTTCAAGTCCTCGGAACGGGTTGATATCAGCGAACTCCATTTTGATAGTCCCGTCGCTGGACACATATTTCATATACTGATGTAGGGTGGAAGGGACATGTACTCATGGATCCATGGTCGTCCTAGCAGCATGTTGTAATTTATGTCTGTATCAATGACGTAGCAAGTCACTTCAGTATGAAGGTCGTCGATCTGACATTTCAGGCAAATTTTGCCCAAGGGCTCGCTCTTTCCCGCGTTGAAGCCACTGATTGTTGTGTTCGAGGCTGTCAACCGATGCATCGGAATCCTTAAAGTTTGAAGCATGCTTCTTGGGATAATGCTCAAAGAGAAACCTGGGTCGATGTGGATGCGATCGACCTTAATGGCACCGACATATCCCGTATAGTACAGGGGCGATTGTGCTGGTTATTCTTTAGCAGCATATCTTGCTGGGTGAAAGTGATACTGGGAATCACTTCGACCATGCTGTGACAATGTGGGCAAGCTACGGAATCCACTTTCGGTGGCCGAACCTGGGTGAGAAAGGACTTGGCATTCTGTAAAGCTTCACTGAGCGCATCTCGGGTCTCCTTAGAGAGATGGAGGAGCTTGAAAAGTGATAATCTGGACGTAGTATTAGCTAGCTGCGCTAGAATATCGAAGTTGTAGGTCTTGATAGGCCCGATTGCCGTATCCTTTCTGAGAGGTTTGTCGAAACGAACCTCCTTCTGTTTCTGTTTGTCCACGGTAGGGGCCCGATAGACCCGCCACTGGTGCCTCAAGGATCTGAGGTAGACCTGTTCTTGATATATCTGGGACAGAGGGAGTATTTGGTGGAGACTCCTCCTGGTCTGGAGCCTGGCTCTCCTCTTGCCTCTGCGCCGAGCGGGTGGTCACCAAAACATCGTCGGTCGACGTCGAGACCATACGGCATGCCTTGGTTTTCTTCCATTTGGCAGAAAGGGTCGTAGATGTCATCATTTTGGAAACTAAGTCAGGATGTATCCACATGATTTCGCCTTGAGGCATGGAGAAAAGGACGATCCCTTGAGCGTTGTCTCGGGCTGACGGAAGGTTGACTACCTTCATCGTCGCCTTTAGAATAGGGATGACGCCATCTTGTACCTCTGTGGCTAGAAAACTTCAGAACTGAGAGTAACCATGTTGGCCATGGCGGTCTTCTCCTCATAATCCAACGATATGATGTTGGCGTTGATGAGGTGCTGAATTTGCCCCTTCAACATATAACAGACCTGTCTTGAGTGATGGATGAACTGGTGATAATGGCAGTACTTGGGATGGTCCATCTTTCCCACTTTATCAGGATGCCTGGGTGCCGGGATGAACAGTTTGCCACTCTTCGTAAGCATCTTGAAGTGCTCCAGCGTATCCTCGTCATTGAAGGAGTAAGTCTCCTTCGGCCTCCGTGCTTCCGCGGACTTGGGGTTCATAGCTGCTGAACCATTGGAGATGTTGACGGTCATAGCTTGTTTACCTTATCCGTCTTTAGGGTTGTTGTGGGACAAGCGTCTTGTCTTCAGGCGCAGAAAAGTGTAGCCCCAGGAGTTGCGCGTCCTGGGCTTTCCTTTGTGCGACATCCACCTCTATAATGAAAGGCGTCCACTCCGTGCAAGGAGCAGTGTGTCACAATTTTATAGCGGGCAACATGTTCTTGCGGCAGGAGTCCATAAGTATGGGCTCGGGCGTGCCGGGTGGTAATCTGACGGTCGCCTGGCGGAAGCGCTCGATGTATACGCAGACATGCTCTTTCTCCCTCTGGATAATTTCTATAAGGGTTGACATGGTCATATCCATGCCTCCTTCGTAGAATCGGTCCACGAACCGAGTCTTCAGGTCTTCAAATGACGAGATGCAGTTGTCCAAAAGACTGCAGAACCACTCATAGGCTACCCCCTATAGGGCTCCTATAAATATGTTGGACAGGAGGGCGTCATTCGTTGGCATGTGTCCCATTACTGAGGTAAAGTAACTCAAGTATTATCAGGGAGACCCCTTTCCTTCATAAGGTGTAAGCGTCTACGGATTGTATTTGGGAGGATAGACGACGTTGTCCCACTCGACAGGGTATGGCTGCCGGATCCCTATCTTCTGGACGTTGCTTGCTTCTCCTTGGCATCATGCCGAGCATACAGCTCCATGATGGCCTACTATATCTCGGTTGGCATTGCGGACCCTATAGCCGATGGAGTAGATGAGAATAGTTCTGCCTGATTGGCAGTAGGCAACCTGCTAGATTCGTCATTGGTTGGCGGATCACGCACAGGTGTAGAGGTAGTGGGGGCCATGCTACTCTTGAGGTCAATTATGACCGAGGACAGGGTCTTCATGGTGTCCGTCGGCGTATCTAACTTTGTCTCGAGGACTTCGATACGTTTGAGAGCTTCGTTGTTGTCTTCCTCTGTCATGCCCCAGAACCAGAATACTGGAGAGCGGGGGCAGACATAGCCAGCTACGTATATGAAATGGAATCCATCTCGCTATACGGTCACGGCTGTCTAGATACATGAGGGTTTATCTACAAGCCAGCAGTCTCTTAAGGTCATGAACAAGCCTATTGTCTCAATCACAAGCAAGTAAGTAAAAGTTACAAGATGTATGATCATTAAATATACAATAATAAGGCGTCCCAAATATTACATATTCAGCTGATCATGAAGCTAGTCGTACAAAATGTCAGGACTAGCAAGAGTTTAGTCATACATGATCAACCCTAGGATCTGTTAATCATGTTACAGCCCGTAGGCAGACAGTAAATAAAAGTACAATCGAGCTAAACAGGTGCTCGTTGGCTAAAACGCCTCAAAAGAATATTTTCACAATAGAGCGGGAGAGCCAAAAATAAACCCACTCGTTGCCAGGGTTCCGTCTAGTGGCCACCATCTGGCTAGAAGGTCGGTAGATCCTTTGGAGCTGCTCCGAAATCTGGCCACACAAAACCAGCTGGGTCAGACCCCAGAAAGAGCAAGTGCCACAAAGGAGCTTCACTTAAGAACTAAAACCAGCAATCAGCACAGGAATATAAATAATATAATAAAAGACAGGAAATATAAATAACTGGTAAAAACTGGAAATAAGAAAAACAACATGCCAGGATGATATACGACGAGATAACCATGGAACTATTCAGATAGCTAGGTTACAACCCGTAAACCAAACAAGGACCGGGGTTGTAATCCTTCGTCTGAACGGAGCTTGGTTTTTCACCATTTATCGAGGAAAATAAATACAAGCATGCTGGTCATGTAACAGTCTGGAACAAGATCAGGGCAAGACTAGACTTGTTAGACTCCATCCAATCATTTCACGGCCAAGCAAGACCTACGGCTTGATACTTTAACTAACTAAGGTTATCACAGTCCTATTACTAACAAGATGCAGTGAGATTATTCCACAGCCACAGGCCCTGCAGACCATCCAGGTTACCCAGGTCGAAAGATTAGGGTTGAATTCAGGTGGGTACATCGTCCAGGAAACGCATGTACCCTTAAGTAGCTTGAAGGGTGCAACACATGACAGTGTGCTGGAAATGTGCCCTACTCGACGGCAGGCTACAGATCCCAGGCGCGCCCAGGTAACTGGATTGCCTGTAGCTGGAAAAATCTCTTCATGACCAACGTATTAATCTAGTTATTAGTCCCTGGTTCATTTCAATAGGTACTCCTGACCGTGGTACTCAGGAGTCCCATCCTAGACATGATGCAAGATAGGACTGGTTTATTTATACAAGCACAATCATCCACGGTGTCCAGGATGTTCATTCTTGTCAAGTCATGTCATGTCGGGTAGCCGTCAAGATATAACATGTCAGGTTATCAGGTCAAGTGTACTAGTCAAGAGTGCGCCACGACGGGCCACTATCAGGTCATGCCAGGTTACTCATGTCAGGAGTGCACCACTATGGGTCACTATCGTGTCAGGTTCAGTTATCAATTTCAAACATATCAAGTAAATTCGAGAATTATCAAGTTCAGGTCAAAAGGCGTAAGGATATAAAATGGACGTAAAATATCTAATAAAATATCAATATACAGGGCTATAGAAGATCCAGGATAAGGAAAATAAAACAAACTGACAAGCTAATATAAGATCAAGTCTGCCAAAGGCCATACGCTCAGGTAAGCATACGCTCAGGTAAGCAAACGCTCCCAAAAGGCAGCGTATGGGGGTCACAAAGCTCTCGGGTTGAACCAGGGTGTTAAGATAGGCAAGCGTACGCTCAAGCCAGCGTACGCTCAAAGCCAGCGTACGCCTTGCTCGCTTAAGCTTGCGTACCATGGCACGCGTACGCTCAAGCCAGCGTACCAAAGGGTCCATACACTTCCAATGGGAAGCGTACGCAAGGGTCAGCGTACACAAGGGCATGCTCGAGCTACAGGCCACCGTACGCTCAAGCTAGCGTACGCTCAAGCTAGCGTACGAAAAGACACGCTACCAATAGGCAGCGTATCAAGGCTAGCGTACGCACGCTAAAGAGCAGCGTACGAAAAGCAGCGTACGCTCGCTAAAGAGCAGCGTACGCTCGCTGAAGATCAGCGTACACAAGTCAGCGGCGTAAGCTAAAAAGCTAGCACACTGCTCACTTTCTTCTCCAAAGGGCAAGAACAGCAAGAACTGCAAGAACTCCATGGATGGAACCCAAAACTCCAAATGCTCATAACTTGGTCAAAACAAGTCCGAATCCAACTTTCCAAAGGTCAAAATTGGGTAGAATAAAATTATCTACAACATGGAACCATAAAAACTTGAAAACAAAGGAGTTTGATAGATCAAAACCACCAAAATCCGAAAATACTAAATTGTAGATCTACAAGAATCAAAGCCTCAAAATGGAAAATAACAAGTTCTAATGTGTCTTAGAATCATGAGAAGAAGCTAATGGAACCATAAAAATGAGTTCTCTTATGGAAGAAAGTTGCACTTGCCTAAGGGTTGGGGAGTTGTGGGGAGGAAGGAAGAAGAAGAAGAAGAAGAAGAAATAAATGAGAGTTATGGAGGAGAGAGAAGGTTGGTGGGGAAATAAATATCATGGGTTGGTGGTAGGTAGGGGGTTCACCTTGGTCCATGATGGACCAAGCAACCAGCCGGCCAAACCAAGCCAACCCAAACCGAGAGTTAAACCAAGCCAAGAAAACTAAACAAGGAACAATACAAGAAAATACGTACACGTATTTCCAAAATATGTAATACGAACCACAGGCATTACAACTCTACCCACCTTAAAAGAATTCCGTCCTCGAAATTTAATCAAGGGGCTAGAGGGGCAAGAACAAGCTATACTAATAACAAGCAAGCTAAACTAGGCAATCAATCAATCATGCAAGCAAGGAATCGAAGGCATGAGGCATAAGAAAGACATTATACCTCACGAGTCAAACAAGTCGGGATATCGCGATCAGATGTCATCCTCACGCTCCCACGTTGACTCCCCCCAAGAGTGATGACCCCAAGCAACGCGGACTAACTTGATAGTCTTGTTCTTGAGCGTCTTCTCTCTCCGGTCTAATATAGACACGGGCCTCTCCTCATACGAAAGGTTGGTACCAACAACCAGTTCCGAATGATCCAGGATGTGGCTCGGGTCCGGGATATACCGTCGTAATTGGGATACATGGAACACGTCATGCACCTCGCTTAGCGATGGTGGAAGAGCGAGACGATAGGATACATCTCCTACTCGTTCTAGAATGTCGAACGGTCCTATATACCTAGGACTAAGCTTGCCCGTACGCCGAAACGAATGACGCCACGGTTAGGCGAAATCTTCAGGAATACATGATCGCCGACCGAAAACTCGAGAGGGCGCCGATGAGAATTGGCCCAATGGCGCTGGCGATCTTGGGCAACTCGAAGATGATCTCTGACCCTTCTGACCACTTCAACTGTCTGGGCAATCATTTCTGGACCGAGCATCTGTCTCTCTCCAACATCATCCCAGGTTAGCGGGGATCTGCACTTCCTACCATACTGTCACGACCCGCTCCCAATTTTGGGATACGAGTACGTAGCCAAGTCTAGCCTACGCCGCAGCATCGGCGGTAGTACGCTGTCTATGATAACAATGGTCCACAACAAGCACAACACGCATATATATCATCCACAACTAAGCCAGCAAAAAAAAATCACTAAAATATCCAATAGTCTCAATATTATAAATATGAAAAATCCACTACAACTCAGAAAGTCTCGGGAACAAACCCGGATAATAGAAAATAAAATAGACAACTAACTCCATAACTATAACTACTAACTAATGCGAATCCATAAGGAAGAAAATATGCTAATTCGCATCAGTGCTAGAACCGGGTACGCCAGTGACGTCAGTGTCTCCAACATACTCACCGTAAACCTCTGGACAGATCACGTCGTCTACGACTGAAAAATGGTTATCCAGTCAGGATTGGAACAAGTACAAGTCTAAACCAACATGATACAAGTACAATATAAAGTAATAAAACACTAAACATGGAAAGTAAGAATCAATGGAAATAATGAACAATATGAACAAGAAATCATGAGATGGAAGAAACTGATAAGGAAAGTAACCAGCATGAAAAGTAAAGAGACTCATGTAAACACTCGTAGTGCACGTGTCGTGAGAAGTACAATGTTCCTGCACATGGACGGCTTGGGCGAACGATGAGGTTATAAGGCCCCGCCCCCGTAACCGGGAGAGTTGCCAACGATACCATCTGGGCTTTGTCCACGTGCCTAGTAATTGTATCCCTCCAATATCCATACCTCACAATCACGAAAACACGATCACGATAAAGATCAAGGTAACAATGAGAAAACATGATCAATAGTCAAACACTCAACTCTCGTGTGTATAACAGTCAAGACACAGAAGATAGCATGTATAAGTGAAATACGACAATATAAAGTAAATGCACATGAAGGTGTCAACAAGTACTTGCCTGAACTCTTGGATGAATTGATTTTACAAGTTGAAGACAATATGAACTCCGGCCTAGAAGCTATCAAATCAAGCCATCATCCCACGAACCCCGTCGCACAGACAACCACAAGTTAGATATACAATTCCCACTCTAAAAATCCTAGAAAGTGGCTAATGGGTTAAATCAATTAATCTATTCTAATTCTGGAATAAATCATCTAAAATCCTATCTTAACCTATTTAATTCTGAAATAATAATCTACACAAAAATATTTGGCCAAGGAAAGTCACGGTTCCAAATTCGGGACCCGTGGCACGCAAACCGAGACATACTGTTGACTAATTGGTCGAATAATATGAATTCCAAGTTTGAGTGTGCAACATGATAGATTTCAGCGCCATGAGTGCACTAGAATTGACCGTGCCGCAAAATCACAATTTGGTCAAAAGTTATCGCCATTATGGCTAACTATGACCAAATCGATGAACCGTTGACCAAATCTGACTTCTACGAACAAAATAAAATACTAGATGAAACTCTGAATTTCTGGAAAAATTATATGTTTTAGGGCTCTGTGTCAGCTTTCCAAAACTTCAAACGGATCGCGAAACGGAGTTCAGGATCGCTCGGAATCTCGAAAACCGTGCGACGTGTTGATTTTTGGACAATCGACACTCAAATAATTATTCAGAAATTTGAGATCAAAATTACAGAAAATAAAATATATATTCAGAAACCTAACCTCGATACGCTTCTAACAAAAAAAAACGGCGCATGAAAAGGACGTCTAGATCAACGGCAATCGCTCCGCGAAGTCGAAGATCCCAATCAAACTCTCCTACTAAAAGCTGCTGGAAAAATATAGGGTTTCGGAAAATTCTATTAATATATATAGGGAGAGAGAGAGTCGGCGGCTGGCTTTTAAGCGGCTGGGCGGGACACGTGGCAGCATCTCGTGCGCCCCGCCCAGATCTGATGGCCCATATTGGAGCCGGCTTGGGCGGCTAATCCGAGTTCGACTCGGAATAAGAGTGGCTCGGAGACCGAGCGCACCCGCCCCCCTTTCACTGCCATGTGGGGCCCGCCCGCTCCGCTCCAGCGGCTGACGTGTGGGCCCCCGTGGGGCTGACTGGGTAAATAAATTAGAAAATAGGTATTTAATTACAGAAAATTAAATAAAAATCAAGAAAAATCCTAAAAATCCCAAATAAATCCCAGAAAATTTCTAAAAATTTCTAGAAAAATATAAAAAATATTTTAGGGGTTCTAGAGCCCAAATAAATTACTTGGCCTCAAAAATACCCTCGGGTGCTCTCACAGAAAATCCTAGAAGCATAAGAAAATAATGAAATAATATATAAAATTATCTAAAAATCTCCAATAAATCCTGGAAATTCTAAAATGGTAAAATAATACCCTAAAGGCTGTATGGGGACTCTAGAGACCATATATGTCCTACTTTTACTATACTTAAGCTATAGGCTTAGGTACGCACCCTTGTGATCCCAATTCAAATTCTTAATTACCTACGATTCAAACCATCATATAAATGATAATAATAAACAAAATAAAAATAAAAAAATGATCTCTAAAATAAAAAAATTTCGGGAGACAAGTGCTACAAACTATCCCCCTTAAAAATTTTTGTCCTAAAAAATCCAAATATCACAAATAGTATAGCATAATACCTAACTCTTACAAGCAATAATTTCTTAAGCTAAGTCACGGTGTGATAACGGCTAGGAACATAAGGGGACTAACAACTAACTAAGCATGCATACCAACTAAAACTAAAGAAGGCTTTACGAACTCGGTACTCTCTGCTGTCGATCCCTCGGGTTCGGAAGTAGCATAAGGGTTAGCTACCCTTTTCTCCCTACGGATCGTACTGCGTCTTGTCTCAACCATTGCAAACTAAAAAGGAATGAAAGGATATGGTTAGAACGGTAGATACAAACATATCGAAGAAATCACGGACGGAATCAAGCAAGATGCAAATTAAGAGACAATAAGATCCTAAGATAAAATAGACTCATAAGGTTGGAAATCCTATTTGTGGATGATATAACCTCCTAACTTCAAATCTATTCGCAGGCTCGCAGTAGTACGACTAACATAAGTACTACCACGAGTTCGCAGTCTTTTGCGAAATTGGACCTGCATGGGCCACCATAAAAACTTGTCACGACCCGCTCCCAATTTTGGGATACGAGTACGTAGCCAAGTCCAGCCTACGCCGCAGCATCGGCGGTAGTACGCTGTCTATGATAACAATGGTCCACAACAAGCACAACACGCATATATATCATCCACAACTAAGCCAGCAAAAAAAAATCACTAAAATATCCAATAGTCTCAATATTATAAATATGAAAAATCCACTACAACTCAGAAAGTTTCGGGAACAAACCCGGATAACAGAAAATAAAATAGACAACTAACTCCATAACTATAACTACTAACTAATGCGAATCCATAAGGAAGAAAATATGCTAATTCGCATCAGTGCTGGAACCGGGTACGCCAGTGACGTCAGTGTCTCCAACATACTCACCGTAAACCTCTGGACAGATCACGTCGTCTACGACTGAAAAATGGTTATCCAGTCAGGATTGAAACAAGTACAAGTCTAAACCAACATGATACAAGTACAATATAAAGTAATAAAACACTAAACATGGAAAGTAAGAATCAATGGAAATAATGAACAATATGAACAAAAAATCATGAGATGGAAGAAACTGATAAGGAAAGTAACCAGCATGAAAAGTAAAGAGACTCATGTAAACACTCGTAGTGCACGTGTCGTGAGAAGTACAACGTTCCTACACATGGACGGCTTGGGCGAACGATGAGGTTATAAGGCCTGCCCCCGTAACCGGGAGAGTTGCCAACGATACCATCTGGGCTTTGTCCACGTGCCTAGTAATTGTACCCCTCCAATATCCATACCTCACAATCACGAAAACACGATCACGATAAAGATCAAGGTAACAATGAGAAAACATGATCAATAGTCAAACACTCAACTCTCGTGTGTATAACAGTCAAGACACAGAAGATAGCATGTATAAGTGAAATACGACAATATAAAGTAAATGCACATGAAGGTGTCAACAAGTACTTGCCTGAACTCTTGGATGAATTGATTTTACAAGTTGAAGACAATATGAACTCCGGCCTAGAAGCTATCAAATCAAGCCATCATCCCACGAACCCCGTCGCACAGACAACCACAAGTTAGATATACAATTCCCACTCTAAAAATCCTAGAAAGTGGCTAATGGGTTAAATCAATTAATCTATTCTAATTCTGGAATAAATCATCTAAAATTCTATTTTAACCTATTTAATTCTGAAATAATAATCTACACAAAAATATTTGGCCAAGGAAAGTCACGGTTCCAAATTCGGGACCCGTGGCACGCAAACCGAGACATACTGTTGACTAATTGGTCGAATAATATGAATTCCAAGTTTGAGTGTGCAACATGATAGATTTCAGCGCTATGAGTGCACTGGAATCGATCGTGCCGCAAAATCACGATTTGGTCAAAAGTTATCGCCATTATGGCTAACTATGACCAAATCGATGAACCGTTGACCAAATCTGACTTCTACGAACAAAATAAAATATTAGATGAAACTCTGAATTTCTGGAAAAATTATATGTTTTAGGGCTCTATGTCAGCTTTCCAAAACTTCAAACGGATCGCGAAACAGAGTTCGGGATCGCTCGGAATCTTGAAAACCGTGCGACGTGTTGATTTTTGGACAATCGACACTCAAATAATTATTCAGAAATTTGAGATCAAAATTACAGAAAATAAAATATATATTCAGAAACCTAACCTCGATACGCTTCTAACAAAAAAAAACGGCGCGCGAAAAGGACATCTAGATCAACGGCAATCGCTCCGCGAAGTCGAAGATCCCAATCAAACTCTCCCACTAAAAGCTGCTGGAAAAATATAGGGTTTCGGAAAATTCTATTAATATATATAGGGAGAGAGAGAGTCGGCGGCTGGCTTTTAAGCGGCTGGGCGGGACACGTGGCAGCATCTCGTGCGCCCCGCCCAGATCTGATGGCCCATATTGGAGCCGGCTTGGGCGGCTAATCCGAGTTCGACTCGGAATAAGAGTGGCTCGGAGACCGAGCGCACCCGCCCCCCTTTCACTGCCATGTGGGGCCCGCCCGCTCCGCTCCAGCGGCTGACGTGTGGGCCCCCGTGGGGCTGACTGGGTAAATAAATTAGAAAATAGGTATTTAATTACAGAAAATTAAATAAAAATCCAGAAAAATCCTAAAAATCCCAAATAAATCCCAGAAAATTTTTAAAAATTCCTAGAAAAATATAGAAAATATTTTAGGGGTTCTAGAGCCCAAATAAATTACTTGGCCTCAAAAATACCCTCGGGTGCTCTAACAGAAAATCTTAGAAGCATAAGAAAATAATGAAATAATATATAAAAATTATCTAAAAATCTCCAATAAATCCTGGAAATTCTAAAATGGTAAAATAATACCCTAAAGGCTGTATGGGGACTCTAGAGACCATATATGTCCTACTTTTACTATACTTAAGCTATAGGCTTAGGTACGCACCCTTGTGATCCCAATTCAAATTCCTAATTACCTACGATTCAAACCATCATATAAATGATAATAATAAACAAAATAAAATAAAAAAATGATCTCTAAAATAAAAAAAAATTTGGGAGACAAGTGCTACACATACAGTGCCTCGAACGGTGCCATCTGGATACTGGCCTGGAAACTGTTATTGTACGAGAATTCCACCAGGTGCAAATGATCTTCCCATGAACCACCAAAGTCAAGTGTGCAAGACCGCAACATGTCTTCAAGAGTCTGGATCGTGCGCTCCGACTAGCCATCTATCTGCGGGTGATATGCTGAACCGAACTGGAGATGAGTTCCTAAGCTCTCTTGCAAGCTACGCCAAAAGTACGACGTAAATCTTGAATCTCGGTCCGAGGTGATACTGACTGGCACACCGTGCAATCTGAAAATCTGCCTGAGGTACATCTCTGCTAACTGAGCCGTCGACTGACCAACTCTGAATGGAAGAAAGTGAGCCACTTTCTTGAGCATGTCAACTATAACCCAGATAGCATCTCTACCAGCTGGGGACCTAGGTAGTCCAGTCAAGAAATCCATGGTCACATGCTCCCACTTTTATTCTGGAATCGACAAGGGCTGAAGAAGTCCAGCCGGCCTCTGATGTTCGGCTTTAACTTGTTGGCAAACCAAACACCGAGAGACAAACCGATCTATCTCCCGCTTCATGCCATTCCACCAGAAATGCTGCCGGATATCACGGTACATCTTCGTACCACCAGGATGGATGGAATACTGCGAACTGTGCGCTTCTGACATGATCTCCTGCCGGATATCTCCACTGGATACACAAAGACGCTTACCATGTCGAAGTGTACCATCCTCATAAATGCATAACTCTGGTCTTCGTCCTGCCTCACACTCTGCTCTGAGTCGCTGAAGCTTGGAATCTGCCGACTGCGCCATCCGGATCCTCTCGACTATAGTGGACTGAACTTGCATACTGGCCATCAAGGCCACACTAGAAGGGAGAACAACTTCAATACCCATCTTCTGAAGATCTGCTAACAGCTCTAGTTGCGCTGTTAGAACATAAACTCCCGCTCTCCTGCTCAATGCATCCGCAACAACATTGGCCTTCCCAGGATGATACTGCAGGTTGACATCATAATCCACAAGAAGCTCCAGCCACCTTCTCTGACGCATGTTAAGATCTTTCTGGGTGAAAACATACTTCAGGCTCTTGTGATCGGTAAAAATCTCTACCCTATCTCCATACAAATAGTGTCTCCATAACTTAAGTGCAAACACTACTGCTGCCAGCTCCAAGTCATGGGTTGGGTAATTCCTCTCATGATCACGAAGTTGTCGTGATGCATAAGCTATCACCTTCCCATGTTGCATCAGAACACATCCTAGGCCTCTGCCCGAAGCATCACAATATACTGAGAATCCTCCAGTTCCATCTGGAAGCGTGAGAATAGGAGCTGTTATCAGGCTTCGCTTCAACTGCTCAAAAGAACTCTGACACTCTGCTGTCCAAGCAAACTGTGCATCCTTGCAGGTTAACTGCGTCAATGGCGCTGAAATTCGAGCAAAATCTGAAATAAACCGCCGGTAGTAGCCGGCCAAGCTAAGAATACTACGAATTTCTGCCACTGTACTAGGTACCGGCCACATCTCAATGGCCACAATCTTTTGGGGATCCACTTCTACTCCTCCTCGGGTGATGATATGACCCAAGTACGAAATACGATCGAGCCAGAACTCGCATTTACTGAACTTGGCATATAACTGGTGCTCCTTGAGAGTCTGAAGAACCACACGAAGATGCTGCTCATGCTCCGTCTCACTCTTGCTGTAGACTAGAATGTCATCCAAGAACACAATCACAAACTGATCCAAGTATGGCATGAAGATGCGATTCATGAGGTCCATGAATACTGCTGGCGCATTGGTTGCTCCAAAAGGCATAACAAGGAACTCCCAATGCCCATATCTCGATCTGAAAGCTGTCTTCGGGATGTCCTGCTCTCTGACTCTGATCTGATGATAACCTGAGCGCAAATCAATCTTCGAGAATACTGAAGCCCCCTTGAGTTGATCAAACAAGTCATCTATCCTCGGAAGAGGGTATCTGTTCTTGATTGTCACGGAGTTCAAGGTACGATAATCAACACATAACCTGGACGTACCATCCTTCTTTTTTACAAGAAACATCGGGGCTCTCCAAGGCGATCCACTAGCACGAATGAATCCCTTGGTTCTAAGCTCTTCAATCATCTTGTACAAGATTTCCAATTCTGACGGCGCCATCCTGTAGACTCTCTCTGACACTGGGGCTGTTCCGGGAATCAAGTCTATAGTGAACTCGATCTCCCGCTCCTGAGGCATACCTGGAAGCTCTTATGGGAAAACATCTTGGAATTCATCCACTATTCTGGGCAACTGAACTGCTGCTACTGCCATCCGCAATATCGGAGGAGAAGGCTCAACTTCGCCTCGGGAGAAAGAAAACTCTGGCTCGCCTGGAATGCTAAAAACAACCCTGCCAAGGTGGCAGTCTATCCTAGCATACTGGTTCCTCAACCAATCCATCCCTAAGACCACATCATAATCGGCCATCGAAAATTCTATCAATCTAGCGGAAAACTCTCTACCGCTAACTACGATCCGACACGAGGAAAACACTCTATCTACTCCCACAAGTCTGTTACCAGTAAGTATATTGAGCCTTACTGATAATGACTCGGGCTCCAATCCTACCCGTGTCGCAAATCGTGCAGACATAAAAGAATGCGATGCACCAGAATCAAATAAAGCTGAAGCTGGAAAGGAGTTGACGAGAATAGTACCTGCCACTACCTCTCCTGGCGCCAATCCTTCTTCCACAGTCATTACCATAGCCTGACCGTGCCCTCGGGGTGCTGGTCCCCTCTGCTGAAATCCTCGCTGTCTGCTCTGACTCTGGGCTTGGGCTTGAACATACTGCTGGGGGTTCTGCTGTTGGAACACTTGGGTCTGAGGCGGCAAGGGCCTCGGCAATGGATACTGCTGCTGCTGGACCGGAGCTGGTCCTCTCACCGAAGAGCTAGAAAGGTTGGACGAGGATGAACCACCCCTGTTCGGGCAGGATCCAACCCTATGGTCTGGTGCTCCACAAACCAGACACAATCCCTGTGCCCTGCGACATTCTGCCACCACATGGCCTGGCTTTCCACAATGAGAACAACCCACTGCGGAAGACTGCTTCTGCTTCTGCTGCTGAGGGTACGTCAGAGTGGAATGCTGAACCGACGTTGCTGAGGCCGCTCGCCTCGGAGCTCCAATAGTCAAAGCCCTGGCTGCCGGGGCCGGTGCTGAAGACTGATTCATCTGGCCGTGAGATCTCTTCCGACCTCCGACCCTATCCACAATCCTCTGGGAGGTATACTCATGCCTCCGGGCTGCTCTCAAGACCACATCAAAAGTCTGATGCTCAAACTGCTCAACTGCCAACAAGATCTCCAGGTGAAGTCCCTGCTGGAACCGCTGGGCTCTATCATACTCGGTTGCCACCAGGGTGGGAGCAAACCGACAGTCTAGAAAACTCGGCCGCATATCCGTCGACCGTCCTGCCACCTTGCTTCAGATTGGTAAACCTCGTCTGCAGATCATACCGAGCCACGGTATCGAAATACTTGGTCTGGAATCTCTTCCTGAACACTGCCCAAGTAATAGGTGCTGCTAATCCAATGGCCTGCACTGCCCACCAGCTGCGGGCAAGATCTAACAACTGCAGGTACACCACGGCTACCTTCTTATTCTCTGGAGTCTTGGCTGCTTCTAGAACCACCTCTGTGTCCTAAAGCCATGCATCTGCTGCGATAGCATCTTCACTACCGTCGAAGAATGGAGGGTTCAGGCGCTTGAAGCTGTTGGCCGCGCTGTTCCCTGGATGACCGCCTCTGGTCAAAGCATCCGCCACTGCCTGTTGCAATGCATCTCCACGCCGGTCTTGGGAAGCGATCAAGGTCCTGACGAGTCCTACCAAAGTGCCATCATCAGGCTCGGCAGGCTGAACTGGCTGGACTGGTGGCTCTTCTCCAATAGGCTCGACTCTGGAGGCTACTCCGGAATGCTGAGCTTGATCTCTAGGTTGCTGCTGGTCTACGGGAGGTACTCCGCCTTGCTGGTCGGTAGAACCACGAACAATGTCGCTGAAGAAGACGACATAGAGAACAATAAGGAAGGACCAGGACAGATCAACGATACAAGCATATGATCAGGATAAGAATCCATGGATTCAGAAGATACGAGCAGAGATCAAGGACGAATACTGATTGAGACATCTATTCGGTAAACCCTCACATATCTTGATTTACAAGACCTCCATGGGCCACCACTTAAACCATGTCACGCCCCAGAACCAGAATACTGGAGAGCGGGGCAGACATAGCCAGCTACGTATATGAAATGGAATCCATCTCGCTATACGGTCACGGCTGTCTAGATACATGAGGGTTTATCTACAAGCCAGCAGTCTCTTAAGGTCATGAACAAGCCTATTGTCTCAATCACAAGCAAGTAAGTAAAAGTTACAAGATGTATGATCATTAAATATATAATAATAAGGCGTCCCAAATATTACATATTCAGCTGATCATGAAGCTAGTCGTACAAAATGTCAGGACTAGCAAGAGTTTAGTCATACATGATCAACCCTAGGATCTGTTAATCATGTTACAGCCCGTAGGCAGACAGTAAATAAAAGTACAATCGAGCTAAACAGGTGCTCGTCGGCTAAACGCCTCAAAAGAATATTTTTACAATAGAGCGAGAGAGCCAAAAATAAACCTACTCATTGCCATGGTTCCGTCTAGTGGCCACCATCTGGCTGGAAGGTCGGTAGATCCTCTGGAGCTGCTCCGAAATCTGGCCACACAAAACCAGCTGGGTCAGACCCCAGAAAGAGCAAGTGCCACAAAGGAGCTTCACTTAAGAACTAAAACCAGCAATCAGCACAGGAATATAAATAATATAATAAAAGACAGGAAATATAAATAACTGGTAAAAACTGGAAATAAGAAAAATAACATGCCAGGATGATATACTACGAGATAACCATGGAACTATTCAGATAGCTAGGTTACAACCCATAAACCAAACAAGGACCGGGGTTGTAACCCTTCGTCTGAACGGAGCTTGGTTTCTTACCATTTATCGAGAAAATAAATACAAGCATGCTGGTCATGTAACAGTCTGGAACAAGATCAGGGCAAGACTAGACTTGTTAGACTCCATCCAATCATTTTACGGCCAAGCAAGACCTACGGCTTGATACTTTAACTAACTAGGGTTATCACAGTCCTATTACTAACAAGATGCAGTGAGATTATTCCACAGCCACAGGCCCTGCAGACCATCCAGGTTACCCAGGTCGAAAGATTAGGGTTGAATTCAGGTGGGTACATCGTCCAAGAAATGCATGTACCCTTAAGTAGCTTGAAGGGTGCAACACATGACAGTGTGCTGGAAATGTGCCCTACTCGACGGCAGGCTACAGATCCCAGGCACGCCCAGGTAATGGGATTGCCTGTAGCTGGAAAAATCTCTTCATGACCAACGTATTAATCTAGTTATTAGTCCCTAGTTCATTTCAATAGGTACTCCTGACCGTGGTACTCAGGAGTCCCATCCTAGACATGATGCAAGACAGGACTGGTTTATTTATACAAGCACAATCACCCACGGTGTCCAGGATGTTCATTCTTGTCAAGTCATGTCATGTCGGGTAGCCGTCAAGATATAACATGTCAGGTTATCAGGTCAAGTGTACTAGTCAAGAGTGCGCTACGACGGGCCACTATCAGGTAATGCCAGGTTACTCATGTCAGGAGTGTACCACTACGGGTCACTATCGTGTCAGGCTTAGTTATCAATTTCAAACATATCAAGTAAATTCGGGAATTATCAAGTTCAGGTCAAAAGGCGTAAGGATATAAAATGGACGTAAAATATCTAATAAAATATCAATATACAGGGCTATAGAAGATCCAGGATAAGGAAAATAAAACAAACTGACAAGCTAATATAAGATCAAGTCTGCCAAAGGCTAAACGCTCAGGTAAGCATACGCTCAGGTAAGCATACGCTCCAAAAGGCAGCGTATTGGGGGTCACAAAGCTCTCGAGTTGAACCAGGGTGTTAAGATAGGCAAGCGTACGCTCAAGCCAGCGTACGCTCAAAGCCAGCGTACGCCTTGCTCGCTTAAGCTAGCGTACCAAGGCACGCGTACGCTCAAGCCAGCGTACCAAAGGGTCCATACACTTCCAATGGGAAGCGTACGCAAGGGTCAGCGTACACAAGGGCATGCTCGAGCTACAGGTCAGCGTACGCTCAAGCTAGCGTACGCTCAAGCTAGCGTACGAAAAAGACACGCTGCCAATAGGCAGCGTATCAAGGCTAGCGTACGCACGCTAAAGAGCAGCGTACGAAAAGCAGCGTACGCTCGCTAAAGAGCAGCGTACGAAAAGCAGCGTACGCTCGCTAAAGAGCAGCGTACACAAGTCAGCGGCGTAAGCTAAAAAGCTAGCACACTGCTCACTGTCTTCTCTAAAGGGCAAGAACAGCAAGAACTGCAAGAACTCCATGGATGGAACCCAAAACTCCAAATGCTCATAACTTGGTCAAAACAAGTCCGAATCCAACTTTCCAAAGGTCAAAATTGGGTAGAATAAAATTATCTACAACATGGAACCATAAAAACTTAAAAACAAAGGAGTTTGATAGATCAAAACCACCAAAATCCGAAAATACTAAATTGTAGATCTACAAGAATCAAAGCCTCAAAATGGAAAATGACAAGTTCTAATGTGTCTTAGAATCATGAGAAGAAGCTAATGGAACCATAAAAATGAGTTCTCTTGTGGAAGCAAGTTGCACTTGCCTAAGGGTTGGGGAGTTGTGGGGAGGAAGGAAGAAGAAGAAGAAGAAGAAATAAATGAGAGTTATGGAGGAGAGAGAAGGTTGGTGGGGAAATAAATAACATGGGTTGGTGGTAGATGGGGGGTTCACCTTGGTCCATGATGGACCAAGCAACTAGCCGGCCAAACCAAGCCAACCCAAACCGAGAGTTAAACCAAGCCAAAAAAACTAAACAAGGAACAATACAAGAAAATATGTACACGTATTTCCAAAATACGTAATACGAACCACAGGCATTACATCCTTATTACCATCGGCCATGAACACAGGCCGAGTGTGAGGGTGACTCGAGGGAGACGTGGATCCTTCACTTTCTGGCACAGATGCCTGAGTCTCGCTGTCCTAAGGATATACCGTAAGATTATGATCTTATTCGGACTCAGCATGGTTGCTACCTCCGGTCTGGTGACTGGCTGTGCCAATGGAGACATTCGTGTCGTATTATGCCTCTTCAGATTAGAACACATGGTTGTCGTGCAGGGTAGGAGACTGGCTACCCCCAATTTTTGATAAGGCATCCAATGCAGATCTGGAACGAGTGTTTTAGAAAACACCTGTATTGGGTACTTTAGCGTTACTATTCTCTGACCTCCTCTTCGGTTTAGCAACTGATATAGAAGGATTCTGGGAGGGCTTCTTGAAAGCTCTGGAACCCTGTCCCGCATAGCATGTGGCGTTATGGGGCTCGTCTTCTCTATGGCTCACCGACTCCTTGTTAAACCTTTGGCGTGGGGTCGACGTGAAGTAGAGTCTCTGGAAGACAGAACGCCTGCTCGGCGATGGCACAGCCGTCTGCTGACAACGGTAGTTGATGGTAATCTGGGTAAAGTAGTACCTTGATTTAGGTACGTCTTATCGTAGCACTCCCATTGTACATACAGGGAAGCTGCATGTAAGCACGGTCAGAGCGGGCCTGGCAAGGAAGCCTTCTATCGCTCCTGCGGGAATACTGCTCGCGTGGATCCCTCTCCGTAGGACGTATCCCGTGGCTTAGCTTACGCACAGGAGTACCCCAGTGGAAGGAAGATTCGACTGGTTGTGTAACACCCAGTTTTCCAAATGAGGATAATTTTGAACTTTTGTAATTATAATTATTATTTATTGATATTTATATCACATTATGAATTTTGGTGATTTCTAATCAATTTAAAATTGTTTTAAGTCATGACTTGTGATTTTGATGTGCTACTATTGAAACCCGAGAGACTGTCTGACATAGAGCCTAACCATGTGAGTGGGATATTTATTTATCATTTTTAGCCTAAGGGTATTTTGGTCATTTTGACTTATGGGAATTATTTGATTAATTATTGAATTGATGGTTGTTAATTTTGACTTTTTCTAGTTGTGACTTAAGAGACTAACCTAGATGTTAACTCTAGCTATGGAGACTTCAATAGCATGGTGGGACCCTAGTCTAACTTAAGTCAACCCAAGTTAGGTCACTTAGGATCAAGTTTGAAATAGGAGGATTAATGATTAGGTTTAATGACTTGAGACTCATGACTTGATTTCCATGACCATTTAAACCTGGCCCATAGCCCACTAGTGTAACCCTAACCCTAATTTTATCCTTTTATGACCAGCCACATAGGGATTTCCCCTATAAAATCTCTCTTCTCTTGGTTCTTGCCTCTTTTGTATTAAATCAACACTTTTGAAAAGAAAGGTATGGCCATTCTTCACCCATCCATAACTTTTCTATTTTAATTCCTTTTTCACTCTATTTTCTTGCATTAGAGTCTAATACTCCTCTATTTTCTGATTATGGAGAGTAATCCTAGCTTTTGAACAATTTGGGGATTTGAGCTAGCAAGGAGGAACACTATATTTTGGGGCTTTTCTTGCCATTTGACACACTATAGGTAAACATCCTAAACAATGATTTTATTCTGATTTCTTTGCATAATAGGCTAGATCTAGGTGTTCCCTAGCTGTCCCTCAAATTTGGTTGGAAATTGTGTCTATTTGGTGTCCGTATCGGACACGTGTCAATGTGTATGTGCAAATATTTGTTGAAATGCCACTGTGGACTGTTTGTTCTTGTTTTTTAAAACAAAATTTAGATTTGGGTAGCCCTATATATGGGGATTAATTATATATGTGACTGAGCACGATTTTAGGGGATTTTTGTATCCAAAATGGATACGGAATGCAGCACGAGGCCACCGCACGCTGTCTTGCTATTCGGGGTCGACACAGGACACGATGTCACGACCCGCACCCTAGAGTAAGGACACGAGAACGTAACAACGCCCAGCCTACGCCGCAGTGTCGGCGGTAGAACGCTGTCCTAGGTCTCATGCATCTAACAGTATAAGGATAAGCAGTTTATAGTCCCCGAATGAGGGTGACATAGCAGAATGTAAACTCAATCACATCTAAGGTAGAGCATAAAGGAAGATAGATAAAACATGAAATCCAAAGAGATACAGCAGATAGAAGTCTAAGTGTCTAAGATACACAAACCCAGAAATACGTCTCAAAGCTCAAATACAGTAATCCATAAAATAAATACAACTCCAGACAACTGAAATAACTATCTAAACAACCTCTAATGTGTCTCCTCTAGGCTAGCAGGCAACCTCTAAGCTATCTGTAAAATTTATCAACAGGTCCAGTCAGGACAGGAGCGAGCACAGTACATCTCAACAAAACATAGCAGGCTAGAAAATATAATCATGCAGTAAAGTAAGATACAAGATCTGAAGGAAATACAGTATGCAAACAGAGAGAGAACTGTAATAGAAATATCTACTATAAGTAGAGAACTAACAGTGGCTAGTGAGTCAGAGTACAATATAAACATGTGAACGGCATAGGAGATTCTGGGAACTATACTATGGAGTGATTCTGGGAACTGCACTACTTGGATATTATTCACATGTCTATTTTTACTCCCCCGTACCCCCAATCAATACGCAAGGATCCAACCAGGTTATGTTATGATTCCATGCAAAGGCCCACAAGGGGTGATACATGGATAGCCCATAAATGGGTGATTCTGGGAATGCCCACAATGGAGTGATTCTGGGAATACCCATAAATGGGGTGATTCTGGGAAGACTCTGTGATCATGAGAGTACATGTCACAAGTGATCGAAGAATCGTGAAGCATAGTGATACACCATGTAAGTGAAACGCATAAAACATGTAGTATATGATGCTCCCTGAGGGGATAACATCTCAAGAATGGATCCATATAGTACTAATCCGTGTTACCAACGTGACACCATCAAGTAAAGTAATCTAAAGTAGGAAAATAATTCTAACAGGATATGAAATGATCAGAGAATGTACTCGCCTGATAACCTGAACAACTGATAAGTATAGGGGTCCAACTGAAGCCTCAGAGTCCTATTTAAAGCAACACAGGTTACAAGGTGTTCAAGTAGTAATAAATAAATCTCTACAAGCAATCTATTTTATCCTAGGTTCTTCTAAGTCAAAACAACTCTAGGTCAACTCCGGTCAATAATCTAGTCAAACTAGGTCAAGTGTTGACTTATAGTTGACTTTGGGTCAACTGGTCAACTCTGGTCAAACAGGGTCAATTCTAGTCTAATTATTAAAGATATAAAGTGTACTTCGTTATTTGTACGTCGAAACTTATGACACGTAAATCGAGATAAGAAGATCAACGGCAAAGTTGATAATCTTATTATAGTGATCCACGTGTCTATCTTGTCAATTTCAGCGATGTGAGATCACTGGAATTGACTGAGCTCAGTTTCGTTGTACTAATCCAGAAATACGAATATTATATGAATTAATTATTAATAAATTATAAAAAGGGTAAACTCAGAGAAACTATCAACAAACATTGTCGGACGATGAAATAAACATCGCCAATGTGTCCAGAATAGTCAAATTAGCTAGGATAGCCTACCCATCGGTCCAATTTGGACACAAGGGCAAAAAGGTAATTTCAGGTCAAAACGATATCCGTGTCGGAGCCGTTTGCACCAAAATACGTGCAAGAAAACAAGTCTATATAATAAAACAAATTATATGTTCACGAAACCAGAATGACGATACGAACCCAACGGTATCTCCAAAATTGGATTCCGTTGACCCGATCTCAATTTGGTCAGTTGACCAGAACTTAGAATTCCGGTTTGCACGGAAATGCGTACCGGAGCCAAAGTTCTCAAAACTCAGCAAACTACATGTCAACGAGTCCAGAATGATGATACGAACTCAACGGTATATCCGAAATTGGATTTCGATGAGCCGATCTCAAAATGACATATTGACCCGGATATTGGTATCCGACTTGCACCGAAATGCGTGCCGGATCCAATGTCCACCAAAACCTAGCAAATTATATGTCCATGAGTCCAGAATGATGATACGAACTCAACGGTATATCCGGAATTGGATTCCGATGAGCCGACGTCAAAAAGTTCTGTTGACCCAGAATGTGGGACCCACTTTGCACCGAAAAACGTGCCAGGGCCCATGTTCTCCAAATCTAACAAATTTTATATGAAAACATGCCAGAACGACGCCACGAGTCTAATGGTGGTGTCAGAAATGAAATCTGGAGTCCCGTGTTCAAAAATAGAATTTTACAAGTTAAAAATTACGAATTCGGACGGCCAACTTTGGCGTCGAATTCAACCAATCAAACAAGCTCACAATGAAACGAAACTGGAGGGGTAGTAAGAGGGTTATACCAGCTTCGCACAGGAACTGGTAGCACGCCAAGAGGAGCTGCGGTGGAGGAGATACAAGCTGACGAATTTGGTCCCACGAAATTGTCCAAATTTAATATAATTTAAACGGTCAACTTGGTGGCCGGTTTTGAGGCATCAAACGATAAAATCAACAGACAAAAATTGACATAAGTGAAGGTGGATATACCGAGATTGTGATGGAGTGAAGAAATCGCCAATCCAACGGTCAAATTTCTCGAAAATCGTGTACGAAGTTGCTGCGACGGAGCGCCAAAATGGACTTGGTTTCGCGTGCGTCACGGCGAAAATTCGTGCGAAACGCACGAATCGCCTATACGTCGCGCCGGAGAAGGAGCAGCGGACCCAGGGGGGTCGCCGGAGTTCATATGCCGCGGGGGAGGCACGGCCACGTCGGCGCGTGGCTGTCGGCGGCGCCGTACGCGCGGTCACAGCCGCTCCGGCCGGCCATGGCGGGTTGCAGTTGCGCCACGCTGTTGTTGCAGCTGCGCGCGGGGGGCTGCGCGGCCTAGCCCCGCCGGCGGCGGCGCGATGGCGCGCTGGGCACGGCGGCGGGTTGTACGACGGACGTGGTGGATCGAAGTGGTGGTGGTGATTGGTTCGTTGGTGATGGAATGGAGGTGGTGGCGGTTTTAAAGTGGTGGTGGTGGTATGGTCGTATGGTGGCGGTGGTCGACGACCTAGGCGGGTGGCCGACGGCCAAGGAGGAAGGGATGTCCGGCCAGGGTAGTGGCCGGGCATAGATGGTGATGGTGGTTGTTTATGGTGAGGGTGGCGGTTCGAAATGTGAGAAGGAAAGGAGGAGGAGGGGAGGAGAAGACTGGTGGTGCGGCCTACTGGGGGTGGCCGAGCTTGGCCAGGGAGGAGGGAGGTCGGCCACGGCTGGGCTCGGCCATGGGAGGCTGTGGTGGAGTTGCGGTTAGTGTAATGGTGGTGTTGGAAATTAAAAGAGTTGGAGAGAGAGAAGAGATGATAATAAATGAGAGAGAGGAAAAGAAGGAAAAAGTTAGAGAGAGAGAAAAGATTCTCTCATGCATTCCTTTAGGGCCGGCTAACTTTGTGGGAGTGAGTGTTGGGTGTTGCCATGTAGGAATAGAGGGCTAGGATTGGTTAGGAGTGAAATCAAGGGTGGAAATAAAATAGGGATTGGATTTATTGAGGGATTTAAATTAATGGGTACACACTCAATATTTGAAGTAGAAAAGCAGGTATTGGATATTATTTTGGACACAGAAAAAAATGAGGGTGTCACGATGGAGGGTAGCACGAAGCTGGGCAGGATTTGGTGGAGCCGGATTGGGTCAAAACCAGATACTACGAAATAATCGAATTAAAAATAGGCATTGATGATCATGGGCAAATAAATAGCACATGGGGATTCCAGTAAATGGGACACAAGTGGCATGCGGATAGTAGGCTTAATGTGGGCCATGTCCATAGTTGGGGCTGACAGGTTTTGGTCGACAGGGTACCCACAAATCAAGTTGGAAAATAAATGTGACGCCGTGGGGTGAAATAAAATCGGGTTACGTGTCAGGAAAGTTGTGCGAAGCAAATGGAGCACAAAATGGCATGTCTGAGTGGGACACGAAGGTCAAGGGTGAAGAGTGTCTCGAGTAGATCATGCATGATGAGTTGGTTTCAAGAAAATGGCTGGTCTGGTGCTCCCAAATTAAAAGTCACGGTAACGTGCTAATAATGATCAAGGAAAAGAGTGGGAAAATTAATTAATAATCAAATGGTCTAAATCGACCCGAAGTTGTGCGAAGCAGAAAGAGTACAAGGGAACAAGTTTGAGTGGGACATTATATACCGTCATGGAGGCAATCATGTCCACTACAAAACTCATGAAGAAGATTTCCAAAGTTGAACATCCCTGACACTCCAAATATCAATGGCACGGGAAAGTACACTTAATGATAAATAACAAAATAAATTATTTATCAAAACTAAATCAATCAGAAAAATTTAAAAAAATCAACCCGAAATTCAGGGTGCTCACATCCTACCCACCTTATAAAAATTTCGCCCTCGAAATTAAATGTTCGTAATCCTTCTAGGTCAAACCCCTACAATCAAGCCCCAGAACTTAAACAATTCATACCATCAAAAGGACGACATACAGGGTCATGGCATACGGTGGTAGTGAAAGTCTCATCTAGGTATACTAGTCATGCTAAACCAAAACGGTCATAGGGTATCAAAAAACACAAGCAATCTAGGATGTTAAACCGGAAAAGACATAGAATAACAAATCATCAAAACTGTAAAACAGCCTACCATCCTATGTGAAGACTGGTACTTATCATAAAAATAAAGAAAGGTTACTACCAATTATCTATAAAGGGTTCAGGAAATCAAAATCAAAAGTTAAAGAAAGAAAGCCAATTTCATGGAAATTCCAATCACAATACATATCAAGAATATTTAGTCCCGATACGATCTAAGTTGATCAAATTGGGAAAATCAAGATTTAGGCAATATGGAGGACATGTTCAACAAAGTCTGAGAACGAGCATACAAGGATGAAAATTCAGGTCACAATCAAATTTAATTTAATTAAGTACAACCCAAGATATTAATATGATAAGAAAAGATATTCGAAGTCGATTTGGTCGTGATTAAGGAAACTAGGATTCAATGATATTGAAAAACCCTTTTTAGAGAAAAACAAGAAAGATCTCATACGAAGTCAGTAAATCATCCCTCTCTGATACTATCAGTTTACCATTTGCTGATCATATTTTCTCACAAACCCCAATATAAAATCAACCTTCATATGACTACCCTCAAAAATTCTATAACCTTCAGTCATCTAAATTTTTACCATGATCACCATAGACAAAATTTTAAACTTCTAAAACATTTTCCATGAAGCATACCCCTCTTATTTAGGAGTCGACACTTATTCATTTAATCAAAATTTTAAATTCCTTCACCTCGTTCTAAATTAGATCCGAAACCTCTAAATCCAGTTTATGAAATTCTTGAACTTGTTTAAATCGAGTCTCGTGTTTACTAAACTCCAATACCACTATGTCACACAAAATTTATTCTTATTTATAAAATCAACCTTCATATTTTCTTCAACGTTCACCTTCAAATATTATCCTTTTGAATTCTAAATTTTTTTTCCAATCATCTAAAATAATTCCTATAACTTAAAATCCTTGTGTTCTCTCTGTCTCTAGTCACCCTCTTACAATATCTGGTTCAACTTTGCATAATCATAGAATACAATTAAATTCTCCTTTCCATCTCTAAGTTTCTACATAGCCTTGTAATAGTTCCCAAGAATCAATAACCAAGATTTTCTAGTTCTCAAAACTAGGTTGACCTCTGATATCCTCATTAGTTTTTTTTTTGAAATACATCCATGAATTTCTCGTAACACAAATTTTCTGCGATTGTTTCTAAATTGATAACATTTATCACTCGATTCCATTCTAAACCTTTACCACATCTTCCTCTCATTTTTTTTAATTGACATCCAACGTTTTGATTCCTACAAATCATTCTATGATAACCATTTTACGTTATTTCCACACTAGATGATTTACGTCACTTCCTCGACATTTCTCAGGCAAAATGATATGAAGATTCAAGAGTTTTCAAGGTATAGCTGACAGAATTATATACGAGGCAGGGAATTAATGTAATCATGACAATTGTATAAGACAAGGAATGATGGAAATAAAATATTGGCAGGAAGAGAATGATAAAAGAATCTGTTCTGCTTATCGGTTTAAAAGAAGGAACCATTTTGAAACCAGAGCTATAATATCAAATCCAAAATAAGTCTAGCAAAATCATTGATTCATTGTATTAAGAAGAAATTCATAGAAAGAAGTTACACAAAGGTTTATAAGAACAGCTAAACCTACTCCTAAATTAAACAATGAGAAGCAAAATAAAAACAAAACAACAATAAATTCTCTTTTTTTTAATGACTGAAACAAAAGTAGAGAAAATATGTTCGAAAATATTTAAGGTACAATCTGATAATTATATACGTCTATCCAAAATCATGGTGCTCTAAATCCTCGTCATACTACTAAGCAAGGCTACGATAATCACAAAGTCCTCGACTTAGGCACATACCTCTAGAATCGTGGTATTTAACATTTTTGCGATGCCGCTAGCTTGGCAGCGAAAACCTTAAATTTCCACACCCAAGAGATATATCCAAAGCCAGACTATATGTCCTCACCATGCTGGCTATTGTGACTATAGAAGACTAGGTTCCAAAACTTAGATGACCTAGTCCATATAATTTTATCTTGACGAAAAATTAAATTAAATCAACAATGAATACCCAAAAACCAAATCAAATTTACAACGAACATCAAAATTCAAAATGAACAAAAATCCATCAAAATACAAACACGGATGCAACAACTATCATCAAGATTCAAAATTCAACAAGCATCCATCAAAATCAATAAATACAAACTCAAATTCAACCATAATCCATCAAAAATCAAATTTAACAACAGAAAGTAAAGTTAAATCAAATCAAGGAAAAAAAGAGTTTTCAAATCGAAGTTAAAATAAGATTCTCAAAGGTCGTCCCAGGAATCTCTCAAGGGATCCTAACTGTGATTGAGTTCCTTCAAAATATATACTAATCCTACTGCAGGCTGTAGTGGTACTCTAGTTTGAATACCACTACACAAACTCGACCTGCATGGGCCACCACTAAAAACGTGTCACGACCCGCACCCTAGAGTAAGGACACGAGAACGTGACAACGCCCTGCCTACGCCGCAGTGTCGGCGGTAGAACGCTGTCCTAGGTCTTATGCATCTAACAGTATAAGGATAAGCAGTTTATACTCTCCGAATGGGGGTGACATAGCAGAATGTAAACTCAATCACATCTAAGGTAGAGCATAAAGGAAGATAGATAAAATATGAAATCCAAAGAGATACAGCAGATAGAAGTCTAAGTGTCTAAGATACACAAACCCAGAAATACGTCTCAAAGCTCAAATACAGTAATCCATAAAATAAATACAACTCCAGACAACTGAAATAACTATCTAAACAACCTCTAATGTGTCTCCTCTAGGCTAGCAGGCAACCTCCAAGCTATCTGTAAAATTTATCAACAGGTCCAGTCAGGACAGGAGCGAGCACAGTACATCTCAACAAAACATAGCATGCTAGAAAATATAATCATGCAGTAAAGTAAGATACAAGATATGAAGGAAATACAATATGTAAATAGAGAGAGAACTGTAATAGAAATATCTACTATAAGTAGAGAACTAACAGTGGCTAGTGAGTCAGAGTACAATATAAACATGTGAACGACATAGGAGATTCTGGGAACTATACTATGGAGTGATTCTGGAAACTGCACTACTTGGATATTATTCACATGTCTATTTCTACTCCTCCGTACCCCCAATCAATACGCAAGGATCCAACCAGGTTATGTTATGATTCCATGCAAAGGCCCACAAGGGGTGATACATGGATAGCCCATAAATGAGTGATTCTGGGAATGCCTACAATGGGGTGATTCTGGGAATACCCATAAATGGGATGATTCTGGGAAGACTCTGTGATCATGAGAGTACATGTCACAAGTGATCGAAGAATCGTGAAGCATAGTGATACACCATGTAAGTGAAACGAGAGAACATGTAGTATACGATGCTCCCTGAGGGGATAACATCTCAAGAATGGATCCATATAGTACTAATCTGTGTTACCAACGTGACAGCATCAAGTAAAGAAATCTAAAGCAGGAAAATAATTCTAACAGGATATGAAATGATCAGAGAATGTACTCGTCTGATAACCTGAACAGCTGATAAGTATATGGGTACAACTGAAGCCACATAGTCCTATTTAAAGTAACACAGGTTACAAGGTGTTCAAGTAGTAATAAATAAATCTCTACAAGCAATCTATTTTATCCTAGGTTCTTCTAAGTCAAAATAACTCTAGGTCAACTCCGGTCAATAATCTAGTCAAACTAGGTCAAGTGTTGACTTACAGTTGACTTTGGGTCAATTGGTCAACTCTGGTCAAATAGGGTCAATTCTAGTCTAATTATTAAAGATATAAAGTGTACTTCGTTATTTGTACGTCAAAACTTACGACACGCAAATCGAGATAAGAAGATCAACGGTAAAGTTGATAATCTTATTATAGTGATCCACGTGTCCATCTTGTCGATTTCAGCGATGTGAGATCACTGGAATTGACTGAGCTCAGTTTCGTTGTACTAATCCCGAAATACGAACATTATAAGAATTAATTATTAATAAATTATAAAAAGGATAAACTCAGAGAAACTATCAACAAACATTGTCGGACGATGAAATAAACATCGCCAACGTGTCCAGAATAGTCAAATTAGCTAGGATAGCCTACCCATCGGTCCAATTTGGACATAAGGGCAAAAAGGTAATTTTAGGTCAAAACGGTATCCGTGTCGGAGCTGTTTGCACCGAAATACGTGCAAGAAAACAAGTCTATAAAATATAACAAATTATATGTCTATGAAACCAGAATGACGATACGAACCCAACGGTATCTCCAAAATTGGATTCCGTTGACCCGATCTCAATTTGGTCCGTTGACCAAAACTTGGAATTCCGATTTGCACAGAAATGCGTGCCGGAGCCAAAGTTCTCAAAACTCAGCAAATTATATGTCAACGAGTCCAGAATGACGATACGAACTCAACGGTATATCCGGAATTGGATTCCGATGAGCCGATCTCAAAATGACCTGTTGACCCGGATATTGGTATCCGACTTGCACCGAAATGCGTGCCGGATCCAATGTCCACCAAAACCTAGAAACTTATATGTCAATGAGTCCAGAATGACGATACGAACTCAACGGTATATCTGGAATTGGATTCCGATGAGCCGGCGTTAAAAAGTCCCGTTGACCCAGAATGTGGGACCCACTTTGCACCGAAAAATGTGCCAGGGCCCACGTTCTCCAAATCTAACAAATTTTATATAAAAACATGCCAGAACGATGCCACGAGTCTAATGGTGGTGTCAGAAATGAAATCTGGAGTCCCGTGTTCAAAAATGGAATTTTACAAGTTGGAAATTACGAATTCGGACGGCCAACTTTGGCGTCGAATTCAACCAATCAAACAAGCTCATACTGAAACAAAACTGGAGGGATAGTAAGGGGGTTATACCAGCTTCGCACAGGAACTGGTAGCACGCCAAGAGGAGCTGCGGTGGAGGAGATACAAGCTGACGAAGTTGGCCCCGCAAAACTGTCCAAATTTAATACAATTTAAACGGTCAACTTGGTGACCGGTTTTGAGGCATCAAACGATAAAATCAACGGACAAAAATTAAGTGAAGGTGGATATACCGAAATTGTGATGGAGTGAAGAAATTGCTGATCCAACGATCGAATTTCTCGGAAATCGCGTACGAAGTTGCAGCGACGGAGCGCCAAAATGGACTTGGTTTCGCGCGCGTCACGGCGGGAATTCGGGCGAAACGCACGATTCGCCTATACGTCGCACCGGAGAAGGAGCAGCGGACCCATGGGGGTCGTCGAAGTTCGTCCGCCGCGGGGGAGGGGGGCACGGCCACGTCAACGCGTGGCCGGCGGCGACGCCGTACGCGCGGTCACAGCCGCTCCGGCCGGCCATGGCGGGTTGCAGCTACGCCACGCTGCTGTTGCAGCTGCGCACGGGGGGCTGCGCGGCCTAGCCCCACCGGCGAAGGCACGACGGCGCGCTGGGCATGGCGGTGGGTTGTGCGGCGGACGTGGCGGATCGAAGTGGTGGTGGTGATTGGTTCGTTGGTGATGGAATGGAGGTGGTGGCAGTTTTAAAGTGGTGGTGGTGGTACGATCATATGGTGGTGGTGGTCGACGACCTAGACGGGTGGCCGACGGCCAAGGAGGAAGGGAAGTCCGGCCAGGGTGGTGGCCGGGCATAGATGGTGGTGGTGGTTGTTTATGGTGAGGGTGGTGGTTCGAATTGTGAGGAGGAAAGGAGGAGGAGGGGAGGAGAAGACTGGTGGTGCGGCCTGCTGGGGGTGGCCGAGCTCGGCCAGGGAGGAGGGAGGTCGGCCACGACTGGGCTCGGCCATGGGAGGCTGTGGTGGAGTTGCTGTTAGTGTAATGGTGGTGTTGGAAATTAAAAGAGTTGGAGAGAGAGAAGAGATGATAATAAATGAAAGAGAGGGAAAGAAGGAAAAAGTTAGAGAGATAGAAAAGATTCTCTCATGCATTACTTTAGGGCCGGCCAACTTTGTGGGAGTGCGTGTTGGGAGTTGCCATGTAGGAATAGAGGGCTAGGATTGGTTAGGAGTGAAGTCAAGGGTGGAAATAAAATAGGGATTGGATGTATTGAGGGATTTAAATCAATGGGTATACACTCAATATTTGAAGTAGAAAAGCAGGTATTGGATATTATTTTGGACACGAAAAAAAATAAGGGTGTCACGATGGAGGGTAGCACGAAGCTGAGCTGGACTTAGTGGAGACGGATTGGGTCAAAACCAGACACTACGAAATAATCGAATTAAAAATAGGCGTTGATGATCATGGACAAATAAGTAGCACATGGGGATTCCAATAAATAGGACACAAGTGGCACGCAGATAGTAGGCTCAATGTGGGCCATGTCCATAGTTGGGGCTGACAGGTTTTGGTCGACAGGGTACCCACAAATCAAGTTGGAAAATAAATGTGACACCGTGGGGTAAAATAAAATCGGGTCACGTGTCAGAAAAGTTGTGCGAAGCAAATGGAGCACAAAATGGCGTGTCTGAGTGGGACACGAAGGTCAAGGGTGAAGAGTGTCTCGAGTAGAACAAGCATGATGAGTTAGTTTCAAGAAAAGTCCCAAATTAAAAGTCACAGTAACGTGCTAATAATGATCAAGGAAAAGAGTGGGAAAATTAATTAATAATCAAATAGTTTAAATCGACCAGAAGTTGTACGAAGCAGAAAGAGTACAAGGGAACAAGTTTGAGTGGGACATTATATACCGTCATGGAGGCAATCATGTCCACTACAAAACTCATGAAGAAGATTTTCAAAGTTGAACATCCCTGACACTCCAAATATCAATGGCACGGGAAAGTACACTTAAAGATAAATAACATAATAAATTATTTATTAAAACTAAATCAATCAGAAAAATTTAAAAAAATCAACCCAAAATTTAGGGTGCTCACACACGACATGGCACGCGACATCACAAAAATTTATGGAGATGTGCGGGCAATAACTGACATGACACACACAAAATTTGGGGGATTTTATCGAGCAGATTAGGAGAAATCTGACTCGCACTGATTTTGCACACACGCACACACGCGCACAGACACATTCTGATTCGTGCTCGTAACTGGGACACGGTGCAGGGGCATAGACGTGTAGTCCTATATGTGGCGAACACGTGGGCACGAGCACTTGTCGTGCCCTGTGTCACATTTACGAGGCCGTGTCCTCGCTGCACGAGGCCGGTTTGTGCCTATTTTCTGCTACTTGGTTTTCTGTTGTTTTGGATACGTTCATGTCCAGTTTTTGGACACAATACAACTCATGTAACACATACACACATACTCGACACTACCTTGGCCTTTAATTTGATGTATTAATGTAATTCGAATCTTTATTTTGGTATGAATGTGTCAAATCCCTATTTTTGAAAATAATATTTGACTGTATTTGTGTATTTGGAGGATTTTTTGAAATTTGGGTATTGTTAAAATTTTATTGATATTTTTTGAGGGTGAATTTTATTCACATTATTATTCTTGCTACTATTGTTATTACCATTTTATTATTATTATTATTATTAATTTATATTCCCATTACCTAACCCTACCCCTCCCATTACCTAACCCATCCCATCACTTTCCCTCTCTCTTAACTCTCTCTCTCTCTCATGTGCTGGAAGACCAGCCTCCCCCTCCCTTTTTCTACCACTCTCTCTCTCGCTCAACTCTCTCTCTTCCTCACCCTCTCTCCACACTCTCTCCATCTCTCTAGCCTTCTCTCCCAAGCTCCCCTCTCCTCTTTCATGGCCTCCGGCGACCACCACCACCATCATCGTCGCCGTCGCTGTCTCCCCCATGGCCGGCCTCCTCCGCCGCCCTCACCGACGAGCGCCGCCTCCCCTTCTGTCGTGGTCGCCCCCGCCTCCAGCCGCGACCACCTCCACCAGCCCCATCGTCATCACCTCCAGCCCCATGGCCTCCGCCCCCTTCTCCTTCCTCCTCTCGTCGTGGCACGGATCGCCGCCGCGAGCCGCCTCCAGTGACGTCGTCTCCATCTTCTCCGCCTCTCCTTTTCGGTGCAGCGCCACCCTTACCGCCATGACCTGGCCATGCCGCCTAGCCGAGCTCCTCCGTCTTCCCCCTTTTTTCTTTCCTGGCGACCATCATCGCCGTCGAGCCTCGCTGGCCGTGCCCGCCTCGAGTGGCTGGTCGTCTTTGGGCCCCATGCTGCTCTAGCAGTGTGCAGCCTTGGGCGTCGCGCTCTCTTCGGGCCGCGAGCACGCTTGACTTGCGTGTTTCCTCGTTTCCCGTACTTTTCGGGATGTGTGCCTCAATTTGTGTGCTGTTCCAGTTTTCGTGCACCCCGATCCACGTGCTGCCTTGGGCAGCGGGACGCCTCGAGCCCCGCGTTGCCTCAGGCACCATACCGTCTTGATTTATGCACCACCTTAATTTTTGTGTCTCGACCTTTGTGCCTACCTCGTGACCCATGCCACCTCGATTTACGTGTCGGCACTGATTTGCATGTCGTATCGATTTACGTGTCATATTGTATCTTGTGTTGCCTCGGTTTGCATGCTCGCTCCGATTTGCGTGCCGTATTGGTCTTGTGCCGTCTCGATTTGCGTGCACGTCTCGATTTACATGTACGTTGTCTCCTGTTCATCTCAATCCTCGAGTTATCTTGATTCTCGTGTGCGTCTTGATATGCGTACATGTCTCAGTTTGTATGTCTATATCGATCCGTATGACTCAATTTTTGTGCCAGATCCCTGTGCTATTTGCGGGACCCGCACGGTATAGCCTCCTTCCATCCTCTGTGCTTCCTGTTATTACTTTATTATTTAATTCTAATGATTGTTTATTATTTGTTCTAAGGATCTCGATGGACGTGCTATCCTGGATTCCGATCGTCGAAGACTTGCTTACCTAGCCGAGTCCTCTAGGCAAGTATCCCTTGCTCATCGACAGCTCTTGCCCTCTCTCCTGGATTTTATTGCATTTAATTAATTTGTACTTATAAATTGTATAACCATGATTAGTGTAGCCTAGTAGTAGAACTGCCATGATGATAACTTAGGATAGCTTGGTCCGATACCGGGATAGACCGTATCAGACAACTAGGATGGGTCATCCACACCTCCGAGGACACGAGCACGACTCACTGGTACGGATTGTCCCCATATGTCCCGTGTCCGACTCGCGGTCGGGTAACGGCTCTGGCTAACTATTCTTGTGGCTGTGATTGTGCTTGGGTTAGAACTATGGACATGTGCTGTGATGCGCCCTGCGAGGGAATTTCTTGTTATATGTGTTCGCTTGGCGCCCAGTACGCATTGTAGTACTGCTGGAGGCCAGGATTTAGTGGTCTCGGGTTCGATTAGTTTACAGTACGCATCGTAGTGCTGCTGGAGGATGAGACTTAGTATTCTCGGCTATCGATTTGTTCCCAGTTCACATCGTAGTGCTGCTGGTAGCTGATACTTAGTGTTCTCAGCCTGCGATTCTGTGACGGGTTGCGCCTAGTGGTTTTAGCCCTAATTCATAGGATACTCCCGTCCATATTACAAGGGAGGCTCTGTCGAATTTTTTCAGAATTCTCGGTCGGTACTACAACAAAAAGACCTATTAATGACGCTCGACAAGAAGTTTTAATGACGGCTGATACATAAGCGTTATCAAGTTGAGAAATACCTTTTTTCTATGACGGTTTGGACTAATTCTGGGCTTTTTATAACGTTTATAAAACAAAACGTCATTAATATTTTAGAGCGGTGGCAAACTTGTAATTCCTTCACTGTATAAAAGCTCAGTGGGAGAGAGAAAATTTATTTCTCATCTATTTTCTAACCGAGCAGCATCTCTCCTCCTCAAACCTCTTCTCCCCCAATTTTTCACTTTTTATTTTCCCTCATTTTCGGTTCGACTCCAATTTCTCTCCCAAAATCCAGATCTACGCAAAGGTTCAATTTTTCTTCCAATTTCTCTTCGGTTAGGGCTTATATTTTGCTTATACTTCGTCGATTTCTAGTGTTTCTGATGGATTTCTTCTGCATCGAGCGCCTCGCTCCACCCGAAGGAGGGATTTCGGTGTTCGCTGACCGGCGCTCACCAGGGGGAGTCGACGCGGCGGGACGCTCTGGAGGCAGCGCCGACAGATCTCTTCAAGGTGCGACTTGACACTGAGGGGAGGAACGGAGGAGCCCACACTGCCCGTCGACGATGCACGAGCAAACGGTCGAAAAGGTTGGCTGCGGCGACAGCGGGGGCTCCGAAGGTGTCAGAGATTCCGTTCCAGATGTTCGGTTACAGAGTTATGTAGAGGGAGAAGACGAGCGTGGGCCCAAAAGAGAAGAGTTTGAAGTTCGACAGCAAAGGAACGTCGGTTCGTGGAGACGAGAACGGGTCGTCATGACGATACATAACGACATCTTCACTGCTCCTCTGCCTCTTCTGAGGTTGACGTCGCATCTTAGCTTGAAGAATGGCAGAAAAGTGTCACCAAGGAAAGTGGACAACAAGAATTCAGGTATGCTAACAGTGATATTATCAAATTATTTTCATGAAACAAAACACATTTGATAGAACTATAATATGTTCTTCAATAAAACTAAATAGTGAAAATATATACTTTGCAAGAAAATTTCCTCCGCATTCGGCTCTGGCACGACATGCTGACGTGGAAGGTACTTTCCGATTTTTTTTAATCCCTGTCAATTCTTGGCTGTATGCTAAATTTTTGCTAAAATTTCCTCTCATTCTAGCGGTGGTCACAAGAAAAGGACCATGGGTAACTCTTTTGCCACCATCCCCCCATCCTCAACTGTGATAATTACCTATTTCTTCTTGTTTTAATTTTGAGTAACTATACTTTATTTTCAATGACTATTTCTATTATTTATCCCCTAGCTAGGATGCAAGTATCTTCATGGGGTGTGGAGTGACATGTCTTTTGAACTCAAAACAAGCAGAAGAGTGACATGTATTTATGTGAAATAGTTTTGATTCAGAATAAGTTAATTTAATCTGAATCCAGGGGATATCTATATGAGCGTTCTCTTATTTCTGTCGGTTTTGTAAGTACTGTAGTCTAAATTTTGTATATGCTAAATTGGCTTGCTTCAGTTATAACAATGCTGACGAAATGGATGAACGAGCAATTATTTTGCTGTATTTTCTGTGCTGTGGCATCAAAGAATCATTTTCTTATATCATGTATTTGTTAGTCTGCGTCTTTTGAGCTGCCTATGGTGTTATGTACTGTAATGGTTAGTCCACTTTTGAGCTGTGGCATCAAAGAGTCGTTCTCTCACTTTTTGATCCACAGGTTGTTGGCTCTTGAAACTCTTAATATATTTCTTACTTGATTTTTATGTCTGAGTTAGATTGCCTACCTATTAATAAAGTTACACTTATGTTTTGAGTTGATGAGGCCTCATTTATGGTGGCATGAAACCTTTGATTATTTCAACTTATGTCCAGAAAGTTAGCTCTATACAAGGCTTCTATTTGACATTTCATTATTGTGGGCATCTTTGATTTTTAACCCACCATGCTAGTCTTCACTCATGGCAGTAGTTTACTTAAAGTTTTCTATTGGTCTCTAAATATTATTTTGCAACATCCTATTTTGCATCTGCCATTATTAGCAAGCCACATAAAAGATAAATCAAGTGATGCATCAACTTATCCATCCTCAGTTTTTCTAATTGTATGGTGTTATTGTTTAGGTTTTTGCATCTTTCAGGAATGCATAAATCCAATAACTAGTAGTTAATCTAGGCATGTTTCAATTGTCTTATGTATTACACGATATGCTTGGAAGAACATTCAAGCGACATTCCTATCCAGGAACTAATATTGATGCTATTGTATTTCTTATAACTATCCTCTGTTAATATAGAAATCAAATTAGGATTCTACTACCATGAGATTCTACCTTCCTTTCCAGGTGGTCGACTTATCTCCCTTTTATTTCATGACATCTGTTATTGTTTGAATGCTATTTATATTATTGTACAAAACATTGCACTTTAACTTCCTATGTAGTTGGATTCCATCACTACATGCTTGATAAATTCACAAGTGGTTCTGTAGATGATATTAAAGAGTGTGGGATAGAAGAGTTTGATGCTCCTGAAGTAATAAGATCATCATGTGGAGGTTGTTGGTTTGAATCTTTTCATACATAGTGGAATACAAATCTGCTCAGGTCGACCCTTAATTATATTGATTTCTTCCTTTTTGTCACATAACTTTCGGAAAAAGGTGAACAAATTAACATTTTTAGTACTATTAAGATGACATGCAGGCCAAACTGATCCACTTTGGAGGGTTTTGTTCACTAGTTTCAGGTAGTTATATTCTGATTCAACTAGACTAGCTAGGCTTTATGGCAGGCATGTCCCTCTCATACCTGTAACTAACTTTGCGAGGAATTTGGCACGAACATATAGGGTTGATGACAATAGTGATGATTTTTCTGACTTTGAAAAAGAAATATCCTTTCCATTTTTCAAGTGCTTTTGAGTGGTTAAAAAATTAGACCTGAACTAGCTTTATTTTTATACTAGTAATCAAGCACTTCTGGCATATGCATTTGACTGAAATAGCTAGGTACTTAGATTCAAGGTTTAAAGTTCAATAAGGCTAGAGAGCAGATCAACAAGATTTGCACAGTGCACCCTCATAATATACCACCAGCAAAGAATTGTGGTGAAGCCAAGGGTAAGACGAATGTGCAATCACAATTACTTTTGCACATGATATCTTTTGGAATTTACAACCCGTTCTCTTCAAAAAAAAAGTTTATCTTTGCAAGTTTTACAGGTTGGCCAGGGTTTGCCCAAGGATTCTAAAGCGCTGACGCTAGCTTTCCAGCACTGGATTGAGGCTGTATGTCTACTTCTTCTTCTTTTGTTTATTTTTACATACGTTAATATTTAGCATTTTTTTGTATGATGCAAAATTACTAATATAGTAGTTCATTAACATTCTGAAGGAGATAAATAAAAAAGTATTGTACAGTTAGGTTTTTTGTTGTAGTGCAAAGAAAGAAGGTTCTACTTACTGCTGCAAAAGAAGTACAAATTAGAAAATGTTAATGCATGCTTCATTCTGAAAGTTGTTTGAGGACTTCACATAGCAGAGGAATTCTTGACATGAGCACTTAGAGTTCTATAAACTTTTTTCCATTTATGAAAGTTTTGGCTTCTGGGTTTTCTGAAATTCACTTGAACCTGTGTTTTTTTCTCTTGAATTTTGTAGTGAATTGAAGTTTTTTTTTTCTTTCTTTCCAGTTTATGGTCTTTCAAATATAATGTGTCATTTATACCTGGTTCTAACTTGATAACATCTAAATTGTGGATATAGGTGGAGGTGAGGATTTGATAACATCTAACTTGATAACATCTAACTTGAAAATGCGAGGAGGGCGCTGAGAGCTCTGAAGGGGCTGGTGAAGCTGCAGGCACTGGTGCGATAGGAGAACGTAAGGAGGCAGGAGAACGTGACGCTGAGGTGCATGCAGGCGCTGGTGAGGTTTCAGGCGAGAGTAAGGGATCAGAGGATGAGGCTCTCCCACGACGGCGCCGGCTGCAGTAGCACCAAGTCGTCGCTCGGCTGCGACACTACTTCTCTTTGGGACTCCCAATATCTTCAAAAGATGGCAGAGAGAAGATCCATGGTCAGAATCTACTTAAGTAAATATTTCTAATAATTTGGTTAGCAAAAGAGAGATTTATTCCTATTTTTTAGGTACATTATGTATTTGGATATTCAATGTAATGAAGATGTTGATATGTACTCTATTTTGAGAAATGTAATAAAGATGGTGATATATAATATTAAGTTTTTGGAATGTAATATATACTGTACAGTATAGAGCATTATAAATATGCTAATTTGAATAGTATAAAGTGTTATATATTATCTATTCATGACGTTTTAAAATTGTTCTGAATTGTGCACTATATATTAACTATTCATAACGCTTTTATAGAAACTATTCATGACGGTTTTTTTATGACGCTTTTAAAAAACATTTATAACACCCGTTTTCATAACGGTTGCTTTGAAAAAAAAAGCGTCATGGTTTGTCATTAATGATGCTTTTTAGCCGTCATTAAAAGGGTTTTTTGTTGTAGTACGAGAATTTGGTTCGAAGGATTGGGCAGAACCATTCCTTTGGTTTGCTGGACTGGATTCATACATGTTCATCTTGGCATAGTTTACCTGATCCCATAGCCTGCTAGGTAGACTCCCGACTAGATTAGTCGCCTAGCGTCTTGATATGTCTTGTCCGTCGGATAGGTTCTACTCGGGAGACGGTCTACAATCCTGGTCCTTGTTTGGTTTAAGGGTTGTGGATCTGCTCTAGAGGTGTTCATGCAATCCTTGCCATTTTTCGGCGGCATTAATTAATAAACACTTGTACCCTGACCATTCATTCTAGGAGTTGTCCTAGTATAGCCAGATAGGGCTGACAATTGTCTTATGTATCGGAATTGTAACATTGGGAATATTTAGATTGCGTAGTATTTGAGGATTGATCTAGAATAATGTATTGGTAGACTCATTAGATTCCTGGAGTTAGATTATTGTGCGAATATTTCGCGGAACGAGGAGAATATCGAGGGTATTATTATATGATTTTTACTCGACTTCCCAAACGCCCAAAACTTGGTACCTTTGTGTATTCCGGTAGTTGGGGAACCTAGTTTGATTGCTATGTCTTGGTAGTTGAGGGGCTCGTTTTCTAGTGGCTTGTGATCATTGACTTGGAGTATTCTTGTGAGCCAGAGGGCCTAGCATTGCTTATAGTGATTAGCTTGGTATTTGGTTATTGACCTTCCTGACATGATATTGATTCCATCGTAGAGGGGTGACTCTTGATAGATTGATCTAGTAGATAGACCGACTAGATGATTGGATCTCTAGGCTCCAATATATGCTTGAGATGTTATTATAGTAAAGGTTCTGATCTTGTACTTGACCTGATATCCATGCCACGATGTGGGCAGATGACTTCTTATGACTGACAGATTTGTCCTTGTCCCAGACTTGACTACCTGTATCCGTGCTATAAGTCCAGTTACCCTTTGAGGTACTGGCCCTGACCTTGCACTGCGGTGCCCCTTTCTACTGTTACTATGAGGTACTACTTCCATGATTATATGGCATTACGATGCCATCTTGATATTCTAGCTATATTATATGATTACCTGCACGGGTACCTTGGTAGTTGGCCTTTAGTCTTAGCGTGGTCAGGATTGCTTGCTTGCTTGTTGCAAAATACTAAGGATGAATCACAACTGGGACTACAAGTGCCGAGGTTGATTCTTACTTAGCGTTCCCGTACTGAGGTACGACATCTAGGAGGGTGATCATGTGACCACGACATATGATCCCGGATATGGATAATCTATGTAACTTAAACTGGTAGAAGCATTGGGGGGGAACAGAATCCCGAGATCGTGCATTACCAGCCTTATCCCAGATATTAGTCATGACCTACAGGCTGGCCGCCACAGATATTGTTACCATTCGTAGTAGTGGATGGCAATATCCGGCTACTTTATGTAATATACATTATATACATGGCATGTTCGGCACGGTGGCCTTACGAGGGACCGGTGGTGACATGCAGAGCCCGGTGGTCTTGCGAGGGACCGGCGCTCATGTAGTCTTGATATACTTGACCCTGTTAGCCCTGCTGGGACGACACGATCTGAGGATTCCTATACTTGTATTGTTAGGATAACCCAACCTCCACATAGAGAGCCGTAGGCATTTTGAGTGGCCGCTTATTCTCCTAAATTGTATGGCTTGTTGCTTACTAAGCTGGCTGGCATGTAACGCTGTCCCGATACAGTAATTCATTCCCTTGTTCTTATTTGATATAGGGGTGAGTTACTGTTCCGATGACAGACTACGAGTTCCAGTTGGCGATACAAGCATTAGTGGATGTTAGGATGACTGTGATGATTATTGGTTACTTACGTATTAGTAGTTGGATTGCTGCCTTATATTCTGTAATCGTGCGTTGGTATCGCACGATCCTTTACCCTCATTACTGCTGTTCGTACGTGTTATTCCTATTATACATCATATCATGCTGGTTTTCTTCACCCGTCCTTTAGCCTTTCTTTCTGGTACTTGCTACGGTTGGCCTGACCAACCCTGGATTGTTCCCAGATTGTCTGTGACCGACCTTGTGGATCTTCCAGACTTGACTTGGAGGACGTGATTTAGTTCCTGATCATGAGGGAACTGTGTGGAAAGGTATTATGTCTACATTATTTCTTATTGTAGACTCTCTGATTATCATACGAGTATTTTCTGCTTTCCATACGATTATCACTCTTGATGTTGTTTCATTGTGATTTGCCTGTGGACATGAGATCGAATTTAGGCCATAGATTGATTGCATGCTAGAATACCCAGCAAGACTTGATAGCCGTCATCGCCGTATAGCGTATTCGTACCTTATACGGTGTAGTTGGCCTACGTCCGTCCTAGTATTCCGGTACTGGGCGTGACAGAATGAGATTATCTGATACTGTGTTAATAGGAACTATTCAGAGTTAAAGAAATGTAATTAAATGTTAATAAAATTGATTTAAATGTTAACCTATAATGTCTACACGTTTGTACATGCCTGAGTATTAAGTCTACATATCTGAGTTTCATATAGCATATGCACAGGGGTTCAAATATTGGGTTCGAACACATGTTGAACACTAAATTATGATTTTGTATGCACACACACATTTACACACTAAACTGAGAACACCCCTTACTGCCACTCCCACCTAGTAGCATATACACACACATACTGGTTTGTGACAGAGTTCAGTCTTGGTTTAGGATTGTATCTGTACCCTGATTTTATGTTCTGCCTCACTTCCATTCATTTCACTGCTGCACAATAATGCATTCTCACATTTACACTTGTTCACTGGTTCTGATAATTAACACATATCTGACACTGGCTTGACACACGTTGGACACTACTGGACACACTCCTATGTACCCCTGTACACACACTCTTGACCCCCTACAAGTTGATATGGTATTCAGGTTTCACATATGTAGGTTTCACATATTCAGGATTCACATGTTCAGGTTTCACATATATGTAGGTCAGGCTTGTGTTTTGTTTGGGGCTTACATATGTAGGTATGTGAGTTTTAGAGTGTGTGTGTGTGTGTGTTGGTTGTGAGGAGTTGGAATGGCAGTCCATTGCCTTGTGTATCAGTTTAGGGGTATCTCAAGGTATGGGTTATGTGAGTGAGTTTTTAAGTGAAAATTAGTTCAAGTTTATATGTTTGGGTGACAGTGTTGAGTGAGAGAGGGGTCCTGAAATAGTAGGCCGTAGCAGCAAGCAACTGCCTTGCTTGCAGGTAGTAGCAGGCAGCTGTGGCATTGCCTTGTGGCAGCAGCATTGGCTGCAGGCAGTGTATTGCAGCAGCATGTGCAATTGGTAGGCAGGCCAGGGGGCTGGATTAAGATTTCAGAAAAATATTAGGGAGGATGAGATCCTAGTCTTGGGTTATTGTATGTATAGATATATAGATTAGGCTGTATAGGGTTATATATATGAGGATGCATTGTGATAAGGAAAGGGAAAAACAGTGTGGAGTTGTGTGAGAGATGAGGAGTAGGTGAGAGAGCCATTGACAGTAAAAGAGTTTATGAGTGTTCCCTTGTGTGTGGAGATGTTGTGAGGGTTTACCCCTATGTAGGCTATTAGCTATATTTATGGGATATAGTAAAAATGGTAAGGGTACATTGTGATATAGTTAAATATATATATGGTTATATATATGAGGGCATGTTAGATATAAGTTGGGTTAGATTGGTTAGGATAATGAGTTTGGCTTTGTAGCCTAGTAAACCAATACCCTATACTTAGACAAGTTTGACCAATTGACCCTTGCTAGCCTAAGTTTGACCAATATTGACTTGTTGACTTAGTTAACTAGGTAGTTGACCATAGAAAGTTGACTTGACTCTTAGTGACTAAAGGTTGACTAATTGACCAAGGTTTGATAATTTAGCTAGATATTGACTTGGTTTGACCCAGAGTTGACCCAGAGTTGACTTCGACCTAGATTGACATAAAAATCATGTAGATTGTATTATAAACATCATTTACCTTGTTTTAAACACATTTTAACCTGTACTGCTCTATTTAGGACATTGTGACTCCGGTGCAGATATCTGATATTACACTAATCTTTTCAGAGTATCAGACGAGTACATTCTCTGATAGTTCTCTCATTTACTTGTTAATTAATGTACTTCAGTTCTAGCTAGTTCTATGTGATTCTCTGTTACAATATGTATGGATATTTCTGGATTCATGTATACGACACACATACCATCTTGTCGGGCCTCTATTACTGGAATTATTCTAGAATTATTGCTAGTGTCATCATATTTGGCTGGACTCATCTCGATTCTCGTGTCTAGTACTGGATTCACTTGTATTGCGGGGCGAAGAAATATTGAGTAAGACATGTAGACATACCCCAAATCTGGAATCTTCTAACTGGAATCTACTGGAAGCATAACCATCTCTCACTTGATCAGTGAGTGATGTGGCTGATACCTATAGCCGTTTACATATCGATCTTAGTATTTTAAAACACACTATTAGAATATAGCTAGTCTCACCTGGATTCTTGATCACTGACTAGAATCATCTTGTACTAGATTCATCTTGTATTAGATTCGTCTCGTACTAGATTTATATATGATTTAAACTTATTTTACATTTACTGTCTGGACTTATCATGTTACTCTAGTTCAGTTAGAATTTTATTTTACAGTCCTCATTGCTATGATTCTTCTCTTATTTTAGTTACCTTACTTTCCTTGTATCTTATCTGTTTTTCTATACCATCACCTGAATATAAACTACCATGTTCATCAAGAAAACAGTCTATAACTGCTTTATAGTTCTCTGTTATTTACTTGGATTTTCTAGATTAGATGTACTCATTCATGTCCTGACTGGACTTGTTAAAATTTTTACAGATGATTGCCCTGAGGACACTTGCCCTACTTACTATGGACCATGAGATATTTTAGCTACCTTTGGCCTCGACACTCAGAGTGATCGGAAGACTAGCTAGTTGACTTGGTTTAGTTTCATGTTTTAGAACTTGAATTGTAATAAGTTGTGATATTATTTTATTTTGAGATTGTTTGAGATTATATAATTTAGTGGTTAGTTATTGTTGTTATTTAGTCTTAGTTATAAGCTTCTGTGTTATCATATCGTGCTTAGACTGTGATTGAGATTCATTATATCTATACTTGTCCTCTATTCGGAGTTGAGATTTTGACAAGTACATTATATAGTTGTGTGAGTTGTTGGTTAGATAGTGACCTAGAACAGCGTTCTACCGCCGATACTGCGGCGTAGGCTGGGCGCTGTTACGTATTTATACCATCATAGTGGGTGCGGGTCGTGACACGTTTTTAGTAGTGGCCCATGCAGGCCGAGAGTCGTATTAGTACGATATCGTGGTAGTACGACGACTTAGTTGTACTGCTGCGAGCCTGCGATAGGATTGAGCGATAGGTTTCAACGGAGAGGTACTCAATCACAGTTAGGAAAATTTTTGCTTCAATTCATGCCATCTATACATCTTGCTGATTTGTCTTCCTTGAAATTAACTGTCCTCCCTTGATTTATCGCTTCTATCTCATTATTGATTCCTTGTTTGATCAGTCTCCAGGATGGTCGAGACTAGATCTCATCGCCCCGGACCGAAGGATACTGCTGAGAGGTCTGCCACCTCTCGTCCTGTGCAGCCAGCCCCCGATACTGCATCACCTGTTGTGCCAGCTGGGGTAGGTGCTTCAGCTACTTTCGGAGGAGCCCCTCCACCAGTGCACAGACAGAGCCCGGTGATTCCAGAAATGCTCCAGCAGCAGCAGCCGCCTTCGGGATCCGTTGACGCAGTCCAAATATCACTTTCTTCTAGCAGTTCATGGAGGCCCAACAGGCCCAGCAGCAGCGTTAGACGACAGAGTTCAGTCGGGGCATCGATCT